>OW203766.1:12338744-12614248 GCA_934045905.1 Leuctra nigra | reverse complement strand
GCCTGGCTAGCCGGCATTACTTAATGTATGTAGCCTATAAAAAATGTACTCTACCTAGTGTGGAATAAAATTTTTATGTAAATAAATGTGATAATAAAAAAAAATTAGTCGGTGTTAAATAAAAATGCTTCAAACTTTCCTCAAATATGCCTCAAGCAATACCATTTGCAAATACGAAAAGAAAAACATGTGTCACGGGATTAATTTAAAAGATATCTTAAAAGGAATTCTTGAAATTTCCCATAAGATAACATGGTGAAGCTTAAAAATTACACTTATATCTTTTGTAGAAATCGTAATATAAACTACAAAGTAAAATTATTGATTTTATTTTAAAGACCGATTTTTTTTTTAAATATTTTAGCCGCTTAAAATTGTGGGGTTACGGGATTAAATAAAGAGATAATCAAGAATAATACCCTAATTTAGCCAGTTTATACTAGAAACTGCTTAAAATCAAATCAAATACTTAATTCGTACTGCATGAAATTAATTAAAATAATTGTAAGTTCTTTATAAAATATCGTATTTCTACAAAATAATATTATGATATTCATCAACAATGCAAAATATAGTTGTAAAATATTTATTTCATTGATTTGTAATTTAATTTGTGAGTCACTGACTTGAATTACGTGGACTAATGAGGGTACTACTTTAACGATGCAATAAGCAAAAATGAAAAAGTGCTACTAATATACAATCAGACAGATCATGTGAACATCCTGTAAAAGTTACACTCACTTATGAAACAATTTTTCTATCTCAATTTTCTAAAACGGCCGAGCGCTAGTATCTCCAAGTATTACAGATAACTAATATTATTATTGCAAGCATTATTATCAGTAAATGTCATAAACACATGCTTTAAAACAATCCCGCTCAAGGTAATGTCCCGCCCCCTGCGGAGGCAATCTGAGTCTGACGAGCAGTTTCTTATCTGATTCTGAGTTCAGTTGTAGCTCAGCGCTTGCGCAGAGCAGTTCAGAAGACAGACAAAGTGACATAACATAAGACACGGCTTCCTGATTATACCATAGTGACATCATTCATTGTTGACGCCTTCATCAATGAATGCAAAATAATCACTTCTTGTACAAAAATCCAACGATGAAACTCCATTCATAAGTTAAATCTATAACTAATGGCCGCGTTCAGGGATAGGATAATCAATGTTTGCAATTGTGACGATAAAACGAAAGAAGCTCGTGCATGAACATTACAAAAAGATTTCCTGGACAATCTAACTATACAATTTGTATTTCCTGTACCTACACATTCTCTCATATTGAAAATCTTCCCAACTAAGCAATCGCAAGTGATTCCAAGCTTTTAATTTAAATCATAAAGTGTTTGAATACGAGGGAAGACAGAAGATGCCGCTGTTTAGTGTGAAATGTAAGAGCAAAGCCCGACTGGATGGGATGACGGCAATCGTCACTGGAAGCAACACTGGCTTGGGAAAAGAAACAGTCATAGATTTCGTCAATAGAGGTTAGTTGGACATTACTTAATCTACGTAATTACAGAAAATCTATCACAATTTTTAATATAATACGTTTTTTTCTTCTAAGGATGTCGAGTGATAATGGCTTGTCGTGACGTCAACAAGGCCGAGGCCGCCGCGACGGAGATCCGACAAGAAACGTCAGGTGTCGCTGGCGTCGGGACGGTGGTCGTGGTGCGTCTTGATCTGTCCAGCTTCGGGTCAGTCAGACAATGCGCCGCAGAACTTTTGCGCACAGAACCGCAGATCAACCTGCTCATCAACAACGCGGGTAAGTAGAGACGTCAGGCGTCGCTGGCGTCGGGACGGTGGTCGTGGTGTGTCTCGATCTGTCCAGCTTCGCGTCAGTCAGACAATGCGCCGCAGAACTCTTGCGCACAGAACCACAGATCAACCTGCTCATCAACAACGCGGGTAAGTAGAGACGTCAGGCGTCGCTGGCGTCGGGACGGTGGTCGTGGTGTGTCTCGATCTGTCCAGCTTCGCGTCAGTCAGACAATGCGCCGCAGAACTTTTGCGCACAGAACCGCAGATCAACCTGCTCATCAACAACGCGGGTAAGTAGAGACGTCAGGCGTCGCTGGCGTCGGGACGGTGGTCGTGGTGTGTCTCGATCTGTCCAGCTTCGCGTCAGTCAGACAATGCGCCGCAGAACTCTTGCGCACAGAACCACAGATCAACCTGCTCATCAACAACGCGGGTAAGTAGAGACGTCAGGCGTCGCTGGCGTCGGGACGGTGGTCGTCGTGCGTCTCGATCTGTCCAGCTTCGCGTCAGTCAGACAATGCGCCGCAGAACTCTTGCGCACAGAACCACAGATCAACTTGCTCATCAACAACGCGGGTAAGTAGAGACGTCAGGCGTCGCTGGCGTCGGGACGGTGGTCGTGGTGCGTCTCGATCTGTCCAGCTTCGCGTCAGTCAGACAATGCGCCGCAGAACTCTTGCGCACAGAACCACAGATCAACCTGCTCATCAACAACGCGGGTAAGTAGAGACGTCAGGCGTCGCTGGCGTCGGGACGGTGGTCGTGGTGCGTCTGGATCTGTCTAGCTTCGCGTCAGTCAGACAATGCGCCGCAGAACTCTTGCGCACAGAACCACAGATCAACCTGCTCATCAACAACGCGGGTAAGTAGAGACGTCAGGCGTCGCTGGCGTCGGGACGGTGGTCGTGGTGCGTCTGGATCTGTCTAGCTTCGCGTCAGTCAGACAATGCGCCGCAGAACTCTTGCGCACAGAACCACAGATCAACCTGCTCGTTCGCAGGTTTAACCTGCTCAACCTGCAAAAATCGATTTTTTGTAATAGTTTCTCAATTGTAGAAAAACCTACTATGAATGATAATACTCCATGCCACTCAAGAAGATACTTGACACTTGTACTTGTATCATCTTGTACTTGACACTGTTGTTGTGCAAGTATCAATACCTACTTATTACGATAAGTAGGGTATTGGAGCAAATTTGGAATTAAATAATGTTGTATAAGTGGGTGCAACTCTGATGATGTTTACATGATCAACTGATGTCATTTACAAGCGTGTTGTTCATTAATGTACTCAAGTTTAGAATTGCCACATATTAAAATTAATTTTTATTTGGTGCTCAGCGAGAAGAGAAACAATTAATTTTTCCACTAATCAGTCAATTATTAATATAATTTCAAAATGTAGCAAGCAAAGCAACAACCCTAAGTTTCGTTTATATCTAATAAATGATTAACATTTCAATTCATTTCGCCCACCGAATGCGTCTCCAATCGTATCCAAAAAGTGTCGGCAATATTGCAATAAAATCGCTAGCTCTTGCTGAGATTAGTTGGAAATTGCTGTGTATTTACCGGGCGTTAATAAGTGAGCCTGTTTATAATTTTTTAAATAATTATTGTTAATTAATTAATAATTTGGTATGTGATTGTTGGTACTGAGACCACGAAATCGCGTTTTGCATTGGAATATTCGCTCGACAACTAATTTTACAATTATGTCAAAATATTATGTTTACAAATTCAGTAGGTAACTCTTCAATTTCTCGGTAAATTTTCTGAACCTAATGGCAAAAACGGCTTATTTTCACTTTTCAACCAAATAATCAAAGGTTTTTGCTAATAAAAACTTCACGAAAGAATTTCATAGTACTATTGGCTTTAAGAATCTTTGTATGTTTGGATTTATCGGTTTGACCTGGCCATTATGCAAAATACAAACTTAAAACACAAACAAAGAATTAGTTTGGTAAAGAGTACGTAACCAAACGCTCGCTATAATTGTTTAAATATGTATTTTTCTTTGTTCCTCAGCTGTGGCGTTTTGTCCGAAAGAATTAACCGAAGATGGCTACGAACTTCAGTTCGCTGTCAACCACTTAGGTCACTTCTTGTTGACACTTCTTCTGTTGCCAAGGATACTGAAGTCAACACCAGCCAGAATCGTCCTTTTATCTTCATTTCTGCATCATGGTGAGACTTTTGTGCTCTTCCAGCAGGGCTGACACTTCTTTATAGGTATCTCAACAAAAGGAACGAAACGAATATTTCAAACATTCAAATTTGAGACACAGCATTGACATATGGAATATATGGACGCATCAAATCTAGCTTCATCGTTCATAATTATTGCCATTGGAACAACAAATATTCATTGGTATAAAAATCGTATGTGAAATTTGGACTATGCAAAGAAACACAACTTCTTCTTTTTGTGACTACAAAAGTGGTAGATGAGTTTTGTTCCTAAAATCTCCTCAATTAATTGTGTCCTTCCTAAGTGTAACCAATGTGTCTAGATTGCAATGTGTTTTTGTTCCAGTCGGTAAACTTGACTTCGAGGACATCAACATGGATAAGAACTACGGACCTGTGCAGGCGTACAACAACAGTAAACTGGCGACAACACTGTTCAGTGACGAACTCGCCAAGCGCTTGGAGGGTCAGTTGCTTTAATCATCTTGCAACATGATGAGGTTTCCCGACGCGAGACATTTTATGACTACTAGGAAAATTGACCAGAACATAAACTCGCTTATGACTTACTCATTTAACTTACGAGTAACTTACTCACGAGAACTCTGATTTTGAAGTAGAGGATACATGTTGTGATCTTGTAAGACGTCTGAGTAGTGAGAGTGGCCTTGAAGAGTTTTTTTAATCGATTTTTATCAATATCTTTTACCAATGTAACTGTGAATAAAATAAGGCTTTGTACGAGTATTCAGAACTGTTCAATGAAAATAATTTCATACGTTAGAAAGGGTTGTTAGTTTTATTTCGTCCTACAGACGTTTAGTACCATATTTTTTTACTAATTTTCATGCACTAAATGTCTGTAGGACAAAATAAAAATAATAAACCATTCCAAGCTGTGAAGTTATTTTCATTGAACTGTTCTGAAGACTCGTACAAAGCCTTATTTTATTAACAGTTACATTGGTAAAGGATATTGATAAAAATCGATTAAAAAACTCTTCGAGGTCGAACTCAATATAGGTACTCAACCGTCTTAAATCACGAATTAACCACAGGTACCGGCGTGACGACCTACTGCGCCGATCCAGGCTTCGCTAACACCGACGCCCAGCGTCACTATGACAACGTCATGTTCCCGGGCAGTCACTGGCTCTTCAAGAACATCTTCAGTTTCGGTGTCAAGTCGGCGAAGATGGGCGCGCAAACGACCATCTACTGTGCAGTCGATGAGGGAATTGCTGAGGAGACCGGCTGTTACTACAGGTATGACATCTAGTGTGCAGTGGAGACAGGCTGTTACTACAGGTATGACATCTAGTGTGCAGTGGAGACGACAGGCCTATACAGGACCTACTTGTACCGACCTCATGTCTGCTCTACTGTGCAGTGGAGACCGTTAAGAAATAAAACAACGACCATAAAAATCCCCTCTTGAATGCGTAAAGGACTGGAGAATGGAGATTGCAGGACCCGTGTTCTTCGATGACGCTTCGTTCAGAAGGCTGTTATCAAAACAAGTGTTATCAGTCAAACATGCTGCCTTTGGTGAATAAACATCTAGTTATCACACGATTGAATATGTGCTGTCATCATGAAATATGCGGATTGTATTCGATAGACACTTAGGCACGCCCCAAATTCTGTTATTTCTGGGATTAACTTGAACTGAACTCCCTAACATTGCCATGAAAGTCTTGTATCCACGAATCTTTATTCCATTTTGCCGCTTGGCGGCGTTTACTCTTCCTTTCAGCGTTATCGGTCAATGAAAATATTTATAAATAGTTTACAATCTGACCAGATTTTTTATGCTGCATCCAACCTTACTTTAGAGTGCATGTAGGTGCCCAACCCCCAAGAACCACTCGACACCCAAGTATCCCAAACCCCAGGTCACACCTCTCTTGTCCCTAGTGACTGCAAGAGATCCAGAGCCTCAGCCAAAGCGCGTGACCCTGAACAGGCGGCGAGACTCTGGGAAGAGAGCGTCAAGATGGTGGGACTCGACAACTACGACCCCTTCAGCACGGAGGCGTTGACAGAGGCGCTCGCCTTGGCGGGGGCGGTGGCTCGACCGATCAAAACAGACGTCCCAGAGCCTGCTGGAGTAGTCTTGGCGGAGGCGGTGGCTCGACCGATCAAAACAGACGTCCTAGAGCCTGCTGGAGTAGTCTTGGCGGAGGCGGTGGCTCAACCGATCAAAACAGAAGCGGGACTTGAGGAGAGCGTGGAGCAATAGCAACTTGGTTTCGAGATCTTGAATATTTGGACTCTTTTTGAGGAAGCAAGAGATTTGTTATGATATTAAAGAAGAAATTTTATGCAGTACATGTGGCGGGCGAAATGTCATTTAATTGGAGTCAGTTCAAATAAAGCACTACGTTATGCCACGCACAAATGTACTTATCTTATTCGAGTTTGAGAAAAATCGATTTAACATTATATGAAAAGTAATGTAAGTAATGATGTGTATATGTTTGTAAATATATGATATCTCTAAATAAACAATGTCCAACCCGAACCTTTTTTGATTTTAAAAACAATGGGATCCAAATCTGTATAATAGCTGGCTACTACTTGTTTAGACAATCACTCAATTTTATAACAGTTTAAATAACAAATTTAGTGTACACATTTAATTTGTATGTTACGTTTTCCTAAAAGTTGTGTGAAGTTTAGAGTGAAACAAAATTACTGTAATTCATTTGAGGTCAAAAGAAATAATTAACAGTTTTATTGAGATAAATCATCAAACTAACAGACTTAATATTTTTTAAAAGGAACTTGGTACTTTCTTCTTACTACTAATTCACATTCATATGAATCACAAATGTTCAATTTAATGTGAACACAACTTTTTATGAGTGTCCATTAAAAGACAATTCAAGGAACCATTACAGATAACAACACAAATCTGTAACAGCCTCTGATTGCAGCTAGCGAGTATTATCTCCTTATCAGTCATCAGCACAAGATGCCAGAAATACTGATTGATCGATTTCTACTGATACGTTATCAGTTTCATGACATTTAGCACAATTCAACAAGATTATTGAGTGTCTGAAACCATATGGATTCACACATTTTTTAGTTTCTTACTCTGTCACATAACTCTCTACTTCATAGTATTAGGTTTAATTTATTTGGAGTATTTAAAACTGAAAATGCCGTTATTTAGAGGGAAATGTAAAAGCAAAGCGAGGCTTGACGGAAAGACCGCAGTGGTGACAGGCTGCAACACGGGCATCGGCAAAGAAACTGTCAGGGACTTCGTTAACAGAGGTGACTTATCATTATCAATTACTTATTTTCCAGCGAACACAAGAAGTGTGGTATTTTATGATAGTTTCTTTCGTTAAGGATGTCGTGTGATTATGGCGTGTCGAGACATCAAAAAAGCGGAGGCCGCCGCGACGGAGATCAGCCGTGAATTGTCCGTCGTCGCCGGCGTCGGGACGGTGGTCGTGGTGCGTCTCGATCTGTCCAGCTTCGCGTCAGTCAGACAATGCGCCGCAGAACTGTTGCGCACAGAACCACAGATCAACCTGCTCATCAACAACGCGGGTAAGTAGAGACGTCAGGCGTCGCTGGCGTCGGGACGGTGGTCGTGGTGCGTCTGGATCTGTCCAGCTTCGCGCCAAATAAATGAATTTAACATATTTTTTACCCCATAATTTTCAGGAGTAGCATTTTGTCCCAAATCTCTGACTGAGGATGGATTCGAGACACAGTTCGCCACCAACCACTTGGGTCACTTTTTGTTTACTCTGCTGCTGTTGCCAAGGATACTGACATCAACACCGGCCAGGATCGTCAACGTGTCTTCTCTGCTACATGAAAGTAAAATAATTTAATAAATTTTTTGAAACAATATTCAATGTATGTAATTCGTTATCATCTAGTTTTGTACTTGAAAACTTTATAAACGGGTGGAAAGGAGATCATACTTGGTTTGTAAACTAATTCTATTTTCTTAGTCGGTAAAATCAAGTTCGACGACATCAACATGGACAAGAAGTACAGTCCCACAGGCGCGTACAACAACAGCAAGCTTGCCAACGTCCTCTTCAGCAAGGAACTGTCAAACCGATTGGGAGGTAAGTTTTAAAACAACGAGTCTAACTAGAAAACATTTCAAACATTATCAGTCCAAATAATAACGCGAACTAAAATAAATTTGAATTAAAAGCGAGCGTCACCACGGTAATCTTAAACATCTTACTCGTGTATATATGTGTGTGTGTGTGTGTGTGTGTGTGTGTGTTTTTTTTGTCTGTTTGTGGTTGGGCTTGCACTGCCAAGGGGTCACAGACCGCTCACCGATCGACCTGGAATTTTTCACAATTGCTATAATGTCATCAAAGCGGTCTCGTGTACAGTTTTTGAACAGTATCCAGTGATTTTTTGAAAATTAAAAATTGAACCGTTTGACCGATCAACTTCAAACCTATCACCCTCTTAACGTCCACCTCCTGCTCTAAGCGGTGCTGGAGTCACGACGTACTCCCTGCACCCCGGCACATGATCACCCTCTTAACGTCCACCTCCTGCGCTAGGCGCTGCTGGAGTCACAACGTACTCCCTGCACCCCGGCACATGTCACCCTCTTAACGTCCACCTCCTGCTCTAGGCGCCGCTGGAGTCACGACGTACTCCCTGCACCCCGGCACATGTCACCCTCTTAACGTCCACCTCCTGCTCTAGGCGCTGCTGGAGTCACGACGTACTCCCTGCACCCCGGTACATGTCACCCTCTAAACGTCCACCTCATCCTCTAGGCGCTGCAGGAGTCACAACGTACTCCCTGCACCCCGGCACATAGTCACCTTCTTAACGTCCACCTCCTGCTCTAGGCGCTGCTGGAGTCACGACGTACTCCCTGCACCCCGGCACATGTCACCCTCTTAACGTCCACCTCCTGCGCTAGGCGCTGCTGGAGTCACGACGTACTCCCTGCACCCCGGCACATGTCACCCTCTTAACGTCCACCTCCTGCTCTAGGCGCTGGAGTCACGACGTACTCCCTGCACCCCGGCACATGTCACCCTCTTAAAGTCCACCTCCTGCTCTAGGCGCAGGAGTCACGACGTACTCCCTGCACCCCGGCACATGGTCACCCTCTTAACGTCCACCTCCTCCTCTAGGCGCTGCTGGAGTCACGACGTACTCCCTGCACCCCGGCACATGGTCACCCTCTTAACGTCCACCTCCTGCGCTAGGCGCTGCTGGAGTCACGACGTACTCCCTGCACCCCGGCACATGTCACCCTCTTAACGTCCACCTCCTGCGCTAGGCGCTGCTGGAGTCACGACGTACTCCCTGCACCCCGGCACATGTCACCCTCTTAACGTCCACCTCCTGCTCTAGGCGCTGGAGTCACGACGTACTCCCTGCACCCCGGCACATGGTCACCCTCTTAACGTCCACCTCATCCTCTAGGCGCTGGAGTCACGACGTACTCCCTGCACCCCGGCACATGGTCACCCGCTTAACGTCCACCTCATCCTCTAGGCGCCGCAGGAGTCACAACGTACTCCCTGCACCCCGGCACATGTCACCCTCTTAACGTCCACCTCCTGCGCTAGGCGCTGCTGGAGTCACGACGTACTCCCTGCACCCCGGCACATGGTCACCCTCTTAATGTCCACCTCATCCTCTAGGCGCTGCTGGAGTCACAACGTACTCCCTGCACCCCGGCACATGTCACCCTCTTAACGTCCACCTCCTGCGCTAGGCGCTGCTGGAGTCACGACGTACTCCCTGCACCCCGGCACATGGTCACCCTCTTAACGTCCACCTCATCCTCTAGGCGCTGCTGGAGTCACAACGTACTCCCTGCACCCCGGCACATGTCACCCTCTTAACGTCCACCTCCTGCGCTAGGCGCTGCTGGAGTCACGACGTACTCCCTGCACCCCGGCACATGGTCACTCTCTTACCGTCCTCCTCCTGCTCTAGGCGCTGCAGGAGTCACAACGTACTCCCTGCACCCCGGCACATGGTCACCCTCTTAACGTCCACCTCATCCTCTAGGTGCTGCAGGAGTCACAACGTACTCCCTGCACCCCGGCACATGTCACCCTCTTAACGTCCACCTCCTGCTCTAGGCGCTGGAGTCACGACGTACTCCCTGCACCCCGGCACATGGTCACCCTCTTAACGTCGCGTACCTCATCCTCTAGGCGCTGGAGTCACGACGTACTCCCTGCACCCCGGCACATTGCCACGCCGGCGTCGTCGCCTCGGGCAGAAATAACCAGTGCCGGGCTAGCAACAGCTGGAGATGGGTGTGGGCGGGTGATCTCGTGGTAGTTGACAAAGAGAGAGACACGACATGAGCGAGAGCAATAGGATCAGAACTAGGTGCTAGACTATCAAGACATAAGGCTGTGATGTCCAGTTGACATTAATTATGGTTTTATTACATAACCTCAAGTGAGGAATAAATGAACAGTCAAATAAACACAACATACAAATGATCAGAATGAGATAACAGATTACCGGGGGTTTGACCTCCTCGCGTAAATGGACTCTGTGTACAACACAGGTCGTAACCTCATCAGCTGTGTGCCTGGAGGCAACACAACACATGCAATTGAATGAATAGCAAATAAGACTGATACAATACAATTATAAAATAACGACAGTGCAATGTTGCTTGCCGAACTGATTCGGACTTTTACTAGTAATTATAACAACTCGTTACTTACACTTCTTGATATGATGCTCGCCGAACTACTTCGGACATTTACATAAATAGAACTCGTACAGACGACGTTCTAAGATTACTGGACTTACTTAATACAATGTTGAATTTAGAAAGGTTTATTGATCGAAAAGGGTGCCCTTTCCCTGACTGCCTGACTCTCCGCGGAGACAATCCAAGTGTGGCCACACTTGATTGCAATACAAAAACTACGCAACGACAAAATACATTAACTACTCTATTTCAAGTAGGCCACAGGGGCACAATAATGATTCTGTTAACAAAGCTCAAGATTGAACCTGCAAGTAGGGGCTGGACGACCAGTCGCACTACGTTATATCCGCTACAACTTAGCGTGGTTACAATCTACATTTAAACACTACTCACGCGGCGATGTGAAGTCGACGACGGTCAGCCAGAGAAAGAGAATGAGCTCAGGTCGCCGATCCGCGAACTCGACTATCATTGACCATTGCGCATGACATCTTTTCTGCTCTAGGCGACCCTCCAAATATGGGTACAAATGCCGGCTAATGGTAACGACTTGACGTTGGCGCCAGCGCCGAATTCAAACCGTTACAATTCCCCGTTAACCCCAACAAAAAGAAAATACAATTTTCTTTTTCTTTGAGTTCTGCTTACAAGCTAACTATCATAATAACTACGCAAATCCTTGATGTGCCAGGTTCCGATATCGCGTCCATCGAGGTCCTTGAGACGGTAGATCAGCGGTGACGTTTTCTTGCTGATCTCGAACGGTCCTTCGTATCGAGGCGCTAGCTTGGCTGCATAGTTGTCGGCAGCGTTGGACAAGTGGAAGTCTCTCTTCAAGACTCGGTCGCCAACATGGAATTCCAGCGGGCGTCGTCGGAGGTTGTATCTCACGGCGTTTTGCTGAGGGCGCGTTTCAAACGAGCGCGAATATCTGTAAAAATAGATTTTAGTCCTTGCATCTTGTCAACATTGTCCGCGACAATAATAATCGCCATATCGATAGCGTCGGTGGTCTATACCACACAAAATTAATTCACGACCAAAGTTAACGGATGCCGGTGTATAGCCAGTTACTTCATTCACTGCTGTACGTAGGGCACAACCTATTTTCGGCACATTCTTGTCCCATAGCATATGATTGTCGGTGATGTATGATCTCAGCATACCTAGAACAGTACAATTAGCGCGTTCCGTCGGGTTCGCTTGTGGATGACGTTTGTCGTTGTAGTGAAGAGTACTATGGTAGTCTGGACTCTTGAGCCATCTTCTTCCAAGGAGCTCCTATGAACTCAGGACCATGGTCACAAACTAAGATCTCTGCAGTGTCGTACACTAAGAATACCTCGTCTTCTATCTTCTGCGCCACGAGTTTCGACTTCGCGGATCTCACAGGAAATAGTAGGCTGTATTTCCAAAAATGTGTCCGTCACCATCAAAGTTTTAGATACAGGTCACTGCTGTTTGCAGGCGCTCGCTTAAAGCATGAATTTCTTCTAACGACTCGGCTTCGTCCATGATGAAAAGATTACGTAACAGGGATAAATAATGACTGAACGATACAGCTCACCAGTATTCACGGCGTGTTCACGTAACTCGAAGGTCAAACGTATCTCGAGGTAATCGCAGCAAGCACAAGCGTCTGAAGGTCGTTGTTGTCCCACGTCGATTTTGGATTTGAGCACCAAAATGCCAACGTTCGGGCTCCACACATCGCGTCTTGATCACCAGGCCCCACGTTGTGTGCGCCAAAATGCCACGCCGGCGTCGTCGCCTCGGGCAGAAATAACCAGTGCCGGGCTAGCAACAGCTGGAGATGGGTGTGGGCGGGTGATCTCGTGGTAGTTGACAAAGAGAGAGACACGACATGAGCGAGAGCAATAGGATCAGAACTAGGTGCTAGACTATCAAGACATAAGGCTGTGATGTCCAGTTGACATTAATTATGGTTTTATTACATAACCTCAAGTGAGGAATAAATGAACAGTCAAATAAACACAACATACAAATGATCAGAATGAGATAACAGATTACCGGGGGTTTGACCTCCTCGCGTAAATGGACTCTGTGTACAACACAGGTCGTAACCTCATCAGCTGTGTGCCTGGAGGCAACACAACACATGCAATTGAATGAATAGCAAATAAGACTGATACAATACAATTATAAAATAACGACAGTGCAATGTTGCTTGCCGAACTGATTCGGACTTTTACTAGTAATTATAACAACTCGTTACTTACACTTCTTGATATGATGCTCGCCGAACTACTTCGGACATTTACATAAATAGAACTCGTACAGACGACGTTCTAAGATTACTGGACTTACTTAATACAATGTTGAATTTAGAAAGGTTTATTGATCGAAAAGGGTGCCCTTTCCCTGACTGCCTGACTCTCCGCGGAGACAATCCAAGTGTGGCCACACTTGATTGCAATACAAAAACTACGCAACGACAAAATACATTAACTACTCTATTTCAAGTAGGCCACAGGGGCACAATAATGATTCTGTTAACAAAGCTCAAGATTGAACCTGCAAGTAGGGGCTGGACGACCAGTCGCACTACGTTATATCCGCTACAACTTAGCGTGGTTACAATCTACATTTAAACACTACTCACGCGGCGATGTGAAGTCGACGACGGTCAGCCAGAGAAAGAGAATGAGCTCAGGTCGCCGATCCGCGAACTCGACTATCATTGACCATTGCGCATGACATCTTTTCTGCTCTAGGCGACCCTCCAAATATGGGTACAAATGCCGGCTAATGGTAACGACTTGACGTTGGCGCCAGCGCCGAATTCAAACCGTTACAACATAGTCACCTTCTTAACGTCCACCTCCTGCGCTAGGCGCTGCTGGAGTCACAACGTACTCCCTGCACCCCGGCACATGTCACCCTCTTAACGTCCACCTCCTGCGCTAGGCGCTGCTGGAGTCACGACGTACTCCCTGCACCCCGGCACATGGTCACCCTCTTAACGTCCACCTCCTGCTCTAGGCGCTGCTGGAGTCACGACGTACTCCCTGCACCCCGGCACATAGTCACCTTCTTAACGTCCACCTCATCCTCTAGGCGCCGCTGGAGTCACAACGTACTCCCTGCATCCCGGCACATGTCACCCTCTTACCGTCCTCCTCCTGCTCTAGGCGCTGCAGGAGTCACAACGTACTCCCTGCACCCCGGCACATGTCACCCTCTTAACGTCCACCTCCTCCTCTAGGCGCTGCAGGAGTCACAACGTACTCCCTGCACCCCGGCACATAGTCACCTTCTTAACGTCCACCTCATCCTCTAGGCGCCGCTGGAGTCACAACGTACTCCCTGCATCCCGGCACATGTCACCCTCTTACCGTCCTCCTCCTGCTCTAGGCGCTGCAGGAGTCACAACGTACTCCCTGCACCCCGGCACATGTCACCCTCTTAACGTCCACCTCCTCCTCTAGGCGCTGCAGGAGTCACAACGTACTCCCTGCACCCCGGCACTGTGGACACCGAGGCTGGACGCCACTACGACACCGCCTTCTTCCCGGGCAGCAAGTGGATCCTGAACAACATCGTCAGCGTCGGGTTGAAGACGGCGAAGCAGGGCGCCCAGACGACCATCTACTGCGCCGTCGATGAGAAACTTGCGAGCGAGTCCGGGTTGTATTACAGGTATACACGTTATTCCAGTTCATTACACTAGGAAAACGTTCTGTGAAACGCGTTGATGAGCGAGCACGGATACGCGCAACACCTCGAACCGAAATTCTGCGTCTATCGAAAATATCATTAAAAGCCAATAATTCTTGAATTTTTCACAGACTTGTTTAAAAATCTCCAAATATCACTCAAATATTAGTCCCAATAACCATGCAAAGTTTTAAGTTGATCGATTGAACCTTTATAATTGAACTACGTTCCCAGTAAATATTCAAAAATCACAGAATCTCTTTAAAAAAATATACCTGGGACCACTCATATGATATTAGTGTGTGAACACAATATCATATCGATCTGTTGAACGGTCATTATTAGTTTCATATGCGTTTAAAAGTTTTTGCTAAACTACCTTGGATTAGAACTGAAGAGTCAAAGTAGCCGTGATCAACATTTTCGAGAAATTTGACAGCTAACAGACAAAATGTCCGTAAAATGTCAATTACTTTTGGATTAAAACACAGATTAGTCTGAAAGTAGTCAAAAATACAGATAATGTTGGTCCCAATGACCATGCAAAGTTTTAAGTTGATCGGTCATACGGTTCTAGTTTAAATGTCAAAAAACACGTGAAATATTTTTTTTAAATTTTAACCAATGGGAGGATTAGGATGAAATTTTGTTTGATTGGGCAAAATGTTGGTCGTAATGACCTCAAAATTTCAAATTGAAGGGACCAACCAATCGAAAGATAATTTTTCTAAAATTTGAACCAATCACAGGATTCCGTTCAAAAACGATCCCAGAGACCGCATAGATTACGTTAGTATGTGTGCAAAATTTCAGATCGATTGGTTGTGCGGTTTGATCTCGGCAGTGCCGACAAAAAAAACACACAGAGAAAGTGCCAAGAGTACCGTGGTGACGCTCGCTCCGCTCGCTCAATAAACTGACTTCCTATTAATATTTAATAATAATTTTTATTGAGGTACAAAACACTAACAGGTACCTGTTACGTACTCTGTACCTAAGAGGTACAGACAGGTGAGCAGATGACAGGTACCTGTAATGTACCTCTTATGTTAGAGGAAGACGGCCGGGAGTCCATTTCAATCATTCAAGAGGTGAGCTCATAAACGATTTGTAATGACACAAGTCATTGTGTAAGAGAATATTTCTGTATTTGTTAACATCAGTTAAATGTTAATTTATAGAGCTTTCTTACATCATTCCAAAAATGTTCATCACAAAATCGTGAAATTGACTTCCGTTTTTCTACCTTATAAACTTATAAAGTTCGTTCACGGTAAGAATATCTCTGACGTTTTAGTCGATCACGTCGTTCATTGGTCGTTCACATGAACACTGTCCTGTCAATGGCAAGACTTTCTTCTTTGTATTATTGAAAGTGTATAAATTATGTGAAATACACACTTTTTAATAGTAGAAAATATTAGAAAACTTCAATAAAACTGATTTATCTTCATCTACAGTCGTCTTTTACATATTGTTTGAATATTGATATTTACATGTGTAGGTATATACAATTGTTCGCTAGACTACAGTAGTACACGGCCGCCATTACGCCTTGATATTCTAAATGTGAACGAACTTTATACAGATAGAATTTCTATTCCCGACTTTCATAATGTCACCGTTAGTGAAAATGAGCGCTGGTTATCCACACACCGTCCAATGAGCATAGTCATCTAGACGATCCCCTCTCTTACTTTTTACTTTTACTTCTCAGCGATTGCAAGAAGACGAAGCCATCATCGCGAGCGCGTGATCCTAAACTGGCGGTACAACTCTGGGAGGAGAGCGTCAAGATGGTGGGACTCGACAATTATGACCCCTTCAGCACGGAGGCGTTGACAGAGGCGCTCGCCTTGGCGGAGGCGGTGGCTCAACCGATCAAAACAGACGTCCCAGGGCCTTCTGGAGCAGTCATGTCGGAGTCGGTGGCTTTACCGATTACAACAGATGTCTCAGGGCCTTCTGGAGTAGTCATGGCTGAGACGGTGGCTGTACCGATGAAAACAGAGGACCCAGGGCCTTCTGGAGTAGACGTCAATACTACACATGCGGTGGCGAACCAAGAAGATCCTCCCGGACACCTGCCTGGACTCGTAGTACCCGCATCTGAAAAACTTCTCAAACTGAGACATGAATTAGAGGATCCTGTAAAAGAAGAAGTACCTAAACAGGTATCTATGGAACCTGTAAATGACGAAATTCTTAAACAGCTACAAGAGAAACAGGAGTTGCCGAAACAGGAATCTATAGCGATGATACCGATAAAAGAAGAACCTAAACGGGTACCTGTAACGGTGGAATCTGTAAAAGAAGAAGTACTTAAACAGGTACCTATTGAGGTACCTGTAAATGAAGATGTTCTCAAGCAGGTAGCAGACAACGATAATTTATCCACACATGAATCTAGAACAGTGATATCTACAAAAGAAGAACCTAAGCAGGTACCTGGATTGACTGAACATGTAAAAGAAGAAGAACCTAATCATGTGCCACTGGCAGAACCTATAAAGGAGGAGCTTCATAAAGAAGTTTATGCAATTGTGACACATGTAGATTTAGAATCTAAAAATAAAACCACAATGGCAGGACCTTTAAAAATGGAACTACCTACACAAGAACCTGAAAAATTGGAACTTTCAAAAGAACTACCCGGACAAAAACTTTTTGCGATGGAACCTGACGAAGAACAACCACTCAAACAAGAACAGGAACCATCGAAGGAGGAAATTGTCCTAGAAAAAGTTACGGTGATGACATCTGTTCAAATGGAACCTGCAAAAGCTGCTCCGGTGGAACCTGCTCCCGTGGAACCTGCTCATGTGGAACCTGCTCCCGTGGAACCTGCTCGTGTGGCACCTGCTTATGTGGAACCTGCTCCTGTGGAACCTTATCACATGGAACCTGCTCCCATGGAACCTGCTCCTGTGGAACCTGCTTCCGTGGAACCTGCTTCCGTGGCACCTACTCATGTGGAACCTGCTTCCGTGGAACCTGCTTCCGTGGAACCTGACAAAACGAACACTCCTAATATTCGAGTGAGCTTCATTGTTGAATTGTAACAATTGGACAAATTCTAGACGTCGTTAATACAGACAATGTGTGCTGTTGAAATCAAGTCATCAAGCTCGTATGCTCCCTGGCCCTTATTCCATAACGAAAACGAAATTATTTCGGCCTAAAGTCACTTCGATCAATGTTATCCATATGACCGTCGTGAAATGAATTCAGACCGAAATGATTTCGTTTTCGTTGTAGATTAGGGGGCCTGAAGGGAAGAGATGACCAGTGATATTTGAATCAAAAGTCTGCACAATAACATAATTCTTAGAAAAAAAACGTAAATGTGTAGTTATAATTGTTTTCAATCAATGTACAAGAATGAATGATTACTTTATTTTATAGTACTAGGGGGTGTTTTATTGATATTATTCTAGACAAAAATGTAATTATAATTATTCGAAAATAATAGAAAATTTAGACAAAAGCAATGGTTTTGTTACTAAAAAAATGTATGTATTATTATTAGTTTTCTTTTGTAGAAAGCCATTCAAGTTGTGTTACAAAGTGAGGAAAAAATAAGAGACAAATTCAGCAAATGAATAAAACTGTAATTTAACAGCGATACATTCTTGGATACTATATAATTAGTTAAGAAACGATTTTAAACTGTTCTAGAATGCATTTCTTCCTGCGTCCAGACTGCATTATACCTGAGATTTTGATATTTCACAAAATAAAAACTATGTTATTAATATCGTCATCATTATGAATGCGGTGGGAGTATGAATGGGTATTGTTGATTGCCCTGTCCCAAGAACTAATTACTGTCCCCCCTCCCCCCTCCCCACACTCTCTCTTCAATTCTAACCGCAACACTTGAACCTAGCACCAAACTAATAATAGTACTGATTTATCTCCATTCCTAATCGCCAATACCTGACAAAGATAAGCTACTGGGTCAGTCGGAGGCGGTATCTAGGCAACAGCCGGATTACGTCACATGTTTAAATGATGAGTGATGACCTTCAGTTACGTCATGCCTCGAAACTTCCGAACTCGAGAGATAGAATGACTGTCAAATATTCAGCTGGGTGATGGTGTTAAAACATCATTCCAGAAGCAGCTCTGTTTGACGCCGCATTTTAACGAATCAGGTATGTAGAGACTATAAGTCGGCGTCTATAGAAGTGTGATTGAGCAAGTTATTGATATACAGTCCATAATCTAGATATGTGTTATCTTTGAAGTACATTATCATGCTTCTCTTATCTTCCTATATTAGAACTGATCGATGGAAAAGAAGTGCACAAGTAACATTTCCTGACAGCTTGCTGAAAACAGTTTTTTGTGTTTAGATTCAAAATGCCGATTCTCAGTGGTAAATGCACCAGCAAGGCCAGACTGGAAGGGAAGACAGCTGTCATTACAGGATGTAACACAGGGATTGGGAAGGAGACAGTCAAGGACTTTGTACAGCGAGGTAGGTCATTATGTGACTAATTACATTACGTAGCGAGCGATACAATGGAACTCTCACGACTCTTCTCTGTTTGTCTTTATATATATTTCTTTCATTATTTGTTTGTACACTAATATCATTCTAACGTCGAACTTTATAATTTATAGATAGGTATTTAGTTTTGTTATTTTTCTATATAAAATACTTTTCCGGATACACCCCAGTTGCCTCCACTCTTCCACACAATGACTTGCAAGTTTTTTTTAGAATATTAATATGTAAACAGTGTTTATTTTTAATTTTTCTGCATATTTGCTGTGTAAATTATGGAGACATAAAAATATTTCAGGTGGTGTATAAGTGTTTGTGGTTTTTCACAGTGCAATACACATATCGTTTTACGAATATAAATTATACTATTTGATTTTAAGGAAGGGATAACAATTTTGATTTTATATAATTGTGGTGGGAATCAGTGGCAAATTTGGTCGGGTGCTGGACCCGATGGACTTTTATGACCCTCAAACATTTTTTTTTCTGTATACATAACTCATGAAATTCTTGATTTTAACCAGGATGTCGAGTGATAATGGCGTGCCGTGACGTCACCAAAGCGGAAGCCGCCGCGGCGGACATCCGCAAAGAGACTTCAGGCGTCGCTGGCGTCGGGACGATAGTAATCGTGCGTCTCGATCTGAACAGCTTCGCGTCAGTCAGACAATGCGCCGCAGAACTCTTGCGCACAGAACCACAGATCAACCTGCTCATCAACAATGCGGGTAAGTAGAGACGTCAGGCGTCGCTGGCGTCGGGAAGCGTCGTCTAGCTTCTCGATTCGGAAAGCGATCTAATAAGCTTTCGACGACATATAAATGCTTTTTATTTGACAGGAATAATGCTGTGTCCGAAGGGGTTGACTGAGGATGGATTTGAGACACAGTTCGGCGTCAACCACTTGGCGCACATGTTGTTCACGCTGCTTCTGGTGCCAAGGATGTTGAAGTGCACGCCCGCCAGGATCGTCACAGTCTCGTCCCTGGCGCACGAGCAAGGTCAGATTATGTTTTATCAACACTTATGTTTTTGGTTTGGTTACAAATTGAAATTATTTTTCTAAATGTTAATTTGTATCAATATTGCAGTCAAGTATAAGTTTTCTGCGGCAATTAATTTACACAATTGCCAAAGAATTCCGATATAACTAATTATGTAATACTTAAATAAATGTTATAGAGCATTTTGTATATTGGTGGCTCGGTATTATGACGGAGTCGAGCGTTGACGTCGTTTGTCTCAACCGGTGTTGACGTTGATTGTTGTTGCAGGAGCGAGCATCAACTTCGATGACTTGAACTGGGAGAAGTCTTACAATCCTCGCCTCGCCTACGGTCAGAGCAAACTCGCCAATGTGCTCTTCTCAAAGGAACTTGCCAACAAACTGCAAGGTGGGAATATTTTCTATCAATTCCTATTCAAGTATTACGGGAAAACTGGAACACAATCAAACCAAGCCATTTAGTTCTGCACATTCAAATCCGTAGACCATGTAATTGATATCAAGTATTTATGAAGCATCATCAACCAGCAAGATCATATCTTCTGCCGACCTTCCCCCTCCTACGGGGCAAGTTCGGCAAAAAATTGATTAACATTTATAACTACGTTCTTTAAAATAATTACTTCAGAAGAATAATTATTTCATGCATTTTTTATTGTGTAAATGAAAACATTTCAATCCAATTAAACTGCAATTCCAATTCAATCCTCTACAGGTCAGAGTTTCAATCCAATTGAAATTTTCATCCAAAGGAAATGTTTATAATATAAACATTTCCTTTGGTATGCCGATCTTGCCCCCTCCACCCTACCCTATATTTGTAAAGTAAGTGACTTTCTTCATATTAATGATTTCTCAGCTATTTTGAATGGTGCCATCAAGACGGTGTCAACAATGAATGCAGTGTTTACAATCTCGTGCAGGCACGGGCGCGAACGCTCCATTATTTTACAATCTCGTGCAGGCACGGGCGCGAACGCTCCATTATTTTACAATCTCGTGCAGGCACGGGCGTGAATGCTCCATTATGTTACAATCTCGTGCAGGCACGGGCGTGAACGCTGCATTATGTTACAATCTCGTGCAGGCACGGGCGTGAACGCTCCATTATGTTACAATCTCGTGCAGGCACGGGCGTGAACGCTCCATTATGTTACAATCTCGTGCAGGCACGGGCGTGAACGCTCCATTATGTTACAATCTCGTGCAGGCACGGGCGTGAACGCTCCATTATGTTACAATCTCGTGCAGGCACGGGCGTGAACGCTCCATTATGTTACAATCTCGTGCAGGCACGGGCGTGAACGCTCCATTATGTTACAATCTCGTGCAGGCACGGGCGTGACGCTCCATTATGTTACAATCTCGTGCAGGCACGGGCGTGAACGCTCCATTATGTTACAATCTCGTGCAGGCACGGGCGTGAACGCTCTTTTATGTTACAATCTCGTGCAGGCACGGGCGTGAACGCTCCATTATGTTACAATCTCGTGCAGGCACGGGCGTGAACGCTTCATTATGTTACAATCTCGTGCAGGCACGGGCGTGAACGCTGCATTATGTTACAATCTCGTGCAGGCACGGGCGTGAACGCGTACTCGCTGCACCCTGGGGTTGTGGACACGGATCTGGCACGACACTTGGACACGGCTTACTTCTCCGGCATGCAATGGGTCTTCAAGAACGTGGTCAGCTTCGCCATCAAGACGCCGCTGCAAGGAGCTCAGACGACCATCTACTGTGCCGTGGATGAGAAGGCGGCCAACGAGACTGGACTCTATTACAGGTATTCTTCAGTGCGTGTACAACCTCATGCTCAAAACAATGTTCAGATGTATCGACGCAAGTACCCAGAGTCTACTGGATTATGTCCATAAGATTGTAAGCTCGGGTCTTGTGGTGTTGAGGATGACATACGCAAATTTCTACTTGCGGACGCAACTTATTTTGAGCATGGGGCTGTTACTTCATAGATCTAAAAGTGACCTACAGATATAGGTAGCTGTTTTTTTGTGAAGACGCAACGTTTTCGCTGGAAAGCTCTAGAATTGGCCTCCATTGTACTTATTACCTTTTTATCTCGTTTCCACAGAAATTAACTGTCATTAAGAAAGCATTACGCCGAAATTATAATTCGGTCGAAACAAGATTAAAAAAATAGTATAATACCCAGGGGTTACATTCACAAAGAAGTATTATCTCGTAATTACGTATTATCTTTTGTTTTATCTTTCATTTAACTTTTTTTGGTATTAAATAGAAAGATTAAATTATGATACTACGTATTAGCAGATAATACATTTGTGAATCCAGCCCCAGGAGACTAATCCGTTTAGTTCAAAATCCGTTTACACATTGCCCTAGAGTACGTGTAAAAACGTTCTTGTTGTTTCTCACAACCTGTTTCTGCCACCATTGTAAAATCCGGGGGGTCTATTCTGTAACGAAAACGAAATCATTCCGGCCTGGAATCATTTCACGGCTATAAGGATAACATTGATCTGAAATGATTTCAGCCCGGAATGATTTCGTTTTCGTTATAGAATAGGAAGTCAAGTACACAGCATACATCTGCAAGGGCTAAACTTCGTTAACATGACTAGTGATGTTAAAATATAACAATGGTCCAAGCTAATAAATGTTTTAATTGTTTCTTAGCGACTGCGTGGTGAAGAAGCCCTCTTCCAAAGCACGTGACCCAAAGCTCGCCACAAAGCTTTGGGAGGAGAGCTTGAAGATGGTTGGACTCGAGAACTACGACCTTCTCACTGCTGAAGACACGCCACTTGATGTCAAAGCTAACTGAAAGCTTCATCACATCTCACTTACTGTTTCAACATAATATTACAGATTAGTAGTAGTAATTTTTATATTAAATATCAGCATCTTCTTGAAAATATATCGTTAATTTATTTACACTTTCATGTTAGGTACATAGTTTCCTGAAAAGAATTCCTGACCCTTCCTTTGGCTTTGATCAGGTTGGTCATTGAAAGTATAGAACAAGAGCACAACGTGTTGGAGACAAACATCTTTAAATCAAAAAGCGATTCAGAGAAATACGATGTGTACTTTTATATTATGTGGAAACCTTGAGGATTAGCTATAACTATTCGTATTTCTGAGAGGAGTTTAGAACTATAGGAGACAAAAAGAAGTGAGTCCTACATTTTGCTGAGTTCTATTACGCTAAAATCTAACCTTACTTAGTACAAAAGTTTAGGTTTAATTGTAGATAAACGATTGAAGAAATTCAGATGTTGATTAAATCATAAATCATAATCACTCCCTAAAAACATATAAAACTAAATTCTCTAGAGGATCAACTTTATTGACGTATCTCCTCTTTATGTCTCATGGAATGCCCCGACATAAGCCCTGGCTTAAAGGGGCATGCAAATACGATAATCCAATCCAAACTTGTAAGTATTTGAAAAAATAAATAAACTCGAAATCAATACAATTTACAACACAATATTAAATAAAATCTTCTTTAAAATATTATGTAAATATATCTACCTAAGTATCAAAGAATACATCTAATAATGGTCGTACTGGAATTCAAAAATCAAAGTGCTAATTCGTGGCACCACTTAATTTTAATAAAATACTAAATATACAAATTATAAACTATGCAAGTCTAGAATATGGAACAAAGTACACATACTCAACATGAACATTGAAATATATAACTATTGAATACCACTCGAAACGTAGCTTCCAATATAGCTATAAATACTGTTTTTTTGTAATACGCCCTGGCTTGTAATGACGCCCTGAATTGCCTTCTGAATGCTTCACAATCACATATAACCTCAATATTATTTCAACCTTAAAAATTGCTAAGAAAGACTGAACTTTACGTGGATCTGGATATATTTGATCGATTGGGTTGAAAATGTGTACAATAAAATATGTGATAATGTTGGTTTTGATCACCACGCCAAATTAGAGCTTAATCGAAGCATTTTGATTCTCGACCAAGGAAGATTTTTTAAATTTTAACCAATTGGAGGATTTGGCTGAAACTGTGTAAAATTTGAGACAATCTTCATGACCTGACAAAATGTCAAAGAAATCCAGATATGCAGAAATCCAGCGGACGCCCATTCTTTTACATCATTGTGATTTCAACAAACTTTTTTTTTTTTTTTACTATATAAATTATTTTACAGAAGTAATAAAGACTATAAGAATGCCAATAACTTGTTACTGGGATGCCGACAGCGAGCTCTGTTGAGAAGACTCAGCGTGTGTTCATGTACCTCACGTTTAAAACATCGTCGTAATCTAAAACAAGACATTGAATACGAATCAGCATCAGCATTAGATTGATAGGCAAACAGTTGAGGAAACTGGCGGTACGAGCACTGGTCTCGCTTTGCTCTTCACTCAAGAATGCATAAGTTCCAGAAAGCGTTATTTTACTACGAAAATGCTCTGTGTACCGCTTTGGGGAGCTAGTCTTCGTACTGCATGCGATTTGATAAGTATGTGTTTGTAAGTCTCTGCTCGACAGGCCTTGAAACGGAAGCATCAAGATAAAATAACTGATAAAATAATTGTAATTCCTGGCATAAATTTGCAAATGTTTCAAGATTATAACACAATGTCCTTAAAATTACAATAACTTTTGAAGATAACGACAGATTAGTCTGAAAATTGACAAAAATATCTAAAATGTTGGTCCAGTGACTATGCGAAGTTTGAAGCTGATGAGCCAAACGGTTCTAGTTTAAATTTAAAAAATCACAGGAAAGATGGTTTTAAATTTTAACCAAAGGAAGGATTTGGCTGACACTCACTCTCTGTAAGATTGGGGACAATGTTGGTTGCAATAACTTGACAATATTTCACATTGATCGGACCAACCAATCGAAAGATAATTATTTTAAAATTTAAACCAATCAGCGAATTTAAAAAAAAGGATCTGCAACGCCCAGAAATGGTCTGTACATGTGTGCAAACTTTCAGATCGATCTAAGAAAAACTTTGACCTGTAAAGCCTCAGTAACAGAAAAAATAGGTCCGTGCCAAAAGAGTCAAAAGGAGTCTCTCGCTCAAATAGAACATGAGCCTTCTAGACGACATAGTAACACCGGAAAAAGGATCGAACCCAGAACTCACCGGATGACGGCACTCTGGCCGGTGCTTTCTTTCCGATAGTAGACTCAATGTAGATGTACTCGTAGGGGTCATCCAAACCACTTCCTCCTGGAAATGACGTCATCAAATCAAGTTAAACAACATACCACTGTGTTTCATACAACGGCTAATACACTACAAAACGATGATATAGATTTTGAACAGACTTCTGAATTACAAAATATTTGGGTTGAGCAGGATTACATATGGTGTCAGATGTTGGATATATTTTCTTACGTATTACAGTTACACAATATTCTATGTTATGGCAACATATTGAAAAAAATTGTACATATTGTAATAATAACAAGCAATTTTTAATCATAAGTACCGATTTCAAACCGAAAGTTTCATTATTTAGGGCTGGTATTAACATTAATAAATCAGTTAATGTAACCTGATGTTAATTTAAACTGAATTGATAAGCTCCGGAATTAACCTGCAATACTGCAGCTTAATATAATGAATATACCTACACCAAATTTCCTTAAGTGAAGCTTAAATGCTAAACTTGACTTTAACTGAAGCTTAAACTAATGGTATCGGCCCTTAGTTCAGTGGTTTATAACTAACCAACATCGAATACTTACCAGACTCATTAGCATTCTGATGACGAGTTGTGACGTCACCTTCGACCACTTCCAAGTACGAGTGATTTAAACCACGATCTGAAAATTAAAATACTTCTTTGTATCAACTGTTATTAATGTATTGTTGAAGAGTTTTGGGCTATTCTTCTTCTTCTTCTTCTTCTTCTTCTTCTTCTTCTTCTTCTTCTTCTTCTTCTTCTTCTTCTTCTTCTTCTTCTTCTTCTTCTTCTTCTTCTTCTTCTTCTTCTTCTTCTTCTTCTTCTTCTTCTTCTTCTTCTTCTTCTTCTTCTTCTTCTTCTTCTTCTTCTTCTTCTTCTTCTTCTTCTTCTTCTTCTTCTTCTTCTTCTTCTTCTTCTTCTTCTTCTTCTTCTTCTTCTTCTTCTTCTTCTTCTTCTTCTTCTTCTTCTTCTTCTTCTTATTCTTCTATTTTTATTCACTTTGTGTGAGATAGCTATTGGGGAGCAGATGATTGAGGGAGAGTAGCGAGCGTCACCACTCCTATGACAATTTCTGTTTTGTGTGCTTTTGTCAGTGCCCAGGTCAAATCGTTACACCAATCGATCTGAATTTTGCACACATACTAATGTAATCCAAGCTGTCCCGTGTTAATTATTTTTTTGTAAACTGGAACCGTTTGACCGATCAACTTAAAATTTTGCATTGTCATCGGGACCAACATTTTATGTGTTTTTGATAATTTTCAGACTAATCTGTCGTTAACTTCAAAAGTTATCGACAATTTGCGGTTATTTTATATGTGTTTTGGAAGAATTTGTCAAATTTCTTGAAGAAAATGTCAGATATTTTATCGCTGCTTCTTCAGCATTTTGTTTCTGCTCTATCCAAGGTCTGTAAAGCAAATCACTTATGTAAATGCATATCAATGAGGAATAGGTGAATGTTGAGATTATATTTTGTTTATATGCAGAATAGCCTCAAAGAGCAATGTGAAATGTTATTATATTTTTTTAATTAATATATTTCCCATCATTAATTTATTTGTTTTCGACATTTCACTTCTCTGCAAAAACAAGCTGTACGTCACACGCCGTGTTCCCTGTGTTACGGGATGCATAGAACCGGCTCTGGCTTACATTATCTATATGGCCCGACTCGGCGTGTGACGTCAAATTGTGTTTCATGGACAGCTACAATCTACCAAACTTTGTAAATTCGTTCCTTGAAAACTATTCATCACACAACAAAAATAATACCACATCTGTCTTCAACAACATCTCAACTTGCATAAAATATTTATTATTCTAAAATCTAAACTTCACTTCACTTCCCTATTTATATGAAATACGAAGACTTGCTTATCAAAGCGTTACACAGAACGCTTTTCTAGTAGGATCACGTTGCACTATATCGTATGATTTTAAGAGATTGAATGTAGGACTATTGATTGGGTCCTACAGCGACCATTTATCTAGTGTTGCGTGTAAAGTGGACGGGCCCACGTATTGTGTGACTTACCTCTGGGTAACGGCTCAGGAGGGCGACGAGTCTCAGTCTTGGGTGGAGGCGTCTGTAGCATGAAGTGTTGATCCTCTGTGAAGAAACAGAAAGGATTTAACTTGGATTAAACATGGAGGATTCATATTTTAATGCTCTTCAACAACGTGGTCATGCTTAAATATTATATGTATAGGAAAATTCTCTGTGTAACGCGTTGTTAAGAAAGTCTTAGGATAGCATGCTATTTCATATGCGTTGGCAAGATTGTACTTACAGACCTTGAAAAGGGCCGAAACAAAATACCAAGAAGCAGTATAAAATAATATCTCAAATTTCCTTCAAGAAATCTACAACCAAACATACATAAAAATGTCAGTAAATGTCAATAACAGTTGAAGATAACATACAGATAAGTCTGAAAATTGACAATAAAACCTAAAATATTGGTCCCGATGACAAACTTCAGAAGTTATTTAGATGTTACGGAAATTGTATGGGTGTAGGATATTTGACACATTTCTTTAAGGAAATGCCAGATATTTTATCACTGCTACTTTGACGCACTTCGTTTCGGCTGTTTCCAAGATGTATAGCAACATTTGCAAACTTATTATTTGACGCCACCTGTCAGGGGTGATTTACTGATTTACATGTACTTATTTTACTTTTTTTCATGTAATTGTGTCCAGACTGGACTGTGTTAAATATCACCTTGTGATCAATATTAACAATAAAATATATTCTATTATATTCTATTCTAACTCATATACGAAGTCTAGCTCATCAACGCGTTACACAGAGCGTTTTCCTCGTTGTATCATCCGCCGTGAAACACTTGTTGCCTACCTTGTGCGCGTGCGCTGGCCGTCTCCTGGCTGGAATGGCGATCTCACTGCGACTCCAAGAATAACCAAAGCAGAGCTCACGGCGATGATTATTTATTATTGTATCTTAAACCATAAAAACATTGTTTCATTAAAACTGGATGACTTTTTCGAGAAAGGCCATTAGTCAAAAGTTTACGGAATCTAGTGTTGATTATTGAGTTGACTCATGACTGTTGATTGTTGACATTAAATTTATAGTATTGTACCTTATATAAATCTGAAAGGGCATAAGACCAAATACTCTGTAAAAGAAGCTAAAATTACATAATCTGGGAAAGGTTTCAATTACACTGAAACTTGTGACTTAACAACCATAAGGAGAGACAGGATACCCACTAAATCATATGTTAATTAACTCAATTTTAACCCACCCAATGTTATTCAATGTATGTATTATAGAAAAGAGGATTTATTTTTTAATGATCTCAAAACACACACCATAAACAACATAATGTTGTTTATGATACCTGCAATTTTCAGTCCGATGTGTGCAATAATTTCATACAGCGGTGCCACGCCAATAGCGTTTGTTACGAATCTATAAATAGATTGAAAACTCAAGTGTGCAGTGGAAATTCGGACACAAATTTCTTTCTTGATTGGATATTTTTAATTTTTTAGCATCGCTTGTCCGAAGTATTGAATTTTGTTGCGTCACATGAGGGCTAATTGTAACTAACGCTATTGGACGTATAGTTTGGCGTCTCCTGGTATTACTTGCACCTCACTCACTACAATATTACATTAAACAGATTGATGTTCCAATATGATTCATGCCTTCATGACAGGAACGCAAACGAGCACGTGATTTCCAAACTATCTCGCAAAGAAATGGAAACGTAGAAACACTTATAACTAGAATCCTCAGGTCTTTGATTATGTAGTTCTGAGCCAACTTTCTCGGTCACATTGACTTTGATTTTACTGCTTGATCTTCTGAACTTTCCTTTCAATGCAATGTGCGACACTTCACATGTCACCTGCTTTCCGTTGTCCTCGCGCTTGACTTTCCTCCTTAATCTCTGTCTCATCTTCTCAGAGTCAATCTTCCACCTCCAGCGCCCATACGGCAGTTCCACAACATCCTCAGCATCCACTTCTTCATCTCCAATGTACCAGGTTATATTCGCTGGAGGTCGACTCTCCCCAACAGTACATTCCATCTCGATCAAATCTCCACCTTTTGAGATTGTAGTCAATTCGACGTCATCTTTGGGCGGCACTAAAACACATTATTAATAATTTAAGACAAAACATCAGTCGCAGGCAACCGAAATGAAAGTCTTAAGAAGACTATTAGGCTGGATCGGATACGGAATGACAGTATAAGGCCCCGCTGTGCCGTAACTAGGGATTTCGGCGCCCGTTGCAAATCTAAATTTTGGCGCCCCCCCCCCCCCCCCCCCCCCACCCCAACCCCACCTCCCCAGACAACGCTATACCCAACCAGATGATTTCAGACTAGAAAAAACCAAAACTTTAGCTGTGCACAAAACAAATCATTATGCAAAACAGTGGCCAAACATTTCCACGGCCCTTGACAATGACAGCAATGAGGGTCCTGGGGGGGGGGGGAGGATCTTCTAACCATATGCGGGTCCAGGGCCCTGAAACGGAAAATTTTATACGATTTTAATGGTTTTTAATAATTTCTGACGTTCAATTTCACTGAAATTTTTTTCAGCAGAATAATTTTTATTTCAAAATTCAAAATTCTTTAAAGGGCGCATTAATTTGTGAACTGGGGGGGGGGGGGCTTAGACCTCTTGGGAATGAGTGAAATCATCACCGACATCAACCATGCCCAGCAGGGCGGTTTTTGTGTTTTTAATACGCAAAAATTAGTTTTGGGTGCATACAAGTCATTACATAAAAATTTGGCTTCCTGGCGTCCCCTTGTTGGCGGCGCCCTGTGCTGCCGCATCCCCCGCACAGTCCTTGCTACTGCCCTTAAAGGAACACCTGCAGAGTTACAGATGTGGCTGATTTAAGTAAAGAAGACTTCTTTGGGATGATAGCACATTATTCAAGGATGCATGAATTAGAATTGCAACGAGACGATCGGCCCCGAGGAAAAAGAAGAATAAGACGTCCGCACAAGAGATGGAAGGGCACTCCTTAGCAAAATCAACTTCTTACTAGAAAGCTATTTTAAATTGGTTGTGAACAGGATAATTTCCTAGCATAGGTAAAGAAGAAGAAGAATTTATATCCGGTTTTGGTAATCGGGTGCTACACTACTTATATAATGAAGATATTTACCTGGTACAACCAGATAGGAAGTGATGCGGTCGTAAGAATTATTGTTTCCCCGACCTTTACATACAATCCTTCCATTGTTAATCTCTGTTACCCCAAATATATTGAGCTGACACATTTTTTTATCATCATTCGTAAATCGGTATAAGGTTTTGTTGTCTGATGATCTGTATTCTGGATAGTTCTTGTGAAATAACTGTGTGCCATTGTCAGTTTGTGCGAAGATTTCACACCAATACCACGGCTCTCGACGACTACATGAAAATATCGCATTTGATTCGGGAAGAAACGTTCCAACGCGAGGTTCTAGACTTGCATGTAATGCGTTTCCTGTAAGAGTAACTTCATAAGAAAACATTCGTTGTTTTCTTATTAATGTGGCGTAGCTGCGAATATCACAGGTTGTTATAGAGCTAAACAGCCTTAAAATCGTGAATTAAGTGATCACCACACTTGGCAAACTTGTGTTAAAATATAAACTATTCCATAAGGCTCGTGGACGCCTGAAATATAACACCCCACTTTGGAGTGGTGGGGGTGCAAATTTTAAGTTTGACCAAATGAAAATAATTAATTGTAGGTGAATGGATGCAGATAATAAATGATTCGAACGGCAAAAGATGACCGATAGTCCAAGTATGATAAAATGTACGATTTTTCCAACTTTTAAACATGGGTGTAAATAACCGTGACCTTTAATTTTGGAAGATACCAAATTTAGGTCAAAAGTCACGATTATGGACACCATGTTCAAAAATGTTAAATCACACATTGAGCCATATACTGGGACTATCGACCATCTTTTGCCGTTGGAATCATTTAATTTTCTGCGTCCATTCATCTACAATTAATTATTTTCATTTGGTAAAACTTAAACTTTGCACCCCCGCCACTCAAAAGATTTGAACAGAAAGGGCATCAAAATCTAGACTTCTTGAGACCACTTAGATTACATTAGTATGATTGAAAAATCTCAGATCGATCGTTAGTACGATTTGAATTGAACTGGGCAGTGCAGGCAAAATCACAGACAAAAATACACACAGAGAATTTGTCATAAGACGTTCGCTCCGCTCGCATTGTAATTTTATTGATATCTTACCTATATTCTTGTATTCAATCGTAATGAAATCGTATTCCCAGTCGGCATCTTTCCCTCTGCCTCTACAGCCGATGTGGTAGAAATATGTAATATTATTGTTTGTGATGACAGCACCACAATCTCCGTTGTTGAGGCCCTTTCCATTGTAATCCAAATTCAAGGAACTCTTATAGAATGCTCGAGGTGTTTCACTTCCTCTAGTGAAATTGAAATAGTCGTTATTTACTTCAATCCCACATTCAACAAGAGGCTTCTTGTTATCGGTTTGACATAAAATAGAGAATTCGTCACCATTGTTATTGACTGAGTTGATTGGCACCATTTTAATTCCAATCACATCTGAAAGTTTGCAATAAGAGATTTAAATACCAAACCTGCGAGAAACAAGAATTGATGTATCGATTAACATTTTTTTAAATTTATTTTGTTAACGCTTTTTTGGTCAGACCGTTGTCCCTTACGAAATTATACCCTAATACAGTCGCGTAGGATGAGGGGGGGGGGGGGGATGAGAGGCTGAGAAATATTGAATAATACGCATATTAATATTTCCACTTCCTCGAGTGATGACAAAACGATAGCTTGAAAAGCTGCTATCAACTTAATTCGTTTTATATACACCTATAATATGTTATCATTGATGTTTTTAGACAAGTATCGTGATGGATGTATCTTTATTGTGCTCATTGCGAGCTCGCTAAGAAACGCTATATCCTCAGCTGTTCTTATTTCTAAACATTGAACATTATAAGATTTGTGAAAATGTCTTACCATTCATACTGATGAAATACGTCACTATGAATAAATATATAACGACCACGGCCATCCTGCAACTCAGTAGATCTGATGCATTTAGCAGAGTATAATGTGCGTCAACATGAATGAAGACAGTCATCCCCAGGAAATAAGAGTACAGAGGAAATGAGTAACAATTATCTTTCACTGATAATAGACGTTGCAGTACTGAATGGGGTCAGAATGTGCATTTCAAGTTCATAATATTCAATCAAAATAATGCGTCTTAATTTGAACAGAAAAGTCCAGGGGCTGGATTCACAAAAATTATTATCGGCTAATACGTATTATCTTTTGATTTAATACCAAAAACACCATGAAAAATGAAAGATAATACCAAAGATAGTACGTATTAGGAGATATTAATACTTCTTTGTGAATGCAGCCCAAAGAACATAACAAAATTGAATTTTGCAGCTATATATCTTGAAATCCTATGATAATGATAGAACAGTAAAGGGTTGGTTGCGGAGGGGGAGGGGGGGGGGGGTGTACTGAAATTAATGGGACTTCAGCCATGTCTTTACACAACGCGAAATAACACATTAAGGGCCAGTTTTTCAATACTCTGCTAAAACCAGTATAGCGAAATTCCAGGAATGTCATTGGTTTGTTGCCGTGGCAATATTATCCTAATATATACTGCTTAAAATTTAGCAGAGTATTGAAAAACTGACCCTTAGATGTCTATGGCAAGATGGATACGTGTATTTAAATGTGTGAAAACCCTAATTCTCGGAGCGCTTCCGTCAAGTTACAGCACATTATAATCAGGTAAATTACAACCATGTTTTTGTTGTTTTTCATAGACATCAGGGTGATTGCTGCCTTTTTCATTTCATTTAATTTAGAATCCCGGAAAAGGAAAATCTTTTCGTCCAGTGATGATATACCAACTGAGCTAAGGAGGCTAAGGAGGCCTCCTCAGCTCAGTTGGTAGATCACTGGAATTGATATTCACATGAGCCGGGTTCGAATCCCGGAGGAGGAGAATCTTTTCATCTTGCAGCTGGTATTTATTCACATCAACCTATCCTAGGTCAAGGGAAAAGCCATATTTCATTGGGGTGAATTGCAAGACTTGTTTAATCAATGGCTTTTATCACAACATAACGAGGCGGCTGTACTTTTTAGTCATCTGATGAACTTTGTTCTGATGATTTTGTGTGCCGCCATATTTTAACTGGAAGTAATCAAAATCCGTCTTAATTGTTTGTAGCAATCAGACTCCCATGTATAGAGACGGTCTTATACGACATATAAACAGTACATTATATTATAAATTGATGTCTGAACAATGGTTACAATCTCGTGCAGGCACGGGCGTGAACGCTCCATTATGTTACAATCTCGTGCAGGCACGGGCGTGAACGCTCCATTATGTTACAATCTCGTGCAGGCACGGGCGTGAACGCGTACTCGCTGCACCCGGGGGTTGTGGACACGGACCTGGCACGGCACTTGGACACGGCTTACTTCTCCGGCATGCAATGGGTCTTCAAGAACGTGGTCAGCTTCGCCATCAAGACGCCGCTGCAAGGAGCTCAGACGACCATCTACTGCGCCGTGGATGAGAAGGCGGCCAACGAGACTGGACTCTATTACAGGTATTCTTCAGTGTAATCTCATATACACACTCTTGATGGCATCTATTTTAAATTTTGTCAAAATAATGTTACGTCCAGTTGCAATGTCCACTTTTATGACATCATCCTAGCTCAATTAGCACGACCTGTTTCTGCTACCACTGTAAATTAAGCTTAATTAACAGATGTTAAAGTTATAATAATTCTAGTGCCCGATTTCAATAGTTGAGACCAATATTACTAAAGAATTAGTGATATTGCTTTTGATTAACAAAGGTTCGTGAACATATATGAATTTGTCTTCAGTTATAATGTGTGTTTTATGTTTCGGAGCGATTGCGTGGTGAAGAAGCCCTCGTCCAAGGCACGTGACCCAAAGCTCGCCACAAAGCTCTGGGAGGAGAGCTTGAAGATGGTTGGACTCGAGAACTACGACCTTCTCACTGCTGAAGACACGCCACTTGATGTCAAAGCTAACTGAAAGCTTCATCACATCTCAACTTAACTTCGTATACATTTCAACAATTGAAAGATTTAGCTCTAGGTTCGAATGACTGACAGATAGATAATCAGACACTGATCATAAGAAGGTCATAAGAAAATGAATGAAGATAACATACAGCTGCTCACGCACTCAAGCTCAGGAACATGAAAATAATCACTTCTAATTCCCACATGGTCTTATTTTACAGTAATTCCTGGTATTTGCTTGTCAGCTTTTGAGTAAGCCAAAGCAAATTGATATTATAAGAAAGCGTTTACTGGAATATTTAACAAATATTAAAATTTCATCTCTACTTATTTAACCTACTTATCAACAGAATCACTAAATTCCACTAGGCATTATCTTTCACTTATCTCCCAATCTATTCGATAACTCAACGAATTCGATAATAGAAACCTCTTGAACTTGACGTCCTTGCTGCACAACACAATGCTGTCAATCACTGCAGTCGCTTAATTCCAGGAGGCCGTGGTGTTTGTGTTGAAGTTGGAGGCTAGAGCATGGCGTGCTGCAGTCCCAAGTGCAAGAGTGACGCGAGGCTAGACGACAAGACAGCTGTCATCACAGGATGCAACACGGGGATAGGCAAGGAGACGGCTAAGGATCTGTACAAGAGAGGTGAGTGGTGTGTGTGTTGAGGTTGGAGGCTAGAGCATGGCGTGCTGCAGTCCCAAGTGCAAGAGTGACGCGAGGCTAGACGACAAGACAGCTGTCATCACAGGATGCAACACGGGGATAGGCAAGGACACGGCTAAGGATCTGTACAAGAGAGGTGAGTGGTGTGTGTGTTGAGGTTGGAGGCTAGAGCATGGCGTGCTGCAGTCCCAAGTGCAAGAGTGACGCGAGGCTAGACGACAAGACAGCTGTCATCACAGGATGCAACACGGGGATAGGCAAGGAGACGGCTAAGGATCTGTACAAGAGAGGTGAGTGGTGTGTGTGTTGAGGTTGGAGGCTAGAGCATGGCGTGCTGCAGTCCCAAGTGCAAGAGTGACGCGAGGCTAGACGACAAGACAGCTGTCATCACAGGATGCAACACGGGGATAGGCAAGGAGACGGCTAAGGATCTGTACAAGAGAGGTGAGTGGTGTGTGTGTTGAGGTTGGAGGCTAGAGCATGGCGTGCTGCAGTCCCAAGTGCAAGAGTGACGCGAGGCTAGACGACAAGACAGCGGTCATCACAGGATGCAACACGGGGATAGGGAAGGAGACGGCCAAGGATCTGTACAAGAGAGGTGAGTGGTGTGTGTACAGTCACGGAAATATATTCGGTAAACGCTCCTTCTCCCTTTCCATGAATTAATGGAAACCCGTAACCCGACCCGTAACACTGGCAAAGTTGTTTGAATGTGGTGGGGGGTGAAAGGAGCGTTTACCGAATATATTTCCGTAACTGTACCTTTACAGCAGGATCATAGGGATTGTTCTCATATGGAGGTTGTGTTTCTTTATAATATTCAAAAAATGCATAGGTAACCATCTTAAAAGTGTTCATCCGCTCTATGTTTTTATTGCTTTTTTTATTGTGTGCTTTTATGTTATTATATTTATGTTGTTATTTGTGTTGTTATTTATTTTGTGTTGTGTGGTAGCAGTAAGAGCAGAGATTGGACATGAACTGGATCTTTAAAACAAGGTATAGGTTTATTTTTGTTGGGTTCACCAGTTTAAATATTCTCTTGACTTCATTGAATTTTTGTATCATGTACAAAAACATTATTGTATTATTGTATTAGCATTAATTATTATGATGTACAAATTATTACTCTGAAAAGTATAGGATGCAGGATAACTTTATTGTATAAATTAAATTCACTTTTTTTAACAACCAAAACATTCACAATAAACACACAATAAACTTATCACAAATAAATTCCATCAACCACATCCCATCAATCCAAATATACTAGGAAAACGCTCAGTGTAACGCGTTGATGAGCGAGCACAGAACATGCAACATTACCCAGTCACGATACACGACACGGCACAAAACGATTTTCTCTGCAACTTTCCAATCTTCATATAAATACTCAGGATGAATATCAGATCCATTGTGTCGTGACTTTCCTACATATTTTTTCCCGCTTTTGACAACCCATACTAAACTCGTAAAATGACAAATTATTAATACTTGACTGATTGGGCTTAACATGTGTAAAATTTTAGATTATGTTGGTCTTGATCACCATGCAAAATTTGAACTTAATCGGAACCCTTTGATTGTTGACCAATAAGAAGATATTATTTAAACTGCCAATTGGAGGATTTGGCCTTCGTACAGCATCCAATATGATATGCGCTAGTTTTAAATATTTAAATGGCTTGGCTGCTCTACAGGCCTTGGAGCAGAAGCTTAAAGAAGGCAGGGATGAACATAGTATACGTTTTACAAATATTTCAAGATTGTGGAATAAAATGTCCCTAAAATGACAAAAACTTCTGAAAAAAACGACAGATTAGACTGAAAATTGGCAAAAATACCTTAAATGTTGGTCCCAATGACCATGCAAAGTTGATCGGTCAATCGGTTCTAGTTTAAATTTCAAAAATCACAGGAAAAATGGTTTCAAATTTGAACCAATTGGAGGATTTGGCTGAAAAGTTTTATGATTGGGTACAATGTTGGTTGCAATGACTTTGCTAAATTTCAAATTGATCGGACTAACCAATCGAAAGATAATTTTTCTAAAATTTGAACCAATCACAGGATTCCATTCAAAAACGATCCCAGAGACCGCATCGATTACGTTAGTATGTGTGCAAAATTTCAGACCGATTGGTAGTGCGGTTTGATCTGGGCTGTGAACACAAAAAATCAGAGAAAGTGCCATAAGAGTACCGTGGTGACGCTCGCTACGCTCGCTCAATAAAAACCATGAAAAACCTCAGTATACTTCCGCGTTCATGAGCAAGCACCGTTTGTACAACCGGCTCAAAGCTTAACACGATCGTTCATATACATACTACTCTTATATAAAATATAGTAAAATATATCAAATAACTTAATTACAATATACCTGATTTTAAAAGCTTGAAACTATGGGGTATATACAAAAACCTTTTCTAAAAGCTTTAAATGACCCCGACTTCGCTTAAAAACCGTAAAATAAGAGAGAAAGTTGGTCTTGATGACCTTACAAAATTTAAACTTGATCAGAACATTTTGGTTTTTCAACCAAACAGTCTTTTTTACTTTTTAAATCATAGGATTTTGTAAAACTTTTACACTGCGTACACAAGAGGTGGTCCTTGTACACATTTTCAGCTAAAACAAAGATAATATTGTCTTTTATCTGCAATAACGGGACAAAAACGAGAGATCCGAGGCAATCTGTCATACTTTTAACTTTTAAGATCGAAGATTTGAGGGAAATTTCAGGGTGGTTCATCCTCCAATTCTTCTTCTGTGTAAAAGTGTGTCATAACGTGACGGGATTGAATACGTTTATTTTCATCATAAAATAAAACCGTAAAAATGTACTGTACCTATACAAACAGATTGTGGTAGAAAAGATCCAGTGAGTTGTAGAATCACTTATTGCATTAGAAAAATGCCTCTTGCCCCCTTTGAGTGTAGTAGTTTAGCCAATACCATGTTTTATCACGTGGTATCGCTCAGTTCGCCTTAGGGGTATGTTAAATTAAACTTATTCATTGATATTATGGTACAACTACAAAAACAATAGTTATAATTATTTTAATACTCACCGGAATTCTGAAATAGTTTGACGTACAACTTAATAAAACATAATTGCAATAGTAATATTACTACAATCGGAATACTTTTAATTGCTGAGAGAGTCATTTAATACTGGGAAAACGCTCAGTGTAACGCGTTGATGAGCGAGACTTCGTACTGCATCCGATTTGATATGCGTTTGCAAGTTTCAGCCGACCCATATGCCTTGGACGGAATATCAAGAAGGCAGCGATGAAAATTGAGTATACGTTTTTCCAATATTTCAAGATTATAGAATAAAATGCCATTAAAATTACAATTACTTTGGAAAATAATGACAAATTAGTCTTCAAATTGGCACAAATACCTAACATGATGGTACCAATGACCATGCGAAGTTTGAAGTTGATCTGGTTCTAGTTTAAATGTCAAAAATCACAGGAAAGATGGGTTTAAAATTTAACCAATGAGTGGATTTGGTAAGCCAAATCCACTTATTGGCTCACTTTGTAAGATTGGGGACAATGTTTAATTGCAATGACTTGTCCACATTTCAAATTGATCTGACCAACCAATTGAAATGTTTTAAAATTTGAACCAATTACAGGATCCCGTTCAAAAACGATCCCAGAGACCGTATAGATAACGTTAGTAATTGTATACAAAATTTCATATCGATTGGTTGTGCGGTTTGACCTGGGTAGTGCAGGCAAAGAAGAAAAAAATCACATAGAAAGTGCCGTAAGAGTAGTGAGTACCAAAGCTCGCCACGCTCGCTCAATTACATGGATTGTATGTCGTCGGGAATGCTCGGTAGAGGGAGGTCTCGGCGTGCGTTCTTGTGCCTGACGTCATACACATAGTCGTAATCTAAACCAAGAATAATTCAGGCATTGGCATTACAGTTTAAATACTAATGGTTTTGATAAAATGTTTAACTCTGCCAAATCAAGTGAAATATTGTGCTGTGCAGTTAATACCGCATGGTAATCATCTACATTACAACAAATATAATAGACTCCCTGTATCGAGGATCGAACACAGCTCTGAACTTACCAGTTGACTTCAACGTGAATGTTTCATTCTTCACACTCAAAGGCGTATCAAGCGACAAGTAGGAGGCGGCAAGACGATCTCCACCTGCAAATTACGTCATTAATCAATGTTTTTGATTCTTATAATCAATAAATACAGTATTCAATAGTATATTCAATATGACGACTATGATCACCGCCCTTGCAGTCAGCATGCAGATTTTCATCAAATTTGACCATTACACAATATTTCAACATTGAGCTGAGCAGGATTACAAATGGTGGAAGATTTTGGATGTTTTTTCGTAGGTTACAACACCAATATTGTAGACATTTAGCAAACATTGTATAATTATCCACTGCATTCCGACAATGAGAAAACATACGATTTATTGTTAATAACAAGATCAGCCGAAAGTTTCAATTTAGAGCTCAAGTTTAATACTACCTTATGATTATTTAGCTCACTGCACATTCAATACTTACCAGACGCTGTGGCATTCTGATGACGAGTTGTGACGTCACTTTCAAACACTGATAAGTACGAGTGATTTAAGCCACGATCTGAAAATTTCGATAATTAATAGTTTGTACATTTGTTGCATGTTTCTCCTTAACACATGTGAGAGACCAAATGAGACAATGAAGCCAGTAGCACTTCACTCTTCGCACAATTTCTATGCAAAACACTGTATTCTTTAAGCATTCTTTAAGCAAAGCTCACTTCCCGACCTCCCTTCAACATAATGGCGGTGATGAGTGAAGAGTGATCAGTTTACTCCAAGCGTATGAGATGGTGAAGCCGCCTGTAAAGGAAGGGGCTATGTCTGACTTACCTCTGGGTAATGGCTCAGGAGGGCGGCGGCTAATAGCCGTGTTCCGATCATCTGTTGGCAATCAGAGAGACGTTACTTGGATATAGTGGTCGTCTAGTGTGTGACTGGGCACAACAGTTGGAGTGTTAATAAGTAAACAATCGAACGAGTAAAATTGCTTGAAGTTGACCTGGTTGCATACCTTGTGCGCGTGTGCGGGCACATCTCGTAGCTCGAACGACGATCCAGACGATCATTGCGATTCCAATAGTTACCACAGCCGAGCTCACAGCGACTATTATTATTACAGTATCTTAAACAAAAATAACATATTAGTTTCAACATTTTCTTTGCGCAATACTGGATGTGTAATTGTTAGGCATGTCGGTACACTTGAAAGTACACTTTCCCACCCTTGTGCCCCACACTAATGAGTGAAGAGTGATCAGCGTTAAGTGACTTTATAAAATTGAAAACAGAGGCCACTGAAAATAGTTTCTAAATATCCTTACAGGAATTATTGGTATTCTCTGCATCGGCTACTGGAAATACTATTCCCAGCAGTCAAGTTGCTGAGATCCCTCCCGCAATTGTTTAACGCGTATTGCTGTGCTACAGCTATTCTATAACTCTGTCGACCATCAATCGACATTAGTCTTATAAGATATAGCTTTACTCGTTATTGTCAACATTATCGACGTTATTCTCCCATAAGGGTTGCCGATTGTACGTTAAAAGTTCGATCTTTAACATTACTATTCTTGATCACAAAACACGAACTAGACTAGTAGCTTACTTACTATTGAAATCAAATCCTTGATTATTTAGTTCTGGTTCAACTATCGTAGTCTCATTCACTGTGAGATTAGTACTTGATCTTCTGAACTTTCCTTTCAATGCAATGTGCGACACTTCACATGTGACCAGCTTCCCGTTGTCCTCGCGCTTGACTTTCCTCCTTAATCTCTGTCTCCTCTTCTCTGAGTCAATCTTCCACCTCCAGCGCCCATACGGCAGTTCCACAACATCCTCAGCATCCACTTCTTCATCTCCAATGTACCAGGTTATATTCGCTGGAGGTCGACTCTCTCCAACAGTACATTCCATCTCTAAGATATCAGCTCCAGGCTGTGAGATTGTAGTTAATTCCACGTCATCTTTAGGCGGATCTGAAAGATGGAAAATTGCTGATTTATATAAACAAGGATGGAGTTGGGGTGTCAGATTAATACAATAGTTATTAGAACTAGTTCTAGTTACACTTACAATAAATCAAGTTTTGTATTGATACTCTAAACAGTTAAAAATTAAAGCTAAACCCCATGTCGGTACTAAAAAATATATATAATAAGATGTTTTACCAGCAACGACGAGCAGAGAAGTGGTGTGACCGTAGGAATCTTGGGTATTATTTGGGTAATTGGTCCCCAAACTGCACACAACCCAACCATTGCTCTCCAAAGAAAGTGACTCTATTTCGAGTGTGCATTTACCATCTTCCACAGAACTAGAGTACCTGTAAACAGTTGAACTAGAGGTGTAACTTTTATAACCGTCATAGAATATTTGCTTAGAAGTTTCGTATTGGCCAGTGAGTGCGCTTATGAAGCAAAAATCCACTTTCTCGTGGTGAGAGCAAGAAAATTCTGCGTTTGATCCAATGAGGAAGATTTCATGTCGTGGACTAAGATTTGCTTGTATTAGACGACTCTCTGGAAAAGAAAACGTAATATGGTATGAGTTTGAATATAAGAAGAACAAGTAACTAATTTTGAAATTGGATTTTACTTGTCATTGTAACCGTCATGTAGTCGTACTGCCAGCCGCCATCTTGAATCTGTCCTCTACACCCGATGTTGAAAGCAAAGTTCCCCGTGGTTTTTATAACAGCTCCACACTCCCCCTTCTCAAGACCTGCTCCTTCATACGTCACATCAAAGGTCACATGCTTGGTACTTTCGTGGTCTCTAATCGTTTCGGAATCTTTTCCTTTGCTCAAGTTGAAGTATACGGAATTCGAAATTTTAAAGCCACATTCAACAAGTGGTTGTCGGTTTTCGGTCTCACATAAAATTATAAATTCGTCATTTTCTCTGGCGACAGAATTTGTAGTCATCATTTTGATACCATTCACATCTAAAAGTATAGAATTATTATCTATTATAGAATTATTAGTGATAGAATCATGCAATTATTTCAAGTATATTGTAGATATTTCAAGCGTTTGTGCTAAAAGATTGCAAACGAATCGCAACCAGTACATCATAATATTGTAATTAACTGTTTTGAAACTCGCGGCACCCAACGTTATTTCTAAATGTTCAATTGTTTGAGCTGTATCCTACCATTCCTCGGATCAGTTGAATTTGCAACTGTACTATATAGGTAACTAGCTGACCTGCCCGGCGTTGCTCGTGCTGGTGGGGAGTGAAACACACACATAAAACACAAAAACAGAACACCCGGGAGTTTCACACTTGACAATATGCTGACAGCGCTCTCGCAATTCAAACTGACACGTCCTTGACACTGACTTAGTGTATATTTTAAGTTTGGAATTTTTCAAATTAGGGGTGGTTTAAAGGAGGGGGGTGAGTACGGCCCTATTATGTGGGCTGCTTCCCGTAGAATGTGTGCCTAATATTATGGTCATGCTCGCGCGCTTAGAAGAAGTGTATATTTTAATTTTGGATTTTTTCAAATTAGGGGTGGTTTAAAGGAGGGGGTGAGTACGGCCCTATTATGTGGGCTGCTTCCCGTAGAATGTGTGCCTAATATTATGGTCATGCTCGCGCGCTTAGAAGAAGTGTATATTTTAATTTTGGATTTTTTCAAATTAGGGGTGGTTTGGAGGTGTGGGTGAGTAAGGCCCTATTATGTGGGTTGCTTCCCGTAGAATGTGTGCCTAATATTATGGTCATGCTCGCGCACTTAGAAGAAGTGTATATTTTAATTTTGGATTTTTTCAAATTAGGGGTGGTTTGGAGGTGTGGGTGAGTAAGACCCTATTATGTGGGTTGCTTCCCGTAGAATGTGTGCCTAATATTATGGTCATGCTCGCGCGCTTAGAAGAAGTGTATATTTTAATTTTGGATTTTTTCAAATTAGGGGTGGTTTGGAGGTGTGGGTGAGTAAGGCAAGGCCCTATTATGTGGATTGCTTCCCGTAGAATGTGTGCCTAATATTATGGTCATGCTCGCGCGCTTAGAAGAAGTGTATATTTTAATTTTGGATTTTTTCAAATTAGGGGTGGTTTGGAGGAAGTTTGAATACTTGCATATTGTCAAGTGTGAAACTCCCGGGTGTTCTGTTTTTGTGTTTTATGTGTGTGTTTCGACTCCCCACCAGCACGAGCAACGCCGGGCAGGTCAGCTAGTATTTTATATTTTTAATTTTTAAAATTAGGGGTGGGTTGGGGGTGAGGGTGAGTAGCCTGAAATGTGGGCAGGTTGACGAAGTAAACGTGTGCAAAAATTTATTGAGGTATGCCAATGGTGTAGGCGTATATGGCCGAAAGTGTGAATTACATTTTTTCATTAGGGGTAGTTTTTTCAATTACGGGTGGTTTGGGGGAGGGGGTAAGTACCCTACGATGTGCGCAGGATCGGTTAGAATCTCCATACCAAATTTGGTTAAGATCGGTCAAAGGGTGTAGAAATGTATAAAGAACATACAGACAGACATACAGACATTCTAATTTATATAATAGATAGATAGATAGATAGATAGATCAATTCCTAGGTAATTTACATCCCGAAATGTTCACAAAATCTCTGAATTAAAAAAATATAATGTATACTTTGGTTAAGAACGAAGTAAAAAAACTAGCACAGTTATGAGTTTGATATAATGTCAACACTCAAAAATCTTAATCAGAAATAAGAGCCAAAAGTGATGAGCACACACTCTCGCTTTGCAACACTATTGATCATTTAAAATATTTTTTATTTGTCTTACCATTCAGACTTATCACCATTAAAAGAAATATAATCACCATGGTCTTCCTGCAACTCCGTAGTTCTGAATGCACATTCAACCCGGCAACATTCCATTATATTAGTTCAAAGTGCGCCTAAATAGACGAAGACACCACAACATCCCCGGGAAGTACAGAGGAAACGGAGAACGAGAATAGAATGTGGTATGTAATGCGCAATTGCAGTTTTTAAAGCTCAATCACATGATTCATCGAAATTTAAAATTAAAGCAATTGACATATTTCTAAAATTTTCCAGTTCAGTGTGTTGAATTGTTTTGATGGATATCGAACAGCTTTGTAGGAATCCATTTAAAATCATATAAGCTTTAAGACGATCCGAATAGTTTACACTGTTCAATGTTTCTTTCAATTCAATCGTGTAAACTAGACTAATTTAGACATATTTTAATGAATGCATCACTTGGCAACTGAGGAGCCAAAGGTAGTACCCTCCTGTTAATTAATTTTCTAAATAATTGAATCACTTAAGCTGGGTTCCCATACTTCGCATCGAATTCGCTTCCGGTTCGCTTCGCTTTCGCAAAATGGCTACCTTTTAACAAAGGAAATCGTCCATGTTTACATTCCCATGTTCGCGTGTTTCGGTTTCGTTTCGGTTTCGTCAAAGTTAAAATTGGCTCAACTTTAACGAAACTGAAACACGCGAACATGCGAATGTAAACATGGACGATTTCCTTTGTTAAAAGGTAGCCATTTTGCGAAAGCGAAGCGAACCGAAAGCGAATTCGATGCAAAGTATGGGAACCCAGCTTTATTCAAGAAAGGGCGTCAGTCCATAAAATGGCGAAATTGACTTTTTTTTTAAATCGTCTCTTTTCGTGGACACACATTTTAGCAAGAAAGGGCGTCAGTCCCAGTACTCCTTATGGCTGAAACTCGCTCATAATATACGTAATTTTTCAAGAAAGGGCAGCAGTCCAGGACTCACGCCCTATAAACTTATAAAAAACTTATAAAATCTTATAAACTAACTTATAAACTATAAATTTATACTTATGCTAACTTTAAAAAGAAATTAAACCAAATTTAAAATTTAATTAAAAATACAATCCTAAATTATTCAAAATCACATCTGTTCAAGAAAGGGCATTAGTCCAGAGATTTAACAATGATAAATATTGTCTATATGGTTTTATAATTTTTTTTTTCATTAAAAATTACCCTTTTGATATTAACGAAAGTTTACATAAAATTTAAAAAAAAATGCTAAAGTTTTGTGTTGTTTTCTCTGAATCACCACAAATGGACTGACGCCCTTTCTTGAATAAGTGATTTAATTTGTACTTAACTTGTTGGGGTGTTTCCTACTTGTCATTAAGTACAATAGGTTACTCTGAGATCCATTACATTATTTTCTTTCTTGCAAATTATTGAGAACTATTTTACTTTTTTGGCGAATTTCTTTGGATCTGTGTGATGGGGCAAAAGAGGCGGGGCAAAGTCAAAATAAGGGTTACTGATTGGTCAAAGACTTTCAAGTCTTCAAGGAAAATAGGACATGTTCTAAACGAATAGCCAAGGCTTGAATTCAAGGGTTGAACGAGGGTTGAACGCTTCAAGTTTTCCGTTTAGACTATTCAAGGGGTTGAATTCAAGGGTTGAATTCAAGGACTTGAAAGTAAACTTGAACCGTGTTATTCAGGCTTAAGACTCTTTATCTCAAAAAGTTAGTGTGCATTGTCTCTGAATAAATTTTTAGCTGCTCTTTGAAATGTATCTGTGTAATAGATTTGTCCTGAAATAAATATAAAATTAAAAATAATAATTTTTGAAATAATTTTTTTTCCCCAACCAGGAGGATTTTACCACATCAAAATCGTACCAAAATTATGAAAATTGAATTAATTTTTCCATTGAGTTTTGCGCCTAGAACCCGCATACGAAGGGGGTCATCCGCCAAACCCTTCATGAACCCCAAAATGTGCTTCCAGATCCTCCATGGGTAAAATCTGTGGGCTCATTGCATCACATGCACAAAATTTACTTATTTCATTCTTTGAAGTTTGAACACAATGGAGACACAGCTACACCGAACCAAAAACATGAAGTAGTTTGTTTATCAAGCAATGATTGTTGACGTCCCGTATATCCTCAATAGTTCTCTATCAGTTCAAAGTATCGGAGAATGTCCTAACAAGACGAAAACATAAAAATCTTTATTCAGATAGTTCTTGATCTGTGGTTTTACAGGATGTCGTGTGATAATGGCGTGTCGTGACGTCAGCAAAGCGGAGGACGCCGCCAAGGAAATACGCCGAGAGACGTCAGGCGTCGCTGGCGTCGGGACGGTGGTCGTGGTGCGTCTGGATCTGTCCAGCTTCGCGTCAGTCAGACAATGCGCCGCAGAACTCTTGCGCACAGAACCACAGATCAACCTGCTCATCAACAACGCGGGTAAGTAGAGACGTCAGGCGTCGCTGGCGTCGGGACGGTGGTCGTGGTGCGTCTGGATCTGTCCAGCTTCGCGTCAGTCAGACAATGCGCCGCAGAACTCTTGCGCACAGAACCACAGATCAACCTGCTCATCAACAACGCGGGTAAGTAGAGACGTCAGGCGTCGCTGGCGTCGGGACGGTGGTCGTGGTGCGTCTGGATCTGTCTAGCTTCGCGTCAGTCAGACAATGCGCCGCAGAACTCTTGCGCACAGAACCACAGATCAACCTGCTCATCAACAACGCGGGTAAGTAGAGACGTCAGGCGTCGCTGGCGTCGGGACGGTGGTCGTCGTACGTCTCGATCTGTCCAGCTTCGCGTCAGTCAATGCGTTTTTCACAATATATTAATTTTCCTCTTCATTTTGCGTCATAAAAAATATATATATCAGAAAAACATACGTTGTACCTATTTTCACAAACCTGTTGTACCTGTTTTTCACAAAATTCCTGAATTTCCTAAAATATTGGGAAACATACATGAAAAATTGCAGTAAGTATGTGTAATAGTCAAAGTTCAATAAAAGAAGCCTTATAAACTTGATTCATGGAGTAACTTCTACAAATTATTTAGCATGTCAATCAAAATAACAGACGTGGAAGAGATGAATTTGATATTTATAACGTCAATTAATAATAATACCATCTTTTCCGAATAGTCGAAGACCACAGGAAACCATGGTTTAAGTTATTTTCTGATGCAAATGTTGGCGGAGTTTTTATTTAATGATTCATTAATCATATTTCATTGACGTAAATGAAGGGAAATGTATTATTATTATCTAATTCAACATATTATTTGAGATAATTTTTGCATCCTTTCCTCAAAGAAAATAGTAACAAAGTTAGTAATAGGGAAGTCTCATGAAATTTTATTCTAGCTAATTTCTATAAATAAACACAAATAATAATGACAAATACACTTATTACCTGTGAAATCTTAAATTTTCATTCATAAAAATCGAGTTCAAATATCATATGATTTTTGGCGGGAAAAACGGCCTTTAACAAGAATCAGAACTGTGATGTCATTTCCAAGTCTTGAACATTGTGTTGACATGGGGATTCCCTTGTTGCCATGGCAATATAGCAAACTGTGATGTCATTGCCAATTTTCCTGTTTTTAAATGAGAGGAGATCTATCAAACTTTGTAAATTAATTACATGAGAACTATTCGTCCAACAACAAAAATAATACCACATCTGTGTTCAGCAACATCTCAACTTTCATAAAATAAATATTATTCTGAATTCTAATCTTCACGAGACTTCCCTATTGCTGCGGTCAGGAGACCTAAACATAGAATTTATTGACGCACATTATTGTGGTGTCGGGTGAGTAATATTTCACTTCCATGCAAATTACTTCATAATTCAGTATATTCATTAAATATTACGCTAACCAGGATAATACAGCGAACGAACAGGGAAGAACCCACAGCACTGATCTTGAGATATTTTGATACACACAAACACCGCCAACAAGAGAGTTTTCATTACTGAACATTCTATTCCGACAACAGGAAATGGGTCAATTAATTCCCTGCAGTTGAGCTTTGACTGAGCGTTTGATAATTTGAGCGCCTCAAGGGTTATTTTCGCTAAATTAATTTGAATGCTCATAAAAAGCTAATATTTACCCAAGTATTCAAACCAGGGACGACGATAGGATTTTTATACAGGGGGGGCCTAGGTAGGGAAATATTATTGCCTAGGCAATAAACTTTGTAGGGGGGGGCAAACGTATTTTCACAATATGTATATTTTCATATTGTGACGTGGGGATCAGGCGCGTAGGAACTAAATTTGCAAGGTGGGTGGGGGGAAATTTATTGTAAAATATCTTGAGCTGGAGATACTAGTGTCTATGTAGACAATGGGGGGTCTGGGGGGAGGGCCCCCCAGCAAAATGCAGGTCCGGGGCGCACAGCACCGGAAAATTTTGAATTTCAGACTTGAATATGGTGCATTTCTATGCGATTTTAACACTTTTTAAGCACATTTGTTTTCTTGACACATAAATTTAATGTATAAGAACATAGGGAGGGGAATTGAATCAGAGGGGGGTGCGTAATTTCCCCCCATCTCCCCCCCCCCCCCTTCCTACGTGCCTGGTGGATATAATTTAAAAAACTGAAACCTTCGTATACTTATCCCTACACTAATTTTTATTACCTGTCCTCTCACCATTTTTCGACCCTTACCATTTCCCAAGACTCTTCACTTTTTCCACAGCCACCTTCACTCCACTCATCCACTTCGTTCGCGGTCTCCCTGCCTTTCTTTTCCCTCCCATTGCTGCTCTATCTGCCTTCCTTCTCGGTATCCTTTCTTGCCCCATCCCTTTCAATCGACCAAACCATTTCAATCTCTCCTTTCCTAATTTGGAGTCTCCATTCCAAGATCTTTCATAATCTGTGAGTTCCTTATCTTATCCAATTTTTGTCAACCCTGCTATACTTCTTAGGAACTTCATTATGTCTGGCATAAGAAAGTTGCCTATTTGCAAAACAATGTCAGCTGAAGTTATATTTGATAATTTTAACAGTGAAAAAAATTGAAAAAAAGTATAGCCCCACTGCCTTTCAAGATATTTATTTTCCCACATTTGGTTTGGGGGGGCACAAGGGGGGGCCGTGCGAATGTTTGGGGGGGGCCGTGCCCCCCCCCCCCCCCCCCACGCCCCCCCCTTAGCGTCGTCCCTGATTCAAACATTTTAGTAAAAGCAGTAGCACAAAATGCTGGGTATGCTGGGAAAATATGGACAGTTAGTTTCCTAAGGTAAAAGTGACATAGAAAAGATTCGTTTATTCAACTTAAATTCTATACTACCTCAGAAGTAGAAGGCCTGAAGTAAAGTCAGTTTTCTTGATATTGCGTTGTACACTTTTGGAGAGATGTAATCAAGCTCTTTCAATAGCAATTGACTGATGTCAACAAATGCAGTTATACTGAAGGAAGTATACTCCTACAGACTGACAAGTGACGCCATTACAAAAGTATGACCGGATGAAGACAAAATGACTGGTGTTTCAGCTGACCTCAAGAATCATTGAAATGGACCTCTAGTTCTGTCCTAGGCTTGGGTGTGATGCCGAGAGCTATATCACAAGATGGCTACGAGATGATCTTCGCTGTCAACCACTTGGGTCACTTCTTGTTTACTCTGCTGCTGTTGCCAAGGCTACTGACGTCAACACCAGCCAGGATTGTCAACGTGTCTTCTGTGCTGCACATGTGTACGTCACACTTCTACTTCCTCAGTTCCTCATTGACGAAACATGACGACTAAACAATTCATACCCTGCACTAACTTCATTTGTTTTATATCAGCAATGCTGATATACGGGTCAGACGGGTCAGATGTATAACTTTATTGAGGTTAATCGATGTATTTTTGTAGTGTAAGTGATTCCTCTTCGTAAAAGATATCTCCGGAGCCTATACAATTTCCCAGGTACCCATTAACTATAAAATATCGTCAAAAAGATAGAATCACAGATATTCTGCGTGCCATCAAGATGGTGGCAGACAACAATGAGATGGCATCACGTGCAAACTATGAATAGGGAAATCTCATAAATTTTATCCCAGGAAATGTATTAAACTTTCATTGGTAAAAATCAAATTCAAATATCATGGAACTTTTTGGCGGGAAAAAGGCATGTGACAAGAATCAGAACTGTGATATTATTTCAGAGCCACCAACAATGTGTTACCATGGTGAATACTTTGTTGCCATGGCAATTTAGCATTTAATCGTGATGTCATTGTCAATTTTTATGTTTTAAATAGAAGAAATCTATCTAAGTTTGTAAATAAATATCTGGAAATCTATTCATCCCACAACAACAAAAACATATTTGTGTTCTCAACATCTCAACTTTCATAAAATAACTATTATTCTGAAATCAACTTATAGATTCAATAACATCCTGACGAGAGTTATAAAGTATTTATCTTCCTATTTTTCATCTCAACATAGAAAAAGATTTCGTCAGGATACAAAAATCACTTCATGTATTGATATCTCATTACCAGTCCTCTTCACACAGATTTGCCTCACTGCAATTGCTTTCTTCTCTTGCAGTCGGCAGCATCGACTTCAAAGACATCAACATGGAAAAGTCGTACAGCACAGCATCTGCGTACAACCGCAGCAAGCTCGCCAATGTGCTGTTCTCACATGAACTCAGCAACAGGCTCAAGAGTACGTAGGGTCGTGGAAAAATTTGTCGATCATCCCTACGCTTATACCATCCCGCCATACAACGGAGCACATGGTATACCACTGTACGATCTCCGTTGTATGGCGGGAGGGTATAAGCGTAGGGATGATCGAGATATTATTCCAAAGCTGTACACACCCTCGGAAACAAAACACGAGTTAAAATTGTTGTGAATACAATACAATTATAAGGATAATCTGGTTTTACCTTTTTCAAGACATGAAAATCAAGTTCAAACAATTATATTAAAAATTTAATACCGAATTAGAAATAAATTTAATTTGTAAAAAAGTATCCTCAAGAAAAACCAAATCAGTAAAATTTAATAATTGAGTAATATATAATCACTTCCTAATGCACAGCATAGAAACTATTAATACTAAGGATCGTATTTTAAATCGGTCGCTAAAAGTTTAACGGTTTCTTTGTGATCATTCTAGGAAAGTTATTGGTTGTTGCTACTTGCTATGGTCCTAATCAACTTTTTAAATAGAACAGGTACTGAAAAATGGACCCTAAGTAGAATATGGTGACTCCCTTTTGCTTCAAAGTATACAATTTTATCTACAAATATTACCTTTTTTATCTATTAAATTTTATAATTTTATAAAACTCCTGACGAAAGATACCAAGGTGACCAACGGCTTAACGTCCCATCCGAAGGACGGTGTAATATTCACAGCACGAGACTGAAAACAGGTTGTGTGAGGACGTCACAGTAACCTCCCTAGTGTATCTGGCCCAACGGCAGCAACTGGCAAGTCAGAGTAGAATGGTCACCCATCCAACCGCTGACCGCGCTCAATGTTGCTTAACCTCGGTGATCTGACGAGAACCAAGGTATCCAACACACCAGCCGTTCGATATAACTACACTCTCTGGCTGTAGACCGCGGCGTGACGACATACTCCCTGCACCCCGGCGGCGTGGACACTGAGATCAACCGCAACATGGACAGCGCTGTGTGTCCCGGCTCAGAGTGGATCTTCAAGAACGTCATCAGTCTCTGCAACAAGACGCCGCTGCAGGGCGCTCAGACGACCATCTACTGCGCCGTGGATGAGAAGTTGGCCGAGTTCAGTGGACAGTACTACAGGTGGGTGCAGGATCTTATTCCCATAGCTAATGTAGGGCGGGGACTATCACGTCCTACCTCTGCCACCATCTGTAATGTGCACTTAATTGTCAGAGAACATATTTACTTAGAGGCAGTTATGTACAACTTCCCATGGAGTCAGGATTAGATTAGATTAATATTGTTGAACGGCGCGTCGACAACTAGGTCATTTTGCGCACATTATGTTTTTTCCTAACCTTGTTGATCATTAATGGAGGTCATATGGGAGGGGTCGACCAAAGGGGCCGGTCCGGGGGAGTCCGGCACCGGTGTGAATGCCAGGATAGAATGGGGACGGTGGTAGTGTTCGGGCCGGGGGACCCGATTGGGGAAGAATGTCTGTCTCGATGGGGGAGTCCGGCCCGAGGGGACCGCATATAAGAGGAACGTCATAGGTATGTCGGCCCTGGCTGCTTTTTGTCTGCGCCTCATCACTGACCTCTTCAGCATGGGTAACCTTACACATGAGCATGCGTAACGCTCACATGAACATGAGCAAACCATAGACATTTATACTCACTGCGTTCGAGATATGCATCTAGCATGGCGACGTGGGAACCTATGCTCGACCTCTATGCGGCAGCCATGTTGCGGCACTTACTATTTGTTTACATTCTGTCAGTGCGTCAAAACGTGGTAGACATCATGGCAGATTGCCAATTCTGCAAACCAATACCGCAACATGGCTGCTATTGCTTAGCATGATGTCACGGCCTAGGAACCACCTTGGGTACGCCTCTCCAACCCGTAGATGCATATCTCGAACGCAGTGAGTATAAATGTCTATGAGCAAACCATACACTTTGCGCATCCCTTCTTATAAATAACATTGCAACTATACATTTGTAACCGATCGCCTGCATTGCCCCCTCTGGTAACCCAATCGAGCTGTTATTTTGCCACGTTTTCAGCCCCACACTAAACGCCACTGTAACCAATCGGGATCGTTCAGGGTAGAGCATACAAGACAATTTATTTTTAACAGTCCTTTTAATGTGATGTAAGTTTGCAATTTGTAATAACAGATAAAGAAACAGTTCTGGTGACAAGATATTCAATGTTCGTTCAACTTAACGTAATGTGCTTGAAGTTTGTCAGTGAACCCTTTCACCGTGACGATGTATGACCTCTGGTCAAACAGCGTAGTTGTAGACGGATAGTATGACCTCCAGGTCACACTAACTCGACGTGGATCGTTGACAGCGTCGTTGAGATGCTTGCTCCTTTACAGGGAGACTTCGGCGTTACAAGATAGTGCCCGGTTACTATCCTGTAAAATTCTCGCAGGCTGAATCAGGTCGTCTCGACGTCGACGTTGAAGTCGTCCTTGTCGTCAGACAAAGCGCTCGATGATGACGTATGCAGTCAGGATGTGGAAATCAAGTTTTCCACACACGACAAGCTCGTAGTATTCGTTCAGTAGAAATTATTCGATGATTTGTCGAAAAAAAACACTTGTAACTATCGCGTATATTACATACTTCCACTTTCCTTTTAATTTTGATTTTAATGGTTTGATTTGTATCGTAGGTTTATTACTTCAAGTGGTTCAAATTGCAGCGACTGCCGTACTCAAATTAAACTAAGTTATTTCCACTGACTGTGGAGAACACGTTGCGTACCGCAGAACTGAGCTGGACAACTGACAAAGACTTCCATGCTGTAATTGCCTTTTATACTGGCGTAAACACGTGGCTCACTGAGATCGGCATCTCTATTCCGTTTGGTCCGATTTGAAAATCTGCCTAGCCACCTTTTATCACGTAGACCATCGTCGAACAAGTTCTTCTCACTCCACTGTCCAAACCGTCGTTTCTCTTATCAGCAAACCACTGGTTTTACTTGTTGTGTACATTCGTCTGCCGGACTTCGTAGCAGCAACAACAACAACTACGCCGAGCTCCCGCAGCGACAAATCCAGTTCCGATCGCATGCTTTTGCAAGCTTTCGCAGTGAGTAAAATTTCATCAACCTACACACAGATCTAATATCTGCGTGATTATAACACAACACCTATCCAAGTCTAGCCCGGGAGGGCTAGGTCTAGAGATGTTAACACCTTCATCAGAGAGCTCGAAAATGATGCTCGACGATACTGAACCACCAATCGCAAAACGCAAACCAACACCCAGCCTACAGACTCTGAACTCTGCTATAGCACATTCATCTAATATCCCAGACATAACAGGCAGCAAGCGCCTTAAACAAGACAACACATCAATACCAACGTCCAACCGTTTCACACCTTTACATGACCTCAGCTCAGACGACGATGACGAAAGCGTGGGCTCGAAAACACAGAGAATGCCGACACAAACACCGAAGGTCAAGCGACCTCCCCCCATTGTTATATATCATTTATTCAACAATCTAGTGGCTGAATTTGCCGAACTTCGCAACAAGTTGAGCGATGAATTTGAAATTAAATATAAAGGCGATCGAATTGTTTTACTTACTAATAATACCGAAGATTACAGTATTGTCATAAACTCCTGCAACGCAAATAAACTAAAATATCACACATACACTCAGAAAGATCAGCGAGAAGTAAGAATGGTGGCCAAAAACCTGCCACTTACTCTCTCAGAAGCGGATATCCTAGAGGATCTCAAGCATCAAAACATCCCTGTCACGAAAGTGATGCAACTGATCAGAAAGTCGCCGGGACAGGCAGGCCACCCGCCCGCTAAAATCCCACTCCCGATGTTTGTGATTACTTGCCCTCCAAAAACCAAGATGAGCGACTTCTACAAAATTAAGTCGATCTGTCGCTGTATAATTAACTGGCAACCTTATCGGACTGTTGGTGTCACACAATGTCATAATTGCCAGTCTTTCAGGCATACAGCCAAAAACTGCCATAGAGACCCGAAGTGCGTCAAATGTAAGGAAAATCATTCAACCAAAGTATGCGTGAAGGAAGCCTCGGCTCCACCCACTTGCACGAATTGCGGAGGACCGCATCCTGCTAACTATAGACAGTGTCCGGTGTACATCAAGCAGGCCAGTCTCTTCAGCCAGCGCTCACAGCACAGCCAAAACAACAACAACATTCAAAAAGACAACAACAACTCCCGTAACTCATACCAGCATAGAGCTAATAACTTCCCGAGCATCAATAATATCCCCCCTACTCCCACTCCCCCACCACCCACCTGGCCACATACCAAGCGAAGAATTCAGCCACAACAAAACGTTTCAGATGACTCCATAAGCATTGCAGGAATAATCTCCGTGATTAAATCTCTCTTCGGAGGCCTCGACCTTCCCCAGATCAAACACACAATAATATCAACAATCAAAGAAGCGTCGCAAGCAACTGATACTTTCTCGAAGTTAGCTATTCTAGCAGAAGGAATTTTCTCCATATTTCCCTGATGGCTACCCAACTATCCAAGATTAATTTAATGTACTGGAACAGTAATTCAGCACGAGGAAAAATTCTTGAAATTGGTAATCAAGCTCAAAGTAACCCAACAGATATCATAGGATTGTCAGAAACACATCTAACACCAAGAACAAAACTCAAACTAGCTGGCTTTAAAATCTACAGAAAAGACCGCACTAACAAGGGTGGTGGGGTAGCTCTCGCCATCAAAAACAACATTCCTCACCATGAGCAATTCATCCCTGCTCTCGAGAAGATTGAAGCTGTCGCGTGTTGCATTGACTCTCAATCTTTGAATGTAACAGTAGTGTCTGTCTACAATCCCCCGCAAGGAAAAATCAGCACCAAGGACATAGATATTCTACTGAAACTCAACAATCAAGTAATAATTATGGGGGATTTGAACTCCAAACATATCAGCTGGAATTGCCAAACGAACAATAGGAATGGTATTCTTCTACTCGAGCACGCCATCAAAAGGAAGTTTAAAATCCACTCGCCTCCAGAACCCACTTACTTCCCTTCAAGAGCCAACGCACTCCCAAGTGTACTGGACCTCGCCCTCATCAAAAACATCGACCACATCTCTAATCTAACCACCTCCCCATGTCTACCCTCAGATCACAACCCAGTCTTGTTCACTCTGGACAAATCAATCACACCACTGCCTCCCAGACTCTCTCATGACTACAAAACAGCGAACTGGAAACTATTTCGCTCCGAACTGGACAGAAACACAATTACCAATCCAAGGATCACAACTTCGGAAGACATAGACGCACATGTAGATAAGTTCATATCCACTGTAAATGATGCACTAAATGTAGCTGCGCCCCCAAGGCCGATATCACTTCATCAACGAACTCTCCCTTCTAACATTAAAGAAAAAATTAGAAGCCGAAACAAGCTCTTACGAGAATGGCAAGCCTCCAGACTTCCACACCAGAAAACGACCATGAACAATCTAACAACATCAATACGCAGAGAGATTGCAAAGTGGAGAAACGACAACTGGAATGACTACCTCAGCAAGCTAAAACCTAGAGATACGTGCACTCTGTGGAACGCAACCAAAATCTTCAAAAAAGGCACTCAAGCCATACCTCCCCTCATCACTCAAACAGGGCAAGCAGTAAGTGATCTTCAAAAAGCTAATGCACTAGCAGCTAACTTTCAATCCATTCATACCCAAAACAATGCGATGAGCACTAATCGTCACGAACGACTGGTTAAGCAATCCATCAGGAAATTCTTCTCCACTCCCCCAAGCAAAGAGGATTGCGATCTGACCACACCAAAAGAAATTCAAAAGATTATACTCGAAAGGAAAAATAAAAAGGCTCCAGGAGAAGACGGAATAACTAACTTCGTCCTCAAGCAACTTTCAAAAAAGGCCATCATCTATCTTACAGTAATAATAAACCACGTGTTACTTCTCTCCCACTTTCCTCCACGCTGGAAAACAGCTAAGATACTAGCATTTCACAAACCAGGTAAAAAAGCGCAAGAAGTCCAAAGCTACAGACCTATAAGCCTTCTCAGCTCAGTTAGCAAAGTAGTTGAAAAAGCCATCCTGGTCCGAATCAACAAACACATTCAAGAGAACAAAATCATAATCGACGAGCAATTTGGATTTAGAGCGAAACACTCGACTACCCAGCAACTGGTCCGCCTCACTGAGTTCATCACTGACAAATTCAACGGAAAGCAGCACACCGGCATGATCCTATTAGATATAGAAAAGGCGTTCGATACTGTTTGGCACGAGGGTTTACTCCACAAACTAATAGGGTTAAATTTCCCAAAATACCTATGCCACATTCTCCTCTCGTACCTGGAAAAGCGCAACTTCTTTGTCGCCATCAATCAAACAAAATCCACCATTCAAACCATTGAAGCAGGAGTTCCCCAAGGTTCCCTAATTGGTCCAACTCTTTTCTCACTATTCATAAATGATCTCCCAAAAAGCGCGCACACCCACCTGTCACTCTACGCGGACGATACAGCGATATTTTCTTCCTCGTTTAGACCGGATACTATCAGAAGAAGACTGCAGAAAGCTTATTCAAAAATTGAGAAGTTTTTCAACAAATGGAAGATTAGAGTTAACAACGTAAAGACGACAGCAATATTTTTCACGAAGAGGAGACCGTCTTCAACGCCCAAGATAAATATCAATAACACAGAAATAGAATGGTCACCCAGCGTAAAGTACCTTGGTGTCCATCTAGATTCCAAGCTAACATTTACTACACACATTAATCATAAAATTCATCAAGCCTACGCAGCAATGGCTAGCATCTACCCAATGTTTAATAAAAGAAGCAGACTCAGCTACAACAACAAAGCACTCATCTATAAAATGATAATTAGACCAATCATATGCTACGCTGCACCGGCCTGGAGCAGCACGTCAACAACTAACCTGAGGAAACTACAAGTAGTACAGAACAAATACCTTAGAATAGCAGGGAATTTTCTAAGAAGCACGAGAATTACTAAATTGCATTCATTCTTCAAAATGCCTACAATCCATGACTTTATCTTCAACCTAACAGGCAACTTTTACATTAATATCGACAAATGCCATAACCCTTTAATTGTTAACTTAGGTAAATATTCTCTGACAGCACCAAGCAAACACAAACGACCATTATACATGTTCATGAAAAAATGAAACCGGTCACAGAGTTAAATTAATCTAAATTTGTTCCATTATATGTTAATAATTTCACAGGTTTTTTACAGCACTAATTTTTCCTGTAACCTTACCGTATTCATGTACTTGCTTACAATCAAATTTATAATTATGTCAACCTGTTTTTCACATTATGTTTAGAAAGTAGAGGAGCGCTGCTTCAAGTATTTCTATTGTTTATCATAACTTTTATTGTATTATTGTTATTGTATATATTTTGGTGAATAAAAACTCTTTTAAAAAAACTTGTTGTGTACGTGACGTCTATTGTTTTGTCTCTGACTCACTCATGGTACACGGCTGATAATTACTCCGCCCTCCACAACATTACATGATATTGACCTGCCTCAACATCCATCAACCATTTGGTTACTAAAGTTTACAGTTATTTCAGGAGGTTCTTTACATTTATTGTTTGTTTGCCAATCTTCTAAATTTCATACTGTTACACATTCTCTAAAGATGCAACTGGTTTACTTTACAGCGACTGCAAGCGAACCAACGCGTCGTCAAAAGCGCGGGATTCAAAACTCGCGCTGAAGCTGTGGGATGAAAGTCTCAAGATGGTGGACTTAGAAAGCTTCGATCCGTTCACTCCACTGCCGTTCAAACTACCAGAAACACCAGTCATTCTCATTCAACCAGCGTCGTCGTCCGCCATTCATATACCAGTTCAATCTACCAGCGTTGAGAAACCAGTTTCAGCTTCAAGCGAGGAGAAACCAGTTTCAGACGTTGAGAAACCAATACAAGTTTCAGCCGCTGAGATACCAGTTCAAGCTTCTAGCGTGGAGAAACCAGTACAAGCTCCAGACGTTGAGAAACCAGTACAAGCTTCTAGCCTGGAGAAAAGCGTTGAGAAACCAGTTCAAGCTTCTAGCTTGGAGAAACCAGTTTCAGACGTTGAGGAACCAGTACAAGTTTCTGCCGCTGAGATACCAGTTCAAGCTTCTAGCGTGGAGAAACCAGTACAATCTCCAGACGTTGAGAAACCAGTACAAGCTTCTAGCGTGGAGAAGCCAGCTTCAGACGTTGAGAAACCAGTACAAGCTTCTAGCGTGGAGAAAATCGTGGAGAAACCAGTTCAAGCTTCTAGCGTTGAGAAACCAGTACAAGTTTCAGCCGCTGAGAAACCAGTTGACTCGATAATTGTGGATAAACCAGAAGAAATGCTGGAGATGGAGACGCATACTCTTGTAGTGACCACTGCAATCGTGGAGTCCCAACCAGTAGCCGTGTAGGTCGAGAAGAAATGCTGATAAACTCATAATCCTCTTCAGTGAGATAGAGGTTACTATTTCATCTTTCACACTTTCCAATCATTGTCAACTTTGTCCAACCAAGAAGTTGTGCCTTATTATTAGATATTATTCTGAATGATATTGTGTTTATACAAGGTGTAAGAAATTAATTGCAATAAATGGAATTATTACATATAGCTGATTTTATAATTTCTTAGAGTTCATTTAATGTTCGATTAGCTCAATGCCTATATAAATATCTGTTATACTTATTATATTAATGAAAGCTTGAATTACGGGGACATTTCAAGTTCAATTTCAATTCTATTTGAAGGAAAATAAAATAAGTTCTAAATGCAATATCTTGAGCCAGCGGTTTTGCTCAAGTTCTGTAACAAAAAATGTGCATGAGTAATGCAGGCAACATTATGACAAATATCACAGAAAAGGAGAAATTGTCACGAGTAATTAAGGTTTTTAAGAAATTGCATAAATATGATTGTTTTAAGAACAAAGCAATGCATGACGCTTCGAGATTTTGGCACGACTGGAATACACGTATAAAAACTGCAGATTGTACTTTTCACACGTGTTCAATCGGTGCTCCAGATGAATACATGATAAGCCATTATCAATCGATTTAGTCGGTTATTTTCATCAAATCTTTGCAAATCAAATTGATAAAGAATACTTACATAATACCTACACAGCAGTGGTCATTAAAAACATCACACCTGGCATTTGTGATACACAATGTGTAGACTTAACTGTCAGGTTTGAGTGTGTAACATGGTGTGAAGTGGTCTTGCTACATGGCATGCTACAGCACGAGATGCAAGAGCAAGGCTCGACTGGAGGGGAAGACGTCGGTCATCACAGGCTGCAACACGGGCATCGGCAAAGGAACTGTCAGGGACTTCGTTAACAGAGGTGACATATTAAACTGTTATACATTTATAACTAGTTTAAAAGGCGAATCATTTTATGACGTTTTCTTTCCACAAGGATGTCGTGTGATTATGGCGTGTCGTGACGTCAACAAGGCGGAGGCCGCCGCGACGGAGATCCGCCAAGAGACGTCAGGCGTCGCTGGCGTCGGGACGGTGGTCGTGGTGCGTCTGGATCTGTCTAGCTTTGCGTCAGTCAGACAATGCGCCGCAGAACTCTTGCGCACAGAACCACAGATCAACCTGCTCATCAACAACGCGGGTAAGTAGAGACGTCAGGCGTCGCTGGCGTCGGGACGGTGGTCGTGGTGCGTCTGGATCTGTCTAGCTTTGCGTCAGTCAGACAATGCGCCGCAGAACTCTTGCGCACAGAACCAGAGATCAACCTGCTCATCAACAACGCGGGTAAGTAGAGACGTCAGGCGTCGCTGACGTCGGGACGGTGGTCGTGGCGCTTCTCAATCTGTCTATAGCTCCACTCAAATTGAAAGTAAATAATAAACTGGCCTTTTAGCTGTGGGCAATACACTAAAAACTACAGTTCTAAATACGTTTTCTATGGTATAATCGATTACAATAGGTAGGGTCGTGGAAAAATGTGTCGATCATCCCTACGCTTATACCATCCCACCATACAACGGAGCGCTGGTATACCACTGTACGATCTCCGTTGTATGGCGGGAGGGTATAATCGTAGGGATGATCGAGATATTATTCCAAAGCTGTACAGGTACTAATTTTTTTCGCAGTCTAAAATCGTGATATTTTTTCGAAAAGGCAGTCTACCTGATCTAGTGGAGCGGTCGCTCCACGCCAGCCAAGTCGTACGGCGCGCACACACACTCATTTAAAAAGGCTGGAGCAAACCCACTTTTACTGTAAGCATCAAAGTGGCATTTTCGGCCTACTGGATCTTAAAATTGGAAAATCTCACATTGTTGCGATATATCTTAATTTCGAGCTATGGCCCACCCTACAACATATACCAAATTTGGGAACAATAGGTTATGCCCTTTGCGAGCTAGAGGGCCGTGAAAACAGTGTTTAAGGGCGGTTTTCATAATAATAATAATAATAATAATAATAATAATCTCAGTAGTAGTAGTAGTCTCCTGGAATTCAAATCCGGTAAACAGGCCACAGCCTAAACGGCTGAACCGATTGATCCCACATTTTTACCACGTGTGCACTTTTGGCGTCTGATTTAACCTTCACCCCATGAATTTTTGTGCCGCCATTTTGAAACCGGAAGTGACGTCATATCTCGTCAACGGCTGGACCGATTGGAACGAAAATTGCGCCAAACGATTCAAATGGTCATCTTTATGCATGATAAGTAGCAAAAGACTAAACATTATGTTAAAGAAACCGGAAATGACGTAATGAAATTTGAAATACATCGATTGACTTTTTGGCAACAAAGGTTGATCCGATTATTTTGATATTTATGTAACGTATGTACTTTTGACGTCTCATGTGACTTGTTATAAAACCAACCGGAAGCCGCCATTTTGAAACCGGAAGTGATATCATATCTCAATAACGGCTAAATAGATTTCAACGAAACAAGCGCAAAACAATTTAGACGTCAACTTTATGTATTATCATCAATAATATTTGCAGTTTCCCATACCTAAACCGGAAATGACGTCACACATTTTAATAATCTCACAAATTTATATTTTGATGCAATAAATATACTATTTGAGACAGCTTATAAAATTGTAATCATGTTTAAAATGTACTTCAAGGGGTCAGAGATTTCAGCCACCATTTTTAAACCGGAAGTAACGTCATATCTCAAAAACTGGTAGACAAATCGGTATGAAACTAGCGCCAAACGATTCGGAAGGCCATCTCTATGGAATATGAACAGTACAAATAGAATTTTCTTATTTATGAGACCGGAAATGACGTCATTCAAATGTATAAATTATTATAATTCTCTCCTATACAATAAATACATATTCAGAAAGCTTAAAATGATACACATCATTTATAGAAATAAATTCTATGTGGCATTGCAGAAAGTTCAGCAGCCATTTTGAAAACCGAAGTGTTGCCATATCTCGGAACTGGGTTGACTGATTGGAATGAAACCTTTGCTATTCTTCGTGAAAGGTCATTTAAAGCAATTATTTAGGACCATACGCTGCTATTCATTAGTGGTAACCAAATTGTAAAGGGTGATGATTTTTTAAAATAATTAAATTATTGTTCATTTCATATGTGTCACAAGTTGTTAGAATAAACTAAAAAAAGGAGTGATATCCCCATAAAAAAACACTTCGTGTAAAAATACCAGCCAAGTCTCTTCTACTAAAAAAAAATATATGAAATCTAAAAATTCTGCACTGAAAAGTAATGATATCAAAAAATTTGCCAAGTCAAAACTTTATTTGAAAATCAAAAAATACTTGGCGCATCGATTTTTTAGGGCATTTTAGGTATACTATATGTTTGTATATTTTATGTATATTTTATATCTGGCCTGTCTTCTAAGCTATTAATATACACGATGCGCCAAGTATTTTTTGATTTTCAAATAAAGTTTTGACTTGGCAAATTTTTTGATATCATTACTTTTCAGTGCAGAATTTTTAGATTTCATATATTTTTTTTTAGTAGAAGAGACTTGGCTGGTATTTTTACACGAAGTGTTTTTTTATGGGGATAAGTAATGTACTGGTTGTGTTGAGTCGATATATTCTTCAACAGGTATTCTGTGGTGTCCGCACTCGCTGACAGAAGACGGCTACGAATCTACCTTCGCCGTCAACCACTTGGGTCACTTCTTGTTGACTCTGCTGCTGCTGCCAAGGATACTGACATCAACACCAGCCAGGATCGTCAACGTGTCTTCATACATGCACAAGTGTACGTCAAACTCTGTACGTCGTCCACATATTATAGCAACTTCCAGACATTTAAATAACATTTATTCCATTGTTGAACATGAAATCGCCCAAAAGCCTTGATACAAACGAATAATTACTTTCTCCAGAGAGTCGGCCCCTTAATTCAATTTTATGTTATGTCTATAAGCACAGATACTACATTTTTTCTTTGCCTTATCTTCTCCGGAATAGGAAATAACCTTACATTACATTCGAGTAAGGTTTCTCCATGTTACATTCGTATTTGCGGATGATTGTGCTAACTCACTGATATAACAAGTGGATTGCGCATCAATGTGCTAACTGCGTGAACAATTCTTCCCATGATGCAATTCTCTTGCAGTCGGCATCATCGACTTCGAAGACATCAACATGACCAAGACGTACGGCACGACATCTGCCTACAACCGCAGCAAGCTCGCCAATGTGCTGTTCTCACATGAGCTCAGCATCAGGCTCAAGAGTACGTACACACCCGCGGACACAAAATACAGGGTTTTAACAGATGTACCTTCAATCTTTCCAGAGTAAACCAGCCAAAGGTAGTTGATATTCTTTTGCTGTCTATATGTGGACGACAAAAGTACATTTAATTAATGGTATTGCAAGAAAACATATTCCAGTAGATTTCAGTAGACTATTTCAGTAAGTTTAACAAACAAATTATTTAAATATAAAAAAGTAATGGAAAATAGAGGCCCATGAACTGGATAACCATGAACTCAACTAACTAGTAGGCTCACTTGAAGAGAGTTTGTTGAAGGTAAATTTAAACGACGACCCGTATTAAATCATCTTGATCGATCACACGTTGCATTTTAAAGTGAGACGCAGCTTATGTGAACAAATACACAATGTGGCCGATCAAGCTTCCCATGTTTCTAGACCGGGCCGTCAGTCTGAAAGGAGTAAGAATGGCTGATATTTCAGTAGATGTGATATTACGCGTTAACCAATAGAAAACATGTTCTACTTTCATCTCGTAACCGCGAGAACCTAGACTTCTGAATTGTCAGCACTCCCCACAGTGACGCGTTAGCCAATCAGCAGCTGATTGTCCTCGCTGGTCGGTACAAGCTAGGATGCTGATTGGTCACTCTACCCTCTAGACCTTGGAGTGACGTCATACTCTCTGCACCCCGGCGGCGTGGACACGGACATCAACCGCAACATCGACACCGCGTGGTTCCCGGGAGCCATGTGGGCGTTCAAGAACGTCGCGCGCTTCTTCAACAAGACTCCCGAGCAGGGCGCTCAGACGAGCATCCATTGCGCCGTGGACGAGAAGGCGGGAGGAGAGACGGGACTCTATTACAGGTGGGTACAGGTGGGTTCCCGGGAGCCATGTGGGCGTTCAAGAACGTCGCGCGCTTCTTCAACAAGACGGCCGAGCAGGGCGCTCAGACGAGCATCCATTGCGCCGTGGACGAGAAGGCGGGAGGAGAGACGGGACTCTATTACAGGTGGGTTCCCGGGAGCCATGTGGGCGTTCAAGAACGTCGCGCGCTTCTTCAACAAGACTCCCGAGCAGGGCGCTCAGACGAGCATCCATTGCGCCGTGGACGAGAAGGCGGGAGGAGAGACGGGACTCTATTACAGGTGGGTACAGGTGGGTTCCCGGGAGCCATGTGGGCGTTCAAGAACGTCGCGCGCTTCTTCAACAAGACTCCCGAGCAGGGCGCTCAGACGAGCATCCATTGCGCCGTGGACGAGAAGGCGGGAGGAGAGACGGGACTCTATTACATGTGGGTACAGGTGGGTTCCCGGGAGCCATGTGGGCGTTCAAGAACGTCGCGCGCTTCTTCAACAAGACTCCCGAGCAGGGCGCTCAGACGAGCATCCATTGCGCCGTGGACGAGAAGGCGGGAGGAGAGACGGGACTCTATTACAGGTGGGTACAGGTGGGTTCCCGGGAGCCATGTGGGCGTTCAAGAACGTCGCGCGCTTCTTCAACAAGACTCCCGAGCAGGGCGCTCAGACGAGCATCCATTGCGCCGTGGACGAGAAGGCGGGAGGAGAGACGGGACTCTATTACATGTGGGTACAGGAGGAGCGGGACGTTTTTCCTATGTCTGAACTCTCACCAGACGGAGCCACCGTCAGTTATTCTGTTAGGCCGAGAAAGACTTCATTGCGCGCTCATCTTGCAATGTAGTCTTTCTCGGCCTTACAGAACAATTGACGATCAGCCAATTCTGTTGAGAGTTCAAACATAGGAAAAGCGAACTGTAATTAGCCAACAAAATACAATAAGGCTACAACTAATGCTTTACGGTAAACGCACCAGTTGTTGTTTTCGTTGGCTGATTTTGCAGTCAAATTCTGTATATATCTACATATAATGTAACTCTTTATGCCAATTTTTTGTCTCTGTATGGGCGTATAAAGCTCTGTCATCCGTCAAGAGTTGACGTAGGTATGAGACCAGTCTCAAATCTTCTGAAAGTCCGGAGAGTACAGCCTAAAAAAGGTTTATCTTTTTGTATAGTTTTCGCTCATTTAATTTTTACACTGAAATTCCCTCAATTTTGGTGTGAGGGACGTGGATAATTAAACAAAATGAAAAATATTGGCAGAATTCTTCACAAAGAACATTAACACTAAAAAGACGGTAATATAGAGGTCAAGTCAGGATAAGAAATGACGATTGTTCACCCGTACTTTACACGAACATATTGTGTAACGCTCAGTTCTTGTATTAAAATCTAACATACGCTTTTCTCCTCCAGCGAATGTAAGAAGACGAAGGCGGCGTCAAAAGCTCGGGATCCAAAGCTCGCGTTGAAGCTGTGGGAGGAAAGTCTCAAGATGGTGGACTTGGAAAGCTTCGATCCGTTCACTCCGCTTCCGTTCAAACTACCAGAAACACCAGTCATTGTCATTCAACCAGCGCTGTCGTCCGCCATTCAGATACCAGTTCAATCTACGAGCGTTGAGAAGCCAGTACAAGTTTCAGCCGTTGAGAAACCAGTACAAAATGCAAACATTCATAAACAGGAACAAACTTCAGGCACTGAAAAACCAAAACATGTTTCAGAAGGTGAGAAATAAGCACAAAATGCAATTATTGATAAACCAGAACAATTTCAGGCTTTGACAAACCAGAACTTTGGTATACCAGTACAAATTGCAAGTTCTGAGAATCCAGTTCATTTTGAGCGAGCGAGGCAGCGTCTCCTTTTCGCGCATTTTGGCACGGGTGTCTGGTTGCTTTTGTTTTTTCTCTGTTCCTGGCGATACACCGTTTCTCCGATCGAGGTGAAATTCTGCACACATGTAAGGACCAACTCAGCTGTTTGCAGACTGAAATTTTATTGACCTATATCTTCATTGGTTAAAACTAAGGAGTCTAGATCTGGTTGCGTGCGCCGCTCTGTTAAGGAGAGTAAACTGCCCATGCTCTCTGGGTTAATTTCTAGCACCAAAACATGCTAAAAAAAAGTCTGCCTACTGCCCAAGTTGTCTTTCTAGCGGGGGAATTTGGAATCATTTACTTACGTCGGTGGCTCAGCCGATAGCTGTTAATAGTTGTGGAAATCAAGAGCGGTACAATTTTCGATTTAGAAGGCGCAGCTCACAATTCAAACAATTGAGGTAAACATTCTGTTATTCCGATGTTTGGGATGGATGGTCAATTAAACTACATTTAATTACAATTATATACATATAATTATAAATATAATACATAAATATCAGTATTTAAAATGCCCCGAAGGTGTTTTATACCAAAGTGTGATTTAGTTAATAGGAAAGTGAAGAGATCCACTTTCAGTGCACCAAAGGTCTGCTTATTTATATGAGATTCATCATCATTTTATCACTGTATTCATTATTTATTAACAATAATATACCTACTCCTCAGATAAAAATTGTGCACGTCAGTTATTGGAGTTAATTACGAAATAATTACATACAAAAAGTGTCAATCCCTTCAAATGTCAACAAAACATGTTAGGTTAGTGTTTCGTTTCCACTTCACAGTGATTCAAGTAATATATGTTCAGCTAGAATCGTTGCTGTTTTACTGACTGAGCCGTAGTAGCCGTCAATTGAACAAGCACACATATGTATCCAAGTGGCAGTATTTTTTCTTGGTTTTCGAAGATTCTGGGTGTTTTCAAAGGTTTGCACTCCATACCAGAGCGGCGCACGCAACCAGATCCAGACTCCTTAGTTAAAACTATAAAATAAATTTATAAATTTCTCCTGATTGGCTGAAAAAAAATACATCGGCCGTTTTCTCTTTGTTATAAATATTCAACTCAGTTGGTTTTTCTACCAATCACTCTCGAAATGACTCGGAAATGACTTAGATTTCAAGGCATCTATCAATATCAATACATCTATAATCTTGATAACTGTGATGCGTGTTGTATACATAATGCTAGCTGATAAACGCTTCCCAAAGCGAGTGATTTATTTACTAGGAAAACGCTCTGTGTAACGCGTTGGGTAGCGAGCATTCGTACTGCGTTTGTAAGTCTCTGCTCTACAGGCCTTGGACCGGCAGCATCAAGATGACACTGCTAAAATAATTAAAATTCCTCATAAATTTGCTAATATTTCAAGATTATAGATTCAAGATACAAAAATGACAATAACTTTTTCAGATTAGTCTGAAAATTGGCAAAAATACCTAAATTGGGGACCATTAAAACGGTTCTAGTTAAAATTTAAAAAATCACAGGAAATATTTATTTAAATTGATTTGAGACAATGTAGGTCTTAATGACTTGTAAAAATTTTAAATTGATAGGACCAACCAGTCGAAAGATATTTTACAAATTATGAGATAATTAAAGAATTCCATGGGCTTACAGAAAACAATTGATCATTTCAAAGAAACTAGAAAAAAAACTTTAGATACCTTTAGATGTAAAGGTCAACACCTTTATTAATATGTAAATAGTAAATACATGCGAATATGTAAACCCTCTGGAATACTCGGTTGGGAATAAGTGTCAAGCCAGGGATGGGAAACCAGAAGGTGGGAAGTCTCCCCCTCACATTCCCCCTAACTGTTCACACAGCTTACAAAGTTGTAGTAAAGGATAAAATAAAGATCGCTTTAGGAACAGGCCATTACTTAGGTCAAAACACAGGTTTTGAAATGGAAATACACATCTGGTTGATGATGTTAAGCCCAATTTACACGGAGCAACTTCTTGTTCAACTTCTGTGTCACACTTCTAGTTCTGTCACATTTCTTGATAGAAATTAGAACATGTTCTAAATGATATAAAAGTTGAACTCAAGTTCTGGGACAAGAAGTTGCATCGTGTAAATACAAAATTGTATGAAAAGTGCGAATGTGACACAGAAGTTGTTCAAGAAATTGAACCGTGTAAATATGGGCTAAATAGTGATAAGGAAATGTGATTGGGCGGCACAGATTTCAATTCATGGTCGAGGAGTGAACTGATAAGACAAGTTGATGATCATTCTAAAATGCATTTCAGTTCATGATGATCTGACTGTACAATGTCCAGAGGCAGTCATTACACAGTCTTATCACAAAAATATCACTCGGAGAAATGTGCTTCTACCTCGCTTCTACAGAGAAAGAGTATTAAATATTGTTATTTTTCAGTCATGACACAATTCAGAGTGTTTTCTGTGTCTATGAATAGAAAGTGCACTTCAGTGTAGTTTTGAACGTCGGAGTGAACACCTGGAGGCCAAGTCTTGAAACTTACGCCTTCAGGACGCAAACGCTCTCGGACGTCATAAAGTCCCATTTACTGTAAGAGTGATCCACATTGAAACATAAAGTCAAGCCACTTATTTGATTGTCATCCAGCAATCTATTGGAAACAATTTATTAACATTATAATTATGATTACAGATATTATACAGTCATAAAACCTTATTCAAAATTAAGCTAAACAGTTAAAGGTAGATTTCAAGGTCATCATTCTTACAGTAAATGGGACTTTATGACGTCCTAGAGCGTTTGCGTCCTAAGGGCGTAAGTTTCAAGACTTGGCCTCCTGTTGTGTTGTGATCGCACTGAAAAAAGCATGGAGCTTTATTCAAAAATGATTCGTAACGACAGTATATTGTCCACGATGTATTGCCAACACAAACCCGGAGTGAATTTGTCTTCTTAATTAATTATTCGTCTCCAATCAAGGTGATGGCTTCATCTGCCACAAACAGAATCGTAACTCGGAGGAGGATCTTCTGGTGTTGACCAATCAGGCACTGGGGACGAATCCAGGTGGTCTGTAACAATAAAGCAACTGTAGGCTGTCTGATTTACAGCTACAAGTGAAAATTAGCTACGCGACTTAATAATACAAAAATAGCAACTAAATTATTATCTTTTGTAAAAAGAACACGCATTTTTACGCGTTTTTTCTCTATTTACCAAGCCAAAAACGAACGAAAAAAGCAATCTTCAGAATTGACTGATGTATGTATTGTATAGTAATTCTACTAGGAAAACGCTCAGTGTAACGCGTTGATGAGCGAGCACGGGTACGTGCAAATTCTCGAACCGGAAATGCGTACACAACGCACAGAAAACATATACCTACATCCATATTGAATAGAAATATGATCACTAAATGAACATAAAAGTATTTAATGCTTTTCATCGAAACTTGAAAATAGCATCTAAGCACCCTGGTAAATATAGCAAATCAGTTGCAATTCAAGTGGCACTGGAAAACATTCATTTCGATACTTCATATCTGACAGATTTGAAAAATGTCAATAAGTTCATACGTTCTTAACTGATTGGGATGAAATTTTGTAAAATAAGAGACAATGTTGGTCTTAATGATCATGCAAAATATGAGTTTGATCAGAATTATCGAAGACCGTTTTCATTTTTCAGCCTATCAGGAGATATTTATTTAAATTTTAACCAATGAATGGATTTCAAAAAAATTAGTGTCTGTAAACAGAGAAGGTTGGTTTTACATGTGTGCAATATTTCAGCTCGATCGAAGAAAAACTGACCTGTATAGCCAAAATATGAGTTTGATCAGTTTTATAGAAGACCATTGCCATTTTTCAACCAACCATCAGGAGATGTTTATTTAAATTTTAGCCAATGAATGGATTTCAAAAAATTTTGGGGTCAGCAACGCCCAGAGAATGTCCGAACATGTGTGCAAAATTTCAGCTCGATCGAAGAAAATCTGTGACCTATGTAGCCTCAGTAACAGAAAAAAAAAACACACACACACACACACACACACACACACAAAAAAACAGAGGTCCGTGCCAAAAGAGCCAAAAGGAGACGCTCGCTTCGCTCGCTCAAAAATATTGAATGTTTTTAGGGACTTGCTCAAGAACTACTCAATAATTGGACATAGTAAATTAAAATTGTATTTTAACTATTTCTTTAGAAGGAACAGGTATGGCTGAGTGGTACGCTCTGAACTTGTATTCCGGAGGCCCGGGTTAGATTCCCGCGGTCGTCCTTCCTACTGTTTTTTTCGTGGTATTCCCTCAGTCGACAGGCAAATGCTGGGAAGGTACCCTACTAATAGGCCACGACCGCCTCCTTCCCACATTCCATCCTTACCTACTCTTCACATCATCCCAATCATCAACATAATCATTCATCCGTCGAAAAAAAACGGCACATTTGAAAATTATTCGGTTGAACTGACATGTCATCGACTTACCTCGCTGCATGTGCTCAAACCCGATGTGACCATTCCTCTCCGAGCGCACCGTCCACACTGGTATCCCCACATCATGAGCTCCATTCGTCCCATACCGTCCCGGAGGCTGTTGTGGACTAGCCAGTCTTCTAGATCTCCACATCCCACAGCACATACTGACCATTGACATCAAGAATACAAGTGCACCGAAACATATTATCCCAAAAAACACGTCCATTGTTATGGATATTGACGCAAGACTATAGACTCGATTGTAATTTAATTATTACATTGAGTATTGAAGTGGCTTGTGATAAATCTAATCGCTATTGTTTGATACGAGAGTCGTTTAATAGCGATAATGCTCGGGACCAGTATAAGTGTACGAGCTGTACCGAAAGTAATACAACTTTCGACATAACTTTGCTAATTGTTGAAATATATCGTTCAAATTGCACCTGATGAAAGAGTAAAGGCCGATGCACAATTGACGTAGACGGACTACACGGACGGACGACGGAGACGGATACGATGTTTAGGTATGACGTCTGCGTTGTCCGTCCGCGTCCGAACTGTGAACAGCCAGAGTGAATATGTCATACCTAAACATCGTAACCGTCTCCGTCGTCCGTCCGCGTCGTCCGTCTGCGTCAATTGTGCATCGGCCTTTAGGTATGACAAATTCACTCTGCTGTTCACAATTCGGACGCGGACGGACGACGCAGACGTCATACCATCATACCTCAATCAGGGATTGTGTATGGCATGATTATTGATTATCAATAAGTACACATGACATGTATGAAGATCTGAAACCAAGCCTCGAGTGATCAACGTACTGTACTGCTCTGCAATAGGCTATTGGCTTCGGATAAATGAGTATGATGATGACTGGGAGATAGGGATGAAGATTATGTAATGGCGGATGGACGGTGGGAAGATGACGGTCGTGACCTATTAGTAGGCAACCTTCCCATCATTTGCCTCTAGACTGATGGAAACCACTCAGGTTGGCCTCGGGAACCAAACCTGGGACCACCGGAGTGCAAGTCCACTGCCTAAGTCACTTTCGTCAAGAAAGTTATTTTAATAAATTATGGATCTCTATAAATAAATAAATTACCACCTCGGCTCTTACTATTCATTTCCTTCCTTTTATTTGTCTTAGTTGAGTTGCTGACGCTATAATTACTAAAGCCGTCTAATAAATGGAATTAACTTTGCTTTGTCCTCACTCAGCTTTTTATGTTGTTAATAATGGAACTAGTTCTAAACCTATTGTCAGTCGAGCGAGACACTTGCTTCTATAAGTTGAGTTCTAACAAAATTGTTTTATTTCAAAGAAACAAGATATTTTTGGACTGCGAGTTGCAGTATTATAGACTATAGCGATTCTGCGTGCAATCGATGTGGAATATTTTTTTGTATTCGGACTATAGATCACATAACGGTACCTACATTATACAGAAGGCAGGTTAGTTCTAGACAGCAGTCACGTGCATGGAATGGAAGAAACACGTTGAGAGTGCTGCGATGTCAAACATAGTCGTCTGTGTTGGCCAAGGTAAGTCATGTCATCTAATAGTTGGCGCTTGTTTGTGTCTCATCATATCACTGTGTGCCATTGAGTCAGTTGTAAATGAATGCAGGTTTATGTAATCAAGTGCTACTCCCTGGATGGAAATAGGTATACTAATTTGTAACGGTGCGATGTTTTTGACATGTGTTTCTGAGTTTCATAATTCATTTCATTCACAGAGCGACAAAATTGTTAAAACGCGAATATTTTTTCATGTAATATGTCGTTAAATTTAACAGTTTCATAACTTTGATTGCATATTAATAATTTACTTTCAATAGAAGAGAGAAATTCTACCAAGAATTGCGTCGTTCAAGTTTAAAATAAAGAAGCACAAATAAGCATCCAGTTCTTATTTTATGTTTGTTCAAGCTATGTCCACATTGTAATTGTTGATATGATAAACAGCTAGAGGGGGCGACGGTATTATACTAATGAATGTGTTTTGTAATGACATTGGAGATAGCACTTGCTTATAGCTATTAGTATGTATCCTGCTGCATAGAGAGAGCGTGGTGTTAGTGTGGTGTGCGTAAAGTTGCTATTCGCAATGTTACATCTGCGTTTTTATCATGGGAACAAAGTGCAAATGAATCAGAGAGTGATGTCCTGCTTCAGCTTGTAACCTGGCTTGAATCGTGACCCTCTCGGCGACGTCGGCATGCAAGGCGTCGGCACCATGCGTCGCAGCTTCCTTCTGAACCAATGTCAAGGACGACGACGAGGTCCCTTCGTCACGGTGACGGCGTTGGCGCTCATGATCGCGGTCATCATCCTCGCCTTCCTCGTGTTCGGCTACAAAACTCAGCCCAAGTCGACGCTCAAGCTGGTGTCGGTGGTGAGTACAGGACAGACACGGGGACACCGTTGTGGCCTCGTCGTCATCCTCCTTAGCCCAAGTCTACTCTCAAGCTGGTGTCAATGGTGAGTACAGGACAGACACGGGGACACCGTTGTGGCCTCGTCGTCATCCTCCTTAACCCGAGTCTACTCTCAAGCTGGTGTCGGTGGTGAGTACAGGACAGACACGGGGACGCCGTTGTGTCCTCGTCGTCATCCTCCTTACAGGACAGATACGGGGACGCCGTTGTGGCCTCGTTGTCATCCTCCTTACAGGACAGACACGGGGACGCCGTTGTGGCCACGTCATCATCCTCCTTACAGGACAGACACGCGGACGCCGTTGTGGCCTCGTTGTCATCCTCCTTACAGGACAGACACGGGGACGCCGTTGTGGCCTCGTCGTCATCCTCCTTACAGGACAGACACGCGGACGTCGTTGTGGCCTCGTTGTCATCCTCCTTACAGGACAGACACGCGGACGTCGTTGTGGCCTCGTTGTCATCCTCCTTAAAGGACAGACACGGGGACGCCGTTGTGGCCTTGTTGTCATCCTCGCTTGGTCACAACACTCAACACGAGCGTGTGACGTCACAACCGTGACGCCGTGATAGCATGGCGGTCACTGATAGTGTCTGTCACTGATAGTGTCTGTCACTGATTGCGATAGCTTGCTGATTGCCTAAGTGTTATCTTACCAATTATAATATTGTTGTTGAGTTGGTTGGAAGGACAGCTATTTTGGTCGACTTCTTGTTAATTTTAAATGGTCCTTCCTACCAAGAGACAATCAGAAGGTTTTTATAACGTTCCTTGTGATCTTTTTTTAGGATGTAAAATTTTGTTCAGAAAATCACTGGAAAAGGCTCTCGTCATGGGCGGCCACACACAGGGGGGGGGGGGGGGGGGGGGGGTGCTCCCTCCCCCCCCCCCCTGGATGTCAGGAAAACATAAATTTTTGGGGTGATTTACATTTAAGTTTCATTTGTATACAAAAAAACTCATTTCAAAGTGTCAAAAACCAAAAAATGCCCTGTGGGGCAAAGAGGGGTTGTGCCTTCCACCACCCCCAAAGTGTCAAAAATATTGAATATTTCAACAAAATACACCTCTTAACGACTCAAAATTGATTTCAAAGTGTCCAAAAACTAAATATTCCCATTTCAAAGTGTCCGAAAACAAAAAACGCCCTGCGGGGCAGGGGAGGGTCACGCCCCCCACACCCCCTTCCGGAGAAAATGTTTTTCCTTGCCTTCGCCCCTTGGCTGAAATCCTGCGGACGCCCATGGCTGTAATTAATAGAATATTTTAGCCGCCTCCAACCCTTCGTCTTTCAATCATCTTCATAATATTCACGTCAACATCTACTGGTTCGTCAAGGCAACACAACACCAATTACCAATGATGTTCATATCGGAATGAAACTATATCAAGGGCTAAAACCAAAAAGTTCATGATTCATCATTTTAATGTTATACTTGGCCAAAGTAAAAACGGTATTTCAAAGAAACGGAATGGTTGAAAAATGAAAAGATTTGATGTTATCTCATCGTCTGATGAAGTCTGCTAACTCGTAATCTTATCTTGTAGGTGAGCTCCATTTGATTCCTGTTTGACTTCTCACTGCACTGCAACTAGTACCTATGTATCCTGCTGCTGGTAGCGATGAATGATGATTATATGATGACTGTGACAGACAGAGTAGAAGAATATTTTTGGATGAGAGTGGGGAGGAGGCTGGCGTGGCCTATTAGTAGAGGGAACCTTTCCATCATTTGCCTCTCAACCTTTCTTTCTTTCATTGTACTGTCTGTATTTTTTGTATTTTAGTGTATTTTTTGTATCTATAGTAGCTATAAACGGAAAACCTGTGTTTGGAAATTGGAATACTTCTTACTCTAAATGTCTAACTCTAAGTTGTCTCGTCAGCTGTTCCGGCACGGAGATCGAACCCCGACCGAGACCTACGCCACTGACCCACACAGCAGCCCTGCAGTCTGGCCAGACGGTTGGGGTCAGTTGACCAAGGTCAGTCTCATCCCGATCAGCTGCAGACGATCTTATCAGGGACAACTTGCCACTAATTCATTAGGAACCTATTTATATTTTACTCTTACCTAAGTTTCAGGGCTCATTATGCGTACGTACTAGAGAACAAGAAAAAACACATTGTGAGAGTGAGACTACAATGGAAGCTTTCAACAGTCACTTTTTTATAATTTCTTTCAGATGATTTTAAAATTTGTTTATTTATATGAATCGATTGAAAATATAAATTTAAATTTAAAAAAAAATGTAAATTGTAAGTACGTGAAAGTTTTATAGGTACTTACATGCTGGGATTTTTTAAAATTGTATCTCCTAGAATAGATAGTTTTAGTTCTTGCAACTCGTATTTTGCAGACGGATACGTTAAAAAACAAGCTTGGTTCATTGCAATGTACAAAAGCATTAATGCACCAAACTTTTTTTTCTTTGATGATAACTTACTCTAGGTATACTTAAAAGAAAGTAAAATGTCATAAATATTTCCTTATAATGTAATGTATTACAATTTCCATCGTTTTCTTGATAAAATGGAAAAGTTGTGATGTATGTGTCCCCTAGAAAGGCAAGCTGCAGATGTACTCGCTGGGCCAGTACTTGCGCCAGCGCTACTCGACCTTCCTCAGCGAGCTCTACTCTCCGACCGATGTGATTGTGAAGTCGAGCGACCACGACCGCTGTCTCATGAGCGCGGACTGTCTCCTGGCCGGACTCTATCCCCCGCAGGAGGCCCAGGTGTGGAACCCGGAGCTCTTGTGGCAGCCGATACCGGTCCACGCCACGCCGCGGCTCTTGGACAAGGTGGGCGACATCACAGGATTCAAGTACATCGATAATACTTACAATCAAAGATTTTACCTCGACGGTAAGGTAACGGGACAGGTGCAGTTCTTCAAATTTAGATTTTTCCTTACGCAAACAGAATTTTCAAAAATAAAAGAGTTAAGCTGGGTCCACATAGACCGTTTTTCCGTTTTGCGTTTTCCGTTTTTACTAATTAAATATCGACGTTTTTTGTATGACTGTCCACATAGAACGTTTTGCGTTTTGCGTCTTCTACAAAAACGTTTGTAAGCACCTTGATCCCCGTCTTCTTTAAACTTTACATTCGAGATGTCAGGAGGCCGTGGAAATAAAAAATTTTCATTCAACGTTATTTATATCTGTCTGTGACAGTTTGTGAGTAATTAGATGGGCTAATATTCTTCCCAGGTATGTAATTTTAAAATAATGTATCTAGTGTCAGATCGGCCATGTTATTTGATCATGTGGCGTAGTCGTACGTGATAGGTTATTAAAGGTTTTACGTCACTTCCGCCGCACGTCTTTTTATATATCTGAAATCCTCGTTGAAGTTTATGCGGCGCGGCGAGGATAAAATCCGCGTGCGGCGGGCTTGTGATTGGTCAAGAGAAAAAAACGGAAAACGCAAAACGGAAAAACGGCCTATGTGGACCCAGCTTAAGGCACACATTTAAACTCACTATGTAGACGAAATAATTTTACACACTGGAGCACCCATTTAGTAAGTTTAAATATGTGCCTACTCTTTGATTTTTAAAAATTCTGTTAGTGTGAAGAAAAATATCGAAAAAACACTGTGAAGAAACTTGTAAGATTGTAACCTAACAGTCTAACGTAGACAATTTTAAAGTGACGAAGTTGTAGAGAATGAATTGCTATTTGTGCCATCAACATTGCTTCTGTTAATGTAACAGATTTTATACTTTCAAATAAGTTTTGAAACTTCTAAAAGTAAAATCGCTCTTAACTTTTTAACGTTATGATGACCTTCACTTCATGACATCAATAAAGTAATATAACTAAATAAAAATTATATTATTGTATTCATTGTCTAATTAAAAATAATAAGCTGTGATCACTCATTATTTATTTAATAGTGTATTGTGCAATCCACTGGTTGTAATACGCCGATGTTCTTGCAGCTGATCGTAACGAAGGCATCTTGTCCAGCGTACAAAGCACAGCTGCAGCAAGCGTACGCTTCGCCCGAGATACAGAAACTCAACGAGGAGAATGCAGAGATGTACAGATATCTCAGCCAGCAGTCAGGTCAAGCCGTCGCAGACATCACGGCCGTCGAGTTCCTATTCAATACTCTAGAAATCGAGGTGCGTACAATAATGTTCACATTTCAATTGAAACAAACCATTTATGTAATTGGGAAAAACCTCTACGTAATGAGTTGATACGTGATTGCATGCAAATTAATGTGCCATTGGGAAAGCTGCCGCTCTAGATAACTTTCTCCATAAAACAAATTTGACACGTTTTTCAAAATTATCTTCAATGTCAATAACTCTTAAAGTTCTTGAACAATTTTGCTGAAAATTCACAAATACGATAAAATTGTTGTGCCCAAAGACCACACAAAATTTGAAATTAATTAATGGTTCAGTTTCACTTTTCAACCAATTATTGATTTTTCTCAAAACTATTCTTGTGACCTTTGGTGTATTGTGTGTGAGTGCAAAAGTTAATATCATTTGGTTGACCGATGTTACCTGGTCGATGCAGACAAACATTTTATAAAACTGCAACAAGAATGTGCAGCAACTGCACACTGTAACTGTACACTTTCTTATGTATTCTGTCAATTTACAGGATAACAACAAACTTGACTTGCCCTCTTGGACCAAAGTGTATTATCCTGATAAAATGAAAGAAGTGGCAGCACAGAGTTTGGCTGTTTTCACTCAAACCACCGCCATGAAGCGGTCACAAGGAGGTTCGTACATTCTAACATCACTCTTAGACAGTAATCACAAGTGCCTATCAATCACCGTCATGAATTGCAACATTCTGCTCCAAGATAAATTACACCCGTTCGTATTCTCCAAGAATCTTTCTCCTTCCACCTAAATGATGAATTTATTCTCTTCGAAAGTACCTAATTATGTCTATAATAATTTAAATATTAAAAAATAATCATGATATTGTGTTGCTTTGTACGCCATTTCAATAAAATCTAAAGGGCATTTAATTATCATTAATTTGTCCATCTTTTGTACGTGGTCTAAGTCATTTCAAAGACTAAATCTGAGACTTTTCTCCAAACTTGCCTAAACTATACATACATACATAAACATAACATCATCCCATCTGAGATTGTCAGAAAATTTCTACATTTCAACTATACATTTGTTGTACAGAATTGTGCTAAATCTTCTGAAATTTCTGAATCAGAATGCTAAATGCTTGTGTTCTTCTTTACTAAATTATACTAAAATATTCTAATCTAATGCCACCCTAGAGTTACACATATGTATTGATAATGCCCTGTAAACTAATGTGTTACATATTGTTTGGCTATGAGGTAATAGGTTTGCAAAATTATTAAACTGAAATATTAGTAGGTATAAATTAAATTATCAATATCTCGATCTCGAATATCACGATCTCACAACTCTTAAACAGTTTACGAATTGTTTCAGGCCCGCTGGTGGGTGAAATGATAAAACACATGACTGACAAAGACGCAGCTAGTCTGAAGCCCGACCGCAACTTGTTCCTGTATTCGGTGCACGATCTGACGCTAGTGAACGTGATGCGAGCGTTGGGCTTCACGAGTCTGCTCAAGCCCGACTACGGAGCCACGCTATTCGTCGAGCTGCACTCCACGGCGGCAGGCATCGGCCACGAAGTCAAGGTAAAACCAACGACATTTTGTTAAGCTTACATTCTGTAGGTACTTAGTAATAATGAGGTAGCATCAAGTTATCATAGAGGTTTTTAAACAACCATGTAGGCTCTTAAGTTGCAGCCACGAGAGGAAGAAAACATTTCAGAAACAACTTTGCGAAGTAATGCAGAGAACATTAATACTCTAAGACTAAAATTCATTATAAAACAATTAGGACCACTAGTTAGTGGTAATAATACAGTAATCACTAATCAGTCCCTAATTATTTAATCTTCTCATTACAAATACCTACTAATTAGAAGACAAGGTACCAATTTCCTGTTTCTGGAATTTTCATAATTCAGAAAATGATTGCTTCAAAATAAAATCATCAATCATTATATTATAAATAGCTATATCACAGCAATATCATTGAATTTTTTTTTAATTAAGGGGCTACTTAGTACCTACAATAGTATAGTACGTCCAGCGAGCGTGTAGCCTTTCCTTTCATAAGATGAGCAGTATTGTTCGACCCTTGTTCGACAGTTAAGCTCTGACAAGATACAACTCTTTTTATGACCTGCCACCCCTTCCACCTACACTGTTGCCATTTTAAACAACTTTCCTTGAATTTTAAAAGCCAACTGCATTGAAAGATATTTGGCACCACAACAAAACAACCCATTCCAGAACACCTGCAGTCGTTGAGAGATATTTACAACCGCACACGCGTCAAAACACTCAGGATTACAAGCTAAACCCATTGTTGAATTTTACACGGCATTTTCTGAACTGGCTACACGCTCACTGGACGTACTGTACCTAGTTCTTATTTCCACTCACCATAGTAAGAAAGTGTATAGAAATTCGAATGTCATTACACTATTCAACATTTATTGGGCACTTCAATTAGATAACAACAAAACTAAATTATACTCTTATCTAGCTGTAAAATTTGTCTCAATAGTATAAACCTTGTGAAATGAATAACAAGGAATTGTGCAAAATAACATGTCCTTGTTTGAAGTCCTAGTGTTGTTAACAGTTGTCAGAACACATTCCACCAGTTTGTATGACGCAACGTGTCATGTTTCAGCTTATCTACTTGAACGACACCGTAACGAAGGAGCCGTTAAATCTCAACGTCCCCAACTGCGGCCAGCCGTGCTTCCTCGAGACATTCATCAGAGTGACTCAACAATACGTGCCAACCAATCGGGATGAGGAGTGCAATGATCAAACACAGCCGCTCGATTGAACATTTATTAAATAGGAGAATATTTTCATAAATAATATTTTTTCAAAACATAATAAAATATATACAAATATAATGCATTTTAAAGCACGGAGTGCATCCAACAAGATGCATTCAGCATTTCATTACCTCCAATTCTGATTTTATAGCTTTTATCATTTAATTCAACTATCTTAACTCCAAACACCACTTTCAAACTACTTTCCTAAAGCTCTGCAAAATGGAGAGCACACTTTTCATACTTTCATACAAATTTACAGATTGGCATTTTTTTAGGATCAATATTTTAGGTAGGTACTACATTAAGATGGTTCGAAAAAAACCTGTATGGGACACTTCTAAAATAATATTTTGTAGAATGGATACAAAACAAAATAGCTTAACAAAGCACTAGCGGGCAGAATCAGCGTTCTGGATACTTAATCACGAAAGCAATTTGCTAGGTTGTCGGCTAATGTGCGTTACATTTAGTTGAGTAGACTAACAGAATATAAGACACGATTAGGACTGAGCGCAAAGTCAGCTGATTCAATAATCTATGACTTTGGTAAGTAATTCACAGATAGTTTTGTAAGACACTGATGTATATTTTGGGCTTTGGTTGTAAATATAATTAACAATTTTGCTTTAGCTTACCATTGATTGTGTATATACGATTAGAATCCTCGTTTGGAAGGAGGTACTAAGTGGTCGGGCAGCTCTTGGGGTAGGTCGTGGTTGTCGAGCTTGATCGAGATGAGATGCATCGCAAGAGCAAACTCGTCTGAGTCGAGAAGGCCGTCTTTGTCGACGTCCGAGAGCTTCCAGATCTTGCCGAGCACCGAGTTGGGCAGTTTGGACTTCACCATCTCGGCCTTCGCCGCTGTCAGAGATATTACATTATTAGCACATCATTCATAGAAAGTCATAATTGCATAATGAAAATTATCATTCATTTCCACAGTACCTAATCTGGAGTCACTTTCTAGAAATGTTAAGAATTGAAAACTTATCAACCTATCTTATTGTCTTATCTTTTACTTAGAAGTCTAAAATCATTTAAAGTTTTGGGAAAATGTCATTCCACTCTCATCTCAAACAAAACTGCACTCAAAAAAATTGTGAAATTAATATCAGTAGTTTTTGCTCCGTTTGATGGCTTGACTGACCAGTGACAGTTTATTTTATTCGCAAAGAAATTAGTTACCTATTTTGATTGTCAAAATATGTTAAATTAATGTGTACCTATTAAAACAAGGCTGTTTTCAAAACATTTCATGTCACTTTGACAATATATTTCATATTTGTCCAGGTTTTATAAAACTTACTATAGGTCCTACCTACCTATCATTATAATACAACTAGGAAAACGCTCTGTGTAACGCGTTGATGAGCGAGCACGGATACGCGCAACACCTCGAACCGAAATTCTGTAATTTCGTCACAGACTTGTATAAAAATATCCAAAAACTCCTTAAATATTGGTCCAAATAACTATGCAAAGTTTTAAGTTGATCGATTGATCAACTTTATGATTGAACGGTTCCGTGTTAATTTTCAAAAATCACAAAATCTCCTTCAAAAAATATATACATGGGACCACTCATATGATATAAGTGTGTGTACACAATATCAAATCGAGTGTTGAACGGTCATTATCAGTTTCATATTATGCGTTTGAAAGTTTCTACTCTAACTACCTTGCCTTGAACTGAAGATTCGAAGTCGCCGTGAATTTGACAGCCAACACGCAAAATGTCCCTAAAATGACAAAAACTTTTGAAAATAACGACAGATTAGACTGAAAATTGGCAAAAATACCTTAAATGTTGGTACCAATGACCATGCGAAGTTTTTAGTTGGTCGGTCAATCGGTTCTAGTTTAAATGTCAAAAATCACAGGAAAAATGGTTTCAAATTTGAACCAATGGGAGGATTTGGCTGAAAATTTTTATGATTGGGTACAATGTTGGTTGCAATGACTTTGCTAAATTTCAAATTGATTGAACCAACCAATCGAAAGATAATTTTTCTAAAACTTGAACCAATCACAGGAGCCCGTTCAAAAACGATCCCAGGGACCGCATAGATTACGTTAACATATGTGCAAAGTTTCAGATCGATTGAATTTGCGGTTTAACCTGGGCTGTGCGGACAAAAAAAAAACAAACAAAAAAACAAAAAAACAAAAAAACACACAGAGAAAGTGCCATAAGAGTACCGTGGTGACGCTCGCTACGCTCGCTCAATTAGATATAAAACGACTTTTGTATGCAATAGTTTCGTATCAAAGCTAAGTAATTTGTAAATTCCTATTTAGATGCCTTCCTGCATGAAGCATAAATGTAGAATAACTGTGTCTAAAAATCAATGTCAATGTCTACCTAGATAGAAAGTTATGTGGAAAGTACAGAAATAAGGTTATCTTAGCATGTGACAGTGAATCATGTTGGTAGAGATAAAATCGGACTGAAGTATAAGGGCCACTATCAGAAGCCAGAAATAACTGATATAAAAAATAGTGCATCTGCCTACCAATTCATTCCACTTGCTGCTCAAGGTCATTATTGACAATTGGTGTTTCTTACACGGAATAGAGTGCATGTTTAGTATAGGTAACGAAATTTAAAAAAGTTGTTATTTGAAGGTGAAATCTAATCTATAGACACTGTTTACCTAGTAATGGGGAAAAGATATGCGGACTGAGAACATGACATTGACGCTACGCAGCTAACACAACACCGTATGTTTTAGCTCAATGGAGCAATGACTAAAATCATGAATTAGACTAACTAATAGAAATAGATTCCTTGGCAAGTGAAGCAAACAATCAATCAACTAGATAAATCTATACCTACTCACATAATCTACATATTTGTAAAATGTAGGTAAAAAAATTAAAAATAAATAACAATGTTACAAAGCACTCAGTACCTAAGCACATTTAAAAAGCACATTTTGTTTTAAAGTGCCATTTGCAGAACCACTAAGCAACAAAATCTTGTGGATTTAAAATTACCAATCGGAAAATATTTTGCACTTTTCAAACAAAACATGCCTTCAAAAACCCAATAAAAGAATTAGGTGCCTACCTAAATAAATTAACATTGATACTAGCTATACTACCTATAAATAACACGAAGTAAAAATACTAGTAGATTTACAACCCAGATTAGTGATTTTAATCAGCTTCTTTTCATGAAGGTGTCAAGGAATTCTGTCACGGAAACAAAGCTTGAAACACCAATGGAGTCAAGCACCTTGTCAAGGATTTATCCAACCAACAGCTGATCACTTCCGTACCTGCTCCCGTGAGTTTCCCGTCGACCGGTCCGAGCGTGTCGAATAGAGAGTCGTAGTTGTGTCGATCCTTGGTCACGATCCACTCAATCTCCCCGTGACCCGCGTCCACTCCTTCTCCCCGCTTGTAGCCGAAGGGGCTCTCGTTGTCCACCACTCCGTCAAATGCCCCTCCTAGACACCCGGTAAAGCAATCATCAATCAATCACACAATATCTAAAGAGCAATGCAAAAACACAGCGACAATAAAATATTTATGAGGGACATTATGTAGAGTAGAACATTATGTAGCATTGTGTAAGTAGGTACTGAAACTTGTATTATAGCTGTATAAGGTTCATTTTAAATAGTAATTCTTCTGCAAGTAGTAAGTAGGTACTACCTCTACATATGATAAAAACTACCTACCTTCTAGGTAACAAGATATTGTTGCTGTTTCTTCTAAAATCAAATTTTAGGAATTATGGCTGAAGCTCTTCTGTGTCAGGATTATACATACTTATGAAAAGGAGTGATATTACAGTCATATGACAGTTATAGTACAAGAGAGGAACTGAAAAAAAAGGCCGTAAGTCGGACAAATTGCAACAGAATTTTTTCTTTTTGGATAATACTCAGAAAAATGTGCTTAGGCCGGGTAGGACCAACTCTGGATTAAGTTAACTCTCGAGGGTTAACCAATGAAACAAGTTGGCGCGAATTCCATAGCCAATAAGATTCACTAATTTCCACTAATCATCGAGAGTTAACTTAATCCAGAGTTGGTCCTACCCGGCCTTATTAACATACAAAAAGTCGTCGAAGATCGGACCATGGGGTATGACCTTAAATTGACCTTAATTAAAATAATTATGCTAATTAATTTTTTTTTTTTGGCTACTAAATATTAACATTTTTCTGATTTTTTTTCGCCTATAATACAACTTGTTATGTATATTACTTGACAAAATTATTGAAACATCCATACTTTAAAGCAATTGATTAAAAATTAATTAAAAATTAAAAATTGACTTGATTTGATGTTAATCGTGTATGATCTAGGCTGTGGGGTACAAAAATTAACATTTTCATTTTTTTCTTTTTGCATTGTACTCACAGACCCTTGGTTATTTACAGGAAAAAAGTCGCCGACGATTGAACAACTCCTATGACCTGTAATTGACCCTAATTAATTGAATTCATAACACTACAATATTATATTTCTTTCATTCAATAGTAACATATGTTATAGCCCATTCATCACTATAACCGAATTCTATTGAGACAATAGTATACTCAGCATTTTATTTTTTCAAAGATAATTGAATTAATTAAACGGCATGGTAATTAATTAATTAAAAATTGATTTATTTTTAGAGATACCGTAAATATAGGTTGTGAGGTATCAAATTAAAGCTGGTGAAACGGAGATTACGAAAAAAATATTTGATACTATAGGTACATGATGGTCGAATTGTAAGCTTTTGGAGTCAATCAAGGTCACTTGGGGTGTCTGACACCTAATGATTAATGAACAAAGCGGATCCTGGAAGATCCGTGCTAGTGGAAACTGCGGCGCTTCATTCATACTTCTTGACTTCATGATAATAACTGCAAAACCCCAGTTTATTCAGTGTATCGATAAGAAATCGGTAAGCCAAGTGGTGATGCATCTGTACGGAAAGTCCACTTAACTAATTGTGACAGAATTCAGTGCAGCCAATTCGGTTCCAAAGAGCGATAGAACTGTTTGATTCGTTTGATTCACCGTTTGACATGGTACAAATGGTACCATTTGTACAAAATGGGTACAAAACACGCATTCAGTCTTGAAATCAAACGGTTCTATCGCGCTTTGGAACCGAATTGGCTGCACTGAATTCTGTCACAATTAGTTAAGTGGACTTTCCGAACAGATGCATCACCACTTGGCTTACCGATTTCTTATCGATACACTGAATAAACTGGGGTTTTTCAGTTCTTATCATGAAGTCAAGAAGTATGAATGAAGCGCCGCAGTTTCCACTGGCACGGATCTTCCAGGATCCACTTTGTTCATTAATCATTAGGTGTCAGACACCCCAAGTGACTTTGATTGACTCCAAAAGCTTACAATTCGACCATCATGTATAGTATCAAATTTTTTTTTCGTAATCTCCGTTTCACCAGCTTTAATCTGATACCTCACAACCTATATTTACGGTATCTCTAAAAATAAATCAATTTTTAATTAATTAATTACCATGCATTTTAATTCATTCATTTATCTTCAGAGAAAATAAAATGCTGAGTGCTATTGTCTCAATAGAATTCGGTTATAGTGTTTAATGGGCTATAAACTTACGTTCCTATTGAATGAAAGAAATATAATATTGTAGTGTTATGAATTCAATTAATTAGGGTCAATTACAGGTCATAGGAGTTGTTCAATCGTCGGCGACTTTTTACCTGTAAATAACCAAGGGTCTGTGAGTACAATGCAAAAAGAAAAAAATGAAAATGTTAATTTTTGTACCCCACAGCCTAGATTCAATTCAATTCAATTTATCTTTATTTTGCATTAAAGTACAAAAATGGCGATATTCAGGTATTCATACACGATAACATCAAATCAAGTCAATTTTTAATTTTTAATTAATTTTTAATCAATTGCTTTAAAGTATGGATGTTTCAATAATTTTGTCATGTAATATACATAACAAGTTGTATTATAGGCGAAAAAAAATCAGAAAAATGTTAATATTTAGTAGCCAAAAAAAAAATATTAATTAGCATAATTATTTTAATTAAGGTCAATTTAAGGTCATACCCCATGGTCCGATCTTCGACGACTTTTAGTATGTTAATAAGCACATTTTTCTGAGTATTATCCAAAAAGAAAAAATTCTGTTGCAATTTATCCGACTCAAAACAGTTCCTCTCTTGTACTATTATTTTAGTTCCTAGGTTTGTTTTTGGTGTGTTTTTTAAAGAAAGTAAGGGATTAAAATAAGGAACCGTACTTCAATAGACTTGCTAATACCGTAATACGTAGTTAGCTTAGTACGTAAAGTACTAAGCTATTTTGTACCTAATTTTAAGGCGCAGGCACAAATATTATTATGTGTGTACAACTGCCTATTGATAGGTACAGAAATGGTGCCAACTGCTGATTACAATGATTGATTATGTTGTAAGTGAACTAGTCTCATAAACCTGCATGCACACATTTTCAAAGAGTATCACAAGCTGGATTTAGAGTAGGTACAGTTATTGATGAAAAATATAGAATGGTAGGCATAAAATAATGTCTTTGTATTATTTGGGTTTCAGTAGGTCTGCTATTTAAGGCTATTATATGCAGGTATAATCAGACTACCTACTGATAATTGAGGGCATGACAGTTTGAACCATGTGTAAGAAGTCTACCTGCATGACTGCTGTTGGCTTGACTTACCCTTGATGACCGTGTCCGTCGGCTTGGCGATCTCGTCGTGCGGGATCTGCGCCATGAGCCGCGCGATGTCCTCCGCCAGCATCTTGTCCACGACCTCCAACAGCCTCGGCTTCAGCGCCTGGAACTTGGTGAAGTCGTGGTGCTGCAGCGACTCCTGCATCCGCTTCAAGTCGGGGAAGTCGCCGGGCGAGATCTGATGCTCGCGCTGGAGTTGATCGTAGATCTGTCCCAGGTTCTTGATCAGCTCCTTCTTCTTGCCCTCCTTACCGAACACGGCCGGCATGTCTTTGCGGAGCGCGCTGATGATGTAGGCGTGGACTTTGGCGAGGCGAGCGCGCTTGATTAGGTCGTTGAGCTTTCGAAGTGCGGCGTTTCTGGGTAGTGACTGTAGGTCCTTGAAGAGATCTTGTTCTTCATCCTCAAACAATCTGAAAGGAACAAATCAGATTTATTTAAAGTAGGTAGGTACCTACTAGTAAATTGGTGTGTTAAATAGGTACCTACCTAGCTAAGTATAATTGCTTTAAATACCTACAGTTGAGTTAAATTAATTAAATTTTTATTTACCTACATCCATTAAAAAATACAATTCAAACAATAGCACACATAGGAGGGTCAGTTTTTTATTGCTCTGTAAAATTGAACCTGTTGAATAGGACTCAATTGCCATGCCAGCAACCAATGGCATGACCACCACTAAACAACTGATTTAACAGAGCATTGAAAAACCAGCCGGAAGTTAAGAGAACAGTCTATGGGATACTATTTTGCTATGGATACCGTTCTAGACAAACAAACCAAACTTCACAAACATAAAATGCAATGCATTTTCACAGTTTGTAAAGTACCTACCTGAACCTGCCAAAGGTCATTAGAAACCAAATTTGTAGTTCATAAAATTATCATGTTGTCCTATTTAGGGCTGGTTTTCAATGATCTGTAAAATCAGTTGGGTATGCACTACAAAGTTAGGTGTACGTTTTTAACAAGGTTTCAAGTGGTCATGCCATTGGTTGTTGCCATGGCAATTGATACCTAATCAACTGGTTAAACTGGCCCTTATCCTAGTTTAAAACAAGGAATCACAGAAATGCCTCATTTATGGTTGAACCAACGTTAGAGACAACTTACCTTCGATTACAGTCAAATCTCAGTGGTTCATCCCAAAACGATCCGATGTAAACGCGAGCCACCTCCGGTGTCTGAAGTACTTTGCCGAGTGACCACATGAGTGCGCCGTACACCCTCATCAACTGCTGATGGTCCACCATATCAGCTTTGTTCAGAACGATCCGTATCTTGTCATCGTGCCCTCGAAGGGCTTCAATGGATCTTCTGAACTCGTCGGATATGTCGAGCTTGTGTGCGTCGAACAGCAGGATTATCCTGTCCACTCGCTCCGCAAACCATTCTAATACTCCGGTGAAATCATAGCCTCGATCCACGCGCTGCTTTTCACCCGAAAGGATACCGGGAGTGTCAACAATCGATATACCTTTAAGTACCGGAGAATTTAGCACGGAGCATTGAAATCGGTTCAAAAATGCGTTGCCAAACTTCGTCAAAGGCCTAAATTGTTTCTTAGGATCGACCACAAGTGCGTTTCCAGGAATTACCCCCTCCTTTTCATCGAACATAACCGCAATGAAACGATCAGTGGTTGGCTCAGGTCCGATTCTGATACCAGGAAAATCTTGTTCCAGAAGATATCTGATGAATGTTGTTTTACCCGTAGAGTACTGCCCGACGAGCAATATCATCGGTTTAGCATCAAAATCCGGATCATCCAGCTGGGGCGAGTGGAAATCATGAAACTGATAAAACTGTTCAAGGGGGAGTAACTTCGTCCTGTAAATTTTCTTGAGTCCTTCGACCACACTCTCGAAAAGTTCGGGTGTCTTTTTGTTGTTGTCTTTTGACATGAAGCTAAACATTGTGAGGTATTAATGCTATTAGTACACAAATATTAATTTAATGGTCAAATCAATGGATATTGACCCACAAACACTGAATAACTGAGCACTTGGCACAATAGACTGACAGCTCATGCAAGCTCGGTCGTCACCACTCGAATGGGGCGTACTCGTTTATGATGACGTAGACCTACTTTCATAACATAAAATCATTAATAATTTGTGAATAAAAACGGATGATTAGAAGGGAATTTTTCTTTAAGTATATGTGTTTCCATAAACATCTTTTGATAATTTTTCTGGCAGCTTTAAAGCAAGTAAATAGTCTCCGACATATTTCAAAATCTCTAACTTGGGTAACGTAGTCATAGAGGTCACACGTATATTTACCCGCCAATTCAAATGAAAAATTGTGCTACTTTATCTCAGTGAAGTGAAACGCATTAATACACATCAAATAAAGAAATAGCTTGAGGCACTCTACTCACTATTACTAGTTTCACGGCAGTTTACCATATTTAATTAATTATTCTTCAACTTTGTTCGGCCTTGGCATCCTCTATTCTGTTACATCGCAAACATCTTGCATTAGCCAGCATCCTTCAAAGTGAAGTGGCATCATAATGTCAAGTGCTTACTAAAACCGCTAAATGAATACAGTTTATCATGTTGCATGCTATGTTATGATAACAATTAATGCACACCGACGGAAATTTTGTTTCCGCCTTGCGCAAGATGCCTATCTTCCTGGCACGAAAAAATAATTATTATTCTCGTTACGCTGTACATCATCAATAAATCTTGCTTTATAACATGTCATTCACTTACAGGCACGTCGAATAAATTAGTAATTGAGTAATTCACATATCCTCATTAAGATGCCAATTTGTCAAAGGATCTCGCAATTAGCTTTGCATTTAAGTTTAATCGGTGTGGAGTTCAAGAGGCAAGTGCAGCGCAGAATGCAAATTGCTTCAGTGAGTAGAGAAAATCTGTGAAATCTCTCTTATCAATGAAAGAGCGTAGACATTTTTAAATATGCACAGATGATTGCAAACATTTATTATCGCCTTGTACTTATAACGTAGTAATTAAATAATGTAAATATTTTACAATTATGTAGATTTTATTGTAGATTTTCGGGCAGAAACATCGTACAAGAGTAAAAATAGGCTAATTGATACAAAGAAATTTTTGAATATTTACCTATGTCTTTATGTAATTTATGTAATATACTTTATTTCGGAAAAGCAAATAATATAAAAATTAATATCAAAGCATGAAGCTTGAAGCTAGATCTATGGTGAAGAGCAGTGATTGGTTATAAATGGTTTTGTCGAATAAAATATTATGAAGTTATGAACATAAAAAATTTGAAAAACTGTTTGAAAAAATTAGACATTGTAATGAATGAGCACAACTGAAATTTCACGTCTGTCACAACCAAGAACGCTTATTTATATATTTTTTAAACCCATAGGGATGTAAAGAGGAGAGGGTTATTAAAATTGAAATACAAGAAAAATAAATAAGGAAGGAAGGAGCGTTTTTTAAACATGATTTCAGAGTTAAAATGTGCATCTCTACATGATTTGAACTTGACCCATATATTACTAGGAAAACGCTCTGTGTAACGCGTTGATGAGCGAGCACGGATACACGCAACACCTCGAACCGAAATTATGTCTATCGAATGTCATTAAAAGCCAACAATTCTTTAGTTTCGTCACAGACTTGTATAAAAATCTCCAAAATCTCCACAAATATTGGTGCCAATCCTTGCTAAGTTTTAAGTTGATCGATTAAACCTTTAAGATTGAACGGTTCCTTGTTAAGTTTCAAAAATCACAGGATCTCGTTCAAAAAATATACCTGGGACCACCCATATGATATGATATGAAGTGTGTGTACACAATATCAGATCAATCTGTTGAACGGTCATTATTAGTTTCATATCGTTTAAAACTTTCTGCTCTAACTACCTTGCCTTGAACTGTAGATTCGAGTCGCCGTGAATTTGACAGCCAACACCCAAAATGTCCCTAAAATGACAAAAACTTTTGAAAATAACGACAGATTAGAGTGAAAATTGGCAAAAATACTTTAAATGTTGGTACCAATGACCATGCGAAGTTTTTAGTTGGTCGGTCAATCGGTTCCAGTTTAAATTTCAAAAATCACAGGAAAAATGGTTTCAAATTTGAACCAATTGGAGGATTTGGCTGAAATTTTTTTTGATTGGGTACAATGTTGGTTGCAATGACTTTGCTAAATTTCAAATTGATCGAACCAACCAATCGAAAGATAATTTTTATAAAATTTGAACCAATCACAGGATCTCGTTCAGAAAATATCCCAGGGATCGCATAGATTACGTTAGTATGTGTACAAAATTTCAGATCGATTGGTTGTGCGGTTTGACCAGGGCAGTGCAGGCAAAAAAAAAACAAACAAACAAACAAAAAAAAAAACACACACAGAGAAAGTGCCATAAGAGTACCGTGGTGACGCTCGCTACGCTCGCTCAATTATGATGTCGAATCAATTTGACGCAGACGCAGAGTACCACATTCACAATTAGAAAACAAAACTTCAACTTTTTAGTGGAAGTAATCGAGCTCGAGCAGATGGCCCGAATTCACATTGTGATAACGAACACTCAGGGCCCTATTCCATAACTTTAATATTCCCGATTCTGCTGGAATCCGATCCCCGGCCATATGGATTAACACTATACATGGAATCGGATTTCAGAGGAAACAGGAACATTAAAGTTATAGAATAGCCAAGGCATTTTCTTTTTATTGATAAATCTAAGATTTTTTAAAAACCATTGCAACATATTATTTAATTAAGCGCACCGGAAAATACTGAAGAAATATTTTCACATGGGACTCCGTTACATCAGATTACCTCAACTAACGTATATTTGATAACATCACGACAAATAAAAAAATCTAATAAACTCATTTCCATCATCAATCCATTGAAATCCCATCCTTGAATCGTTCAATCACGCCACAAGTCAGACGGAAGGCATTACAACCAACGTCAATTGCCTGGGCGGTTTCCATTGCTCTTTTCACGATCTAATTGTTGGCAATACGACCTTACACAAGTCAACAATGGTCTAATAATCCCAGGGACATGACTCGAGTGCTAATGCACGTCATTGCGCCTGGGAGATAGGCCGCATCAACACACAGCTGTCATGCTGGTTGCCTATGTTGCGATACAATGACCCTGTGTTGTAAAGTAGAGCTCCCGATTGATTGACCTCAAGTTGCAATCGCTGACCGCTGCGAGCATTCTTTCTAATCACTGTTGTTAGTGCTGGGACGAATCGAGCATGAAATCATTGTTTATTTATGATCACGTGCTTGACCTAGAGCAGAGAAATTCAAGTGAAATGTCTACCTGCTCTGCTGGTGATTACTGATTGTATGATTCATCATAGTGGATTAGCAGGTAAACTGGTAGGAATTCTCCGTACATTCTCGTAAAATGATTCAATTCAATAATATGATTCAATGACACCGTTCCTAAAAATATTGTTCAAAAGAAGAAGTCAAGCCAGAGAGTTTCGTCACATTCTGGATGAGTCCGTTTTAAATGTAAAATTAAATTGAATGAAGAATGTCATTATCAACAAATGGCTTTTTTTATCACATGTCAACTTCGTACGGAACAAGTTTGGCTCAGTGGTAACGCTCTGAATTTGTATTCCGGAGGCCCGAGTTCGATTCCCGCGGTCGTCCTTCCTGACTGGGGCTTATTCGTGGTATTTCCTCAGTTCCCAGCTTCCATTCTTATATATTACCTACTCTTCGCCACCTCCCAATTATCATCATAATCATCCATCCGTCGCCATTAGCCGAACTGCAGAACAGTGCGACGTTAAAACAAAACTAAAAAAATGTAGATATTGAGATTTTTTATCACATTCATATTTCAATAAAATAATCTTATTATCTGTTAAGAGTGTTAAGTAGGCGATGGCGTTTTCAAATTGGTGGCTAACATTGCAACTACTTGAACAACAATAAGTCGGTAAAGAAGCTGGGTTGATTTCCTTGCCCAAGACGAGAATCATACAGGAAAATATCACATGGATATTTCATTACCTTTGTTATTGATAATTCCAACACATTACTGGTATCCAGACTGATAGTTCTATTCTCCTGAGCTGCAAGAAGATTTATATATAATGCACTTATCAATTGAGTGTCCACATATTAAATAATTTGCGAAATACTTGATCATTCAGACCAAACAATGAAATGTTTTACAATCAGTCAGAGCCTACCTAAACGATCAAGAAGAGTCTATGTATTTATTAAATATTATATCTAAGGGCTTTGACTTGTATTGACGTCATGGGTTGTCAAGGTGAAGGTTACCATGACGCTAGAAGTGGAGGAGGTGGGGGAGAAATCACATTTTACTTTCATACTAGATTTTCAGTTTTGATGAAATTACCAGAAAAACAATCAAATTTGGAATAAATCGTACGAGGTTTGTTTTAAATGTTCTTTATTCAGAAAAATTCGCTGATTACGCTCTGATAAAATATAAAAACCCGATCAAATGGGAAATTGCATAAAATTACATTTCAATTTCAATTTATGAAAACTGTAATATTTATTTTTAAGAATCACCAATGATATTTCACTCTTGCTTTTCAACAAATACGATATATTAAATCATTGTTCGTCATATAAAAAATTATTACATGAATATCTCTAATATTTTTAGACTTAATTAACAATTAATAAAAATGATATGATTTAATCAATTAGCAATATTGACGCATCTAATAATGGTAGAATCATTATCTTTGCGGGAAAATGATAGTGAAGAATGTTAATATTTTTGGTGTAAATATGAAGATAAGATTACTTGAAGAGTTTACTGAGTGTTATCAGTCACACCTTTGAGAAAATTTAGATAAAATTAGTAATTATTTCGTTTAAACAAAAAAAATTACTAACATTTTTGTATTTACATTTTTTGACAATAATTCCTTCCTAAACAATAGCACATAATAACAGTGTCCTTTTTATTTCGTACGGTTTATTACTATTACAATTTACAAAAATTGGTAATATAAACACAAATCTAAGGACATAATATTCATAATACAAATCAATGTAAAACATACAAATATTGCTGTTATGGCAGACGCTTCTATAGCCGCACATTCAGGTCTTCAAGCCACCTGAGAGCCTCCGGAGTGAGATCGCAGATGTCTCGAAGAGATCCTGTGAATCTGAGTAGTGGACACTCAGTGGCGATGTGGAACGCAGATTGCACAGGGTGTCCGCAATCACACTCCGGAGACTCTCAGGCCCCACTTGTGTAACATGTGGCCGCATCGTCCGTGCCCAGTCCAGACCCCGAGGAAGGCTCGAAGGGCTTTCCTCCGAGGAAGCTCGAATCCAGGCTGCTCGATGATGGGATCTTGAACCAATGCGATGACATCAGGATTATCTGAAGACCACTCTTCTGTCCACGCAGCGTCAACGTCAAATCTTCTCTCTGACATAGCATTGGCCAATTTCCAGGGAGATGCCTGGATTTGAGTCTTTGCCTCTCTGTTGCGGTGGTAAATTTGTAAATAGGAATTTCTGGATTTGTCAGGCACTTCTCCCATGCTTGACCGTGGCACCTTGTCGTCGCAGATGAGGTGGCGGTTAGATTGATTGATCATTGAGTTAAATTAATGGTAAAAAATGCTTATATATTTGGTGTACCTATATTTAAAGATAAGACAAGACGGGTTGGCAGACCATAGGGCAGATGCTTTTTCAAAATATTAATAACATATTAAGGTACAATTTTAAATTTAATTGTCAATCCAAAACATATGTTTTAATATTATTTTTCGCAATTTGTCAAGAATTTCTTCCAACACAATTGCATATAAAAGGCTTAGTTGTACTGGTTGTCTAAAAACGTGCTCCATCCAGAAGTGAGTGATTATACTAAATCATCATTAATACTACAGTCATTTTACTGAAAAAAAGGGTCCAACCCCAAACTAATTGTTCCTAAAAATGTTTTTTGACAATATTATTGAGGTCTACCCACATAACTCATCAACGAAAGTTTACCAAATTTTGGGCCGCCATTTTGTTTTTATCAAGTGTTTTGTCAAAATCACCATTTAATTTTTCACTTGAAAATGTGAAGCAAATTTTTACTTTCAATATTTTTTAATTTTTTTGCAATGTTTTGTGCAACTCCAAAAAAATAATCAGTTTGATCGCATTCATTGTTATCCAATCATATTCATTTAAATACAAAAACATAAATTTTATTAAAACTGCTCTAGTCAAGTCGTCATTTAAGTTATAGACTTCATTTTTGCACTGAAATATTCCTCACTTGATACACTATGACATATAAAAAGTTTACCGAAATCGGCTATTTATAGCCATTTTTTCTCACGACATTTTCTACTTACATTGACAAAAATTTTGATTCCACATTCATTTTGAGATTTAAAGCACATGCTAATTGAAAATAAAAATAAAAAATTACTATTTTGATCCGTTAAATATAGTTAACAAATAAAAAAATTATAGACATTTTTAAGCAGCCATTTTGTTTTTACAGATAATTTTGTAGAAATCTCGTATTAATTTTTATTCTAATAATGTTTGAATTTCCGGTTAATTTATTACGTGATTAATTATTGTTGTAAATGTAGAGATTCGGAAAAAAAATTGTCGCCATTGCTTTTGTTATTTGGCAGGTAATTTTATTTTTACAAATAACCTCAAAAAAATCAAAACGGCTCTAAAACGACAGCCATTTGAGCTATTGGCACAAAATTTTCAGAAATGATACATCACGTGGTACATTATGACATATTCAAAATTTACATAAATCTAACGATTGTGAAATAAACTATTTACTAAAGAAGGTCGTTTAAAAATTTGATAATTATGTGACAAAAAATCTGTAAAATCGAAATGGCTGCCTAAAAATTGGTAAACTTTCGTTCATAAAGTTGCTTAGGTGGACCATAATAAAATGTCATTTATTAAAAGCGTCGCAGTCATATCGGTGTTAAAATATTGCAGTAAAATTTGAAAAACATTAATAATTATCATATATTTTAAACGACCTTCTTTAGTCAATATTTTTTTTCACAATCGTTAAATTTAAGTAAATTTTTAATATGTCATAATGTACCACGTGATGTACAATTTCTGAAAATGTGGTGTCCATAGCTCAAATGGCTGTCGTTTTAAAGCCGTTTTGATTTATTTAAGGTTATTTGTAAAAATAAAATTACCTGCCAAATAACAAAAGCAATGGCGACAATTATTTTTTCTCGAATCTCTACATTTCCAACAATAATTAATCACGTAATAAATTAACCGGAAATTCAAACATTATTAGAATAAAAATTAATACGAGATTTCTACAAAATTATCTGTAAAAACAAAATGGCTGCTCAAAAATGTCTATAATTTTTTTATTTGTTAACTATATTTAACGGATCAAAACAGTTATTTTTTATTTTTATTTTCAATTAGCATGTGCTTTAAATCTCAAAATGAATGTGGAATCAAAATTTTTGTCAATGTAAGTAGAAAATGTCGTGAGAAAAAATGGCTATAAATAGCCGATTTCGGTAAACTTTTTATATGTCATAGTGTATCAAGTGAGGAATATTTCAGTGCAAAAATGAAGTCGATAACTTAAATGACGACTTGACTAGAGCAGTTTTAATAAAATTTATGTTTTTGTATTTAAATGAATATGATTGGATAACAATGAATGCGATCAAACTGATTATTTTTTTGGAGTTGCACAAAACATTGCAAAAAAATAAAAAAAATATTGAAAGTAAAAATTTGCTTCACATTTTCAAGTGAAAAATTAAATGGTGATTTTGACAAAACCCTTGATAAAAACAAAATGGCGGCCCAAAATTTGGTAAACTTTCGTTTATGAGTTATGTGGGTAGACTTCAATAATATTGTCAAAAAACATTTTTAGAAACAATTAGTTTGGGGTCAAATCATAAAGTGACTGGAGTATAACAACCACTTATAGCCCAAAGTTTGCGCAGAGCTTTTCGGGAGAGATTCAAGCAATCAACGGTAGACGATAACCGATATGCCACGATGAACGCTAAATAAATAAATAAAAAATTAATACATAAATACATAAATAAATAAATAAATAAATAAATAAATATGAAACCTACGGGATTTGGCTCAGAGGGTAGAACACAAAGAATCAGCAATATTATAATCTGTTTATTACAAAGAAAGTAAATGTTCATTGATGTAAAAGGAGCAATCAAAATTATTATGTATAATATTACGTTCGATACGTCAGCCGTAGTGATGATGTCGCCTTGCGTGAAGTAAACAGTAGATGGCGTTGACCCTCGAGCAGTAGGTCTATTGAACTCCTGGTCAACATCAGTTGAGTGACCGGATATGTCACCCCTTCAGTCGCGATGTGATTATGTCTGGGTAACCCCTTTGGTTACCAGGACGTCCAGCAGGCTGTGCACAAGGAGTGACCTCCTCGGGCAGTTGGTTCAAGTTGGCTCAGGCTGATGACGTTCGTGGCTGCAGACTCGTCGGATTCTCCCGGAGTGTGCAAGTCACTGACTTTAATACTTTTATATGTTGAAAAACTTGAAAACTGTTCAGTTGATCAGTTTGATGGTCTTGATCACGTCGGCACTGTCCCGTTGAAGTTATACTATATTCACGCCCACTGGCTTCACTGGTTCACGAGACAGGTCTCACTGCCTGAGAAAACTCCGACTGATGATGTTTGGCTGGTAGCTTGACGTTTTATACCCTCTCACCTCGGTTTACCGCCAAAGAATATTATTGGTTGGTTTCGTACACGTGGTAGCTATTTTTAGGCATTCTGTCATCTCGGAAACGCGCGAAACGACTTTCTTTCTGCACGTAAGCCCATGCTTTTCTTGGAATCACTGAAAACTAGTCTGGCTGACTGGTTTTGTAGCGTTATCACAATGACTGGTTCACTTGTTATTACGTGGTGACATCACAATTTAGGTAAGGTCACATGCTTTTTATATGGATTCACTCACTTTCTTGATTGAGCGAGCGTAGCGAGCGTCACCACGGTACTCTTATGGCACTTTCTCTGTGTGTTTTTTTGTTTTTTTGTTTTTTTGTTTTTTTGTCCGCACAGCCCAGGTTAAACCGCAAATTCAATCGATCTGAAACTTTGCACATATGCTAACATAATCTATGCGGTCCCTGGGATCGTTTTTGAACGGGCTCCTGTGATTGGTTCAAGTTTAAAAAAAAATATCTTTCGATTGGTTGCTCTGCTCAATTTGAAATTTAGCAAAGTCATTGCAACCAACATTATACCCAATCATAAAAAGTTTCAGCAAAATTCTCCCATTGGTTTAAATTTGAAACCATTTTTCCTGTGATTTTTGAAATTTAAACTAGAACCGATTGACCGACCAACTAAAAACTTTGCATGGTCATTGGTACCAACATTTAAGATATTTTTGCCAATTTCCAGTCTAATCTGTCGTTATTTTCAAAAGTTTTTGTAATTCTAGGGACATTTTGCGTGTTGGCTGTCAAATTCACGGCGACTTCGAATCTTCAGTTCAAGTCAAGGTAGTTAGAGCAGAAAGTTTCAAACGAAATGAAACTAATAATGACCGTTCAACAGATTGATCTGATATTGTGTACACACTAATATCATATCATATGAGTGGTCCCAGGTCTATTTTTTGAACGAGATCCTGTGATTTTTGAAAATTAACAAGGAACCGTTCAATCATAAAGGTTTAATCGATCAACTTAAAACTTAGCAAGGTTATTGGGACCAATATTTTTGGAGATTTTGGAGATATTTATATAAGTCTGTGACGAAATTTAAGAATTATTGGCTTTTAATGCCATTTTCGATTGACATAATTTCGGTTCGAGGTGTTGTGCGTGTCCGTGCTCGCTCATCAACGCGTTACACAGAGCGTTTTCCTAGTTTAATTGCACATTGTTAAACTTATTTGATTGCTCGTTATATTTTTGTCTATATTTTGATTGCTATTGAATTTTAAGATTGTAAGTTTACATAATGATTCTAATTAATTACTTTGTGTTCAGTTAACCTTGACTCTAAGAATGCCATGCTACAAGCTTGTTCATTCTTTAAACCTACTTCAAGCAAACATTATTATTTAAAGTTAATTTTCTAACCTAGATAGGCCAACTTGTTACAAATAAATAAATAAATAAATAAATAAATAAATAAATAAATAAATAAATACCAACTGCAAGATGAAAAGATTTCAAATATTTTCATCTTGCAGTTGGTATATGTTCACATCCACCTACCCTATCCCATCATAAGGAAAAGCCAATTCATAAATAAATTAAATACATAAATACCGGGTGGCGCAAAAAAAATCCCCCTGATTGAGAGGTCACTATATCGAAACTATTATAGATAGGATTCTGAAATTAGTACACATATTAGAAAACATATCAAAATTTAATATGTGCAAGTTTCAAAAACATTACTATTGTAGAAAAAAAGTTACAGCTGTTCAAATTTGGTTGTCAAAAAATTGATTAAACGGAGCTCAAATAGCGCGCATCGAGAAAACTTCCAATGGCCGGGACGCTGTTTCGTCAAAACTACGTACGATATCAAACTGAAAATTTCAAATTATATTTCAAATAGATTAAGATCGGTTGTGTAAAAATTTCAAGCTATTTGAATTAATGGAACGAAAATTAATTAAATTATGGAATCTTGAAGTTGAGCGTGCAAACATAATAGATGGGAAAATAATCACTTTTATAACGTGTGTAATAAAAGTTTAGAAATAATCTTCATTTTCTGATTTTACGCTCAACTTCAAGATTTCATAATTTTCGTTCCATTCATTCAAATTGACTGACATTTTTACACTATCGATCTTTATATATTCAATATAATTTGAAATTTTCAGCTTGATATCGTTCGTAGATTTTATCATTGGGGATTTTATCAAATAACAACATTTACAGATTATATTGCATTTTGTCTAAAGTTTCCCCAAGAATATTGCATATTATCACACATTTTAAATGTCTTTGAAAAGGATGCCCAAATAGCTTCAAATTCGATTATTTGGTATAAAAAATTGAAAAAATTCTCTGCGGGGCACACTGGGGGGCCAGCCCCCCAGATCCCCTTAACCCCTCCCCACTCAAAATAAAGTTCCCACGCGCCTGATAGGCACTATAGTGACGTTGTCAACTAGTATACGTCACGACAATGTCCGTCGCGAGATGTCAAAGTGAAGCAGCGAGTAGATGCCATGCTGTCTAATGCCTACTCACTGTGTGGCACGAAGACGTCGCTACCAATGACCGTCGCAAGAAGTGACAGAGTAGCTGGCATTAGCATGAGCGCCAGGAGGGGCTTTCCCCCTGGATGTTTGCAGCATCTCAAAACGTTTCAAAATGTATTTCTTAGTGTAAATAAACAAAAACACCGATGTCTTTGTGCAATGCACAAAGAGTGGGAGTGTGGGGCAATGGGCCCCATGCTCTAAAGCATTGCTCTAAAGTGTGAGCAATTAAAAAAAGTTTAATTTGTAAGCAACAACAAATTCAAAATCGTCTCGGAATTGATTTCAAAGTGTCAAGAAACCAAGAAAGGATGGAACAGATAGCTTGAGAGGAGAGTGTGTTCGTCTATAGTTTTTTTCAGAAAGTTTGGAAACTGCTTTGGAACAAGGACCTAAATACTTTTACCTATTATCAATATGTATTATATTATATTTTAGGTATATTTTACATATAGTAACGAACGCAGCAGTTAATTTGCCATTGAGGCAGGGGAAGGGGGGGGGGGGGAGCTTTAGATAGAATTGAGTGCCGTAAACTATTTTTCTATATCCAAATTCGAACAGCTGTAACTTTTGTCCTAAGAAGGTAATGTTTTTGAAACTTTCACGCATCAAGCCTTATTATGTTATTCAAAATTCGTGAAAGTTTCAGCCCGATGTGTGCATTAGTTTCATCACATCAGTGTCTCGCGCTTTAAACTGTAGCTTGGACCACCAGGTATGCTCCTTTTATAATTAATTAAAGTTGAAATGTTGGAATAAGTAGCACAAATGATATTTTCAATAAAACAATGCTTTGGGGTCTTCAGCCAGCAACCATACTAAGGTCCAGTTTTTCAATACTCTGCTAAAACCAGTTATTAAGTTAACACGGTCATTCTAGAAATATCATTGGTTGTTGCCATGACAATGTCCTAATCAACAGTTTAAAATTTAGCAGAGTATTGACAAATTGGCCCTAAGTAACTCAAATTTTACAAGGTGTTAATACTCCCGTCTTCAAATACCTACTAAAATACATGTAGTAGGTACCGACAATCACCTAATTCTAATCCCAGCACGTCTTTAATCTTAGTTTGGTAATCTTGCAAGTGACACATACTTGTTGAATATCAAGAACTAAATAATTATTGTTCTGAAAATAATTAAATAATTATTTATAAAACGATTCAAGAAGAATTAGGTAGCCATGGTAACGAACGCAAAAATCTCTAAAAAGCAAGGTACTTATACTTATCACTGCCATATGGAGAAAATCTTGTCAGCCGTGTCTTCGATCGTAAAACAAGTTGCTGCAATTTAGAGGGTAAAGCAGTTTTCAGTGATTTATACACTAGCTTATTCTGTCAGCAAAAGGCTGAACTAGATGTGGGAACTTTGTCAAAATAATCTAGTGGAGCGGTCGCTCCACACAGCCAAGTCGTACCGTACACTCACAGTATCTCAACATACCGTAAATGCCTATATAAACTGAGGAGCAGACCAACTACTTTTACTGTAAGCAACAACATGGCATTTTCGGCCTACTGGATCTCAAAATTGGTAAATCTCACATTGTTGCGAAATATCTTAATTTCAAGCTAAGGCCCACCCCACTACATATACCAAATTTGGGAACAAAAGGTTATGCCATTTGCGCGCTAGAGGACCGAGAAAACAGTGAAATTACATCACTTTCTGATTCTGATGATGATATCAGGAAACGTTGCTATCACCGCCACAGCCTAAACAGCTGAACCGATCAACCTGAAATTTTTACCACATATGCACTTTTGGCGTCTGATGATACCTTGCCTCTTGTGATTTTTTGTGCCGCCATTTTTAAACCGGAAGTGACGTCATATATGAAAAACGGCTGGACCGATTAGAACGAAATTAGCGCCATTCGGTTGAGATGGTCATCTATATGAAGTATGTTACTTAAAAATATAATTTTCTTATATTCTAAACCGGAAGTGGCGTCATAAATTTGCAATATTTAGCTTATTTCATCAAATTATACTTTAAATACACATATCATTATCTTACATTGTAACAAAGACAATACAAAATTATAATTTCAATACACAGTGTTCTCGGCCGCCATTCCTGAAACCGGAAGTGACGTCATACATCGAAAACGCCTGTACCGATTGCCACTGAACTAGCTCCTGTATATTCATTCTGCAATCTATTTGAAAAATCAATTGGGATAAATGAATATACAAATTAACGGTACCGGAAATGGCGGCAGGAACCACTAAATGAAACCGGAAGTGACGTCATATATTGAAAACGGCATGAGCGATTTGACGGAAATTAGCGCTATTGAATTCAGAAGGTCATTCATGAAGTATCAACTAGATAAAACTAAATTGTTTTCTTATTACCTATACCGGAAATGACGTCATAAAAATGCTAAATGACGTCATTAATATTCTAAAGGACACTAAATTCACCACTTTATACTTTTAAATAGATATTTAGTAAACATACATTGTAAATAATTATAAATTCAAGGTTGCAGTGCTCTCGGCCGCCATTTTCTAAAACCGGAAGTGACGTCATATAACGAAAACGGCTGTACCGATTGCAACTAAATTTTGGAATTGTGTAGGACTTATAATTATGAATTCAATACGACATTAATTTCGGCCGCCATTGTTAAAACCGGAAGTGACGTCATATATCGAAAACGGATGTACCGATTGCAACCAAATTTTAGAATTATGTCGGACTAATATAATTATGAACTAAAGACGACATTATTTTCGGCCGCCATTGTCAAAACCGGAAGTGACGTCATATATCGAAAACGGCTGTACCAATTGCAACCAAATTTTGGAAATGTGTAGGACTAATAATTATGAATTAAAGACGACATTATTTTCGGCCGCCATTGTTAAAACCGAAGTGACGTCATTATCGAAAGCGGCTGTACCGATTGCAACCAAATTTTGGAAATAGTATGACTAATAATTATGAATTAAAGACGACATTATTTTCGGCCGCCATTTCAAAACCGGAAGGGACGTTATAATATATCGAAAACGGCTGTACCGATTGCAATCAAATTATGCAATTTTGTAGGACTAATAATTATGAATTCAAGACGACATTAATTTCGGCCGCCATTTCAAAACCGGAAGGGACGTTATAATATATCGAAAACGGCTGGACCGATTGAAATTTCTTAGTACCTATCCTAATCGGTTGAGGCGTATTTTTTTAAAGAAATTAGTCCTTGCTCGGACATGTGCTACAAGCTGTATGAATAAACTAACAAAAGAAGTGATATCCCAGAAAAAAACACTCCGTGTAAAAAAGGCAGCCAAGTCTCTTTACTTAAAAAAAAATCAACACCGAAAAGGAGTGATATCAAAAAAGGAGCCAAGTCAATGACATTTCCAAATATTTAATCGTATCTTTGAAATAAAAGTATAAACACCGAGAAATACTTTACAAAAGGACTTGGCGCATCGTTTTTTTAAAGACATTTTTCTATTCATAAGCATATGCCATTTATATACAACCGTAATTTAGAAATTTTAGAATAATAGGGACACAACTTTCAATTACATATTATACCTACATACCTACTGTAAAATATTTTCTATTTGAATATGTACGCGATGAAACTTGTTGCCTATATTTGTAATAAATATACAATAGTTATCTTCATATTATTGTTTCGTGGTCAACATAATTAAGTCTCATGCGTTATACCTTCTCACAATGAAATACATTTCTATTAATCCACATTTTATAACAATACATTTCACAAAGTACACAGTGAAGTCACATTGAACAACTATTAAAACCATAATAATATATACCATATAATGGTATAATATATACCATAATAATTTACTGCCATAATATAATAGTGTTCTATAAATAGTTAGTAATTATTTGACAACTTTTCATGATTTCCTTCAGTCATGATCAAATTATGAAAAGATATCCTTCTAATATCACCATATTAACAGTGCTATAAGAATATATATGAGCCCACTTCCTTGTTATTTAATTCTACCTCCCTTATTATTACTTCTATTACAGCATGACATCTTTCTTCTATCGCCATTACAAAATTATAAAATAGCCATTACCAAAAGTAGCTTGATTCATAGATACTGGCTCAAATAAAAAGAGGAATATGTACCTACTTGTTAATAATCTTTCCACTTTTAGGATAGAATGATGTCTTTAAAAAAACGATGCGCCAAGTCCTTTTGTAAAGTATTTCTCGGTGTTTATACTTTTATTTCAAAGATACGATTAAATATTTGGAAATGTCATTGACTTGGCTCCTTTTTTGATATCACTCCTTTTCGGTGTTGATTTTTTTTTAAGTAAAGAGACTTGGCTGCCTTTTTTACACGGAGTGTTTTTTTCTGGGATATACATTTCATGCGAATATTGAGTGACAGATGCTGTGAAAAATTACCGCCCTATATCAGCGATTACCCAGCCCATTTTAAAGTTAGGACTTCCAAATTTCGTGTGCTCCTGGTCAAATATTCAAGCTAACCGTGGATAAAAGCCGTGTTTTTCTTGATAAAACCATTCAATTAGAAGAAGGTTACAAAGTTGTGTCAAAAAAAGTGTGTCAGCGGCTGCCCGTGAGTCATTTTCAACATTTATTTTAGCAAACTGTATCAGCTGAATCGCTATTCTGCTCCGTTGATGACAAAGAGACATAACTTAACTATCTCTGTAAAATATTTCATTGCAATCCATTGTGAATTGTAGTAGATTCATCTGAATTCGGACATCATGTTTGGCAAGAGAGAGAAAACAAAGTAGTACTTTCTTATTTACAAGCCAAAATATCTTATTTTAACTGCCACAATGTAGGAATTGCTGCAGTAGATAGTCATTGAAACCATCTTTGTCACGAACGGAGCAGATATATCATATTTGTTGTGGATATTTCTCATTGAACTTTCAAACTACTACAAAAAGTCGTCACGACAGCACTTCCAAAGTGTCATTTGCACAAATTATTTACACAGAAAGTAGCAGCTATATTAAAATTCCTTTCATACTGCATTTGTGTGCGTGTCTTATCTACTTATACATTTTTTTTCACAATTATTCAATAAGAACTGAATAAACTAGAAGGAAAATAGTATACCCTATTTTTGGAAAAAAAAATTCCGTCATTTTCAAAATGGTGGCCACGAAATTTTCCAGACAGGATCCTCTTAATATAGGTACATTTTATTGAAATGTAATTTATAATTCTAACCAATACATTTCTATTATAATGTATACAATTTTACCTACAAACATAAACATAAACATAATCTGAAGTCCCAGCTGCATTACATTCTGGTACACCGCTCTCACCCTGTCAGTTTCACTTTGCATGGTCTTTTCCGTCTCCCTTCCTCTCTTCTGAACGAGATCGCCTCCTCTCCTCGTCTTCTGATCGTCCAGGAGATCGTTCAGGACTCTCCTCGTCTTCTGATCGTTCAGGAGATCGTCCAGGACTCTGTTGGAGCTGCAAGGATGGAGTAAACGGCTCAAGAGCAAAGCCGCAGCCTCCGCGGTTCCTCCTCTTCTCATCTGCTTCCGTCAAGAGACGACCCCACGCCTCGTCGCGGCGCCGCTTGGGCGTCGTTCCCGGCAGAGAGTCGTCGCTGGAAGGACACGACCTCTCACCAGGACTACGTCGACGTGGCGAGGACTTCGTCGTGTCGTCGTAGGTCTTTTCAAAGAGTATCTCTACCGGTTGAGGGTAGTCGCTCAGAGTGCACGACCGCCTCCTGAATGCATCTCGACGACGAGGTGAGGTTTCCTCGCTGCCGTGTTGAAGGCGTCGTTCGCACGGTTGAGGGTAGTCGCTGGCAGGACACGACCTCCTCCTTAAAGCGTCACGTCGATATGGTGATGGTGGGGACTCCGTCGTGTCTTCGTTGATGTACTTAAAGCTGGGTGCTGGAAGCTGGGACGGCTGTGGGTCGTCGTTAGGCGGGGACAACCTCCTGACAGCATCAGTTCGACGTGGTGATGATGGGGACTCCGTTGTGTCTTCGTTGATGTACTTAAAGCTGGGTGCTGGAAGCTGGGACGGCTGTGGGTCGTTGTTAGGCGGGGACAACCTCCTGACAGCATCAGTTCGACGTGGTGATGATGGGGACTCCGTTGTGTTTTCACTGATATGTTGAATCCGTCGTTCGCACGGCTGAGGGTCTTCTTTGGGTGGACACAACCTCCTGACAGTAGTACGTCGACGTGATGATGTTGAGGACTCCGTTGAGTCTTCATGAGAGTGTTGAAAGCGTCGTTCGCACGGCTGAGGGTCGTCGTTTGGCGCCCACGGCCTCCTGACAGCGTCATGATGACGTGGTGATGGTGAGGACTCCGTTGAGCCTTCATTAATGGGTTGAAAGAGTCGTTGGTACGGCTGAGGGTCGCCTTTAGTCGGATCAGATCTCCTGACAGCAGCACGTCGACGTGATGATGGTGAGGACTCCGTGGAGTCCTCATTAATGGTTTGAAAAAGTCGTTGGCACGGCTGAGGGTCGATGCTGGGCGGGCACGGCCTCCTGACAGCGTCACGACGTCGTGGTGATGGCGAGGAATCTGTGAAGTCCTCGGTAATGGGTTTATATCGTAGCTCTGCAGGCTTAGGGTTGTCGTTGGGCGGGTACAACCTCCTGGCAACGTCATGACGACGTGGTGATGGTGAGGACTCCTTTGAGTCCTCATTAATAAGTTGAAAGCGTCGTCGGTACAGCTGAGGGTCGTCGTTTGGCGGGCATGACCTCCTGACAGCGTCACGACGACGTGGTGATGGTGAGGACTCCGTTGAGTCCTCATTAATAAGTTGAAAGCGTCGTTGGTACAGCTGAGGGTCGTCGTTTGGCGGGCATGACCTCCTGACAGCGTCACGACGCCGTGGTGAGGGCTGCATCTCGTCCTCGTAGCCGCTCTCTCTTTCTTCCGCCAATCGCCGCCTCCTGTGTGTAGGAAATCTGTTAAAATATTTCACAGAACTCTCAACATTTTGATATTGTGTATTTTGAACTTTTTTTACCACCTGAGGTCAACAGAAAAAATACTTATTTCATTATTCATAATTTGCGTGACATCATTCATTCATAGACATCTCATGCTTTTAAGGTATTTTTTTTGCATTGGTGATGTAAAACAAAAGAAACTCATGCAAGCTATGATTGATTTACCTATGTATTTAAATGCCGTCCTCCATCAGTGTTATTTTATTTGAAAACTACATAACACCAACTCAAAATATTGCATATGAATTTTGTTAATAGTTTACGTTAAAGTTGACAACTAGGCCTTATAATGTTAATGTAAACGGTTTCAAAGAGTGTATTCTCAGATATTGGCCTGACTGTAAATTATTGATTTGTAGCGAGTAGCAAAGATATACTTTTATAAATGTTATACCTTCGTGGACGGCGTGCCGGATCGTCGCGACACCCCTTGAACGTGACCTCGTCCTCGTCGCTGATCTTCAGCGTCAACGTGAACCCCCGGATGTTGGGGGCCGGCTTGTCCGCCTCGGATCCTCTGACACACTTCATGGGGCCGAAGCTGATGTTCGACTCCCAGCGTCGGGGGGCGACGTCATCGTGCCTGGGGGCGGCGTCGTCTCGTCGGCGTCGTGCACGCGGCGGCGGCGTAGAGTCCTCGCCCGACGAACTCCCGCGGTCGTCGCCGAAGCTGTACACCGTCCTGTGACCCTCCTGCCTCCCGCGCGGATTCCTCGGCGGGGACGCGGCCTTGGGAGGCTCCTCGTTGACGATGTTGCTGAGACAAGAGTGGAACTCCACGGTGTCGTCGTCGGAGGAGGGATCTTGTCGTGGAGATAGTTTAGGTCGACGGCAGACATCTCGATCTTGACATGTGACGTCATTCAAGGAAGTACTTCCCACTCTGGGCCTCTCATTGGGCAAGGAATCAGAATCTACATCTCTAGAAACTTGTGGACGACGACAATCAGCTTGTTCTTGTGGTATGACGTCTTTCAAGAGAGTATCTCTGTGGTTCCTATCAGACAAGTCCTCAGAAACTACTGGTCTCGAAGCTTCTGGACAATGGCAGTCATCTTTGTGCGTCTCCGCAACTGGCGTCCTCGACTGATCGTCTGGCACGGAGTCTGCATGTCCGCGGCTTGTGACGTCACTGCCGTGTGAGGGCGGGAGGAAGTCGTGGAACACGCTGCTCTTGTGGAGGACTCGGGTCTTGGGCTCTGTCTCGTCGCCGTGGTAGAGCACGGCGCCCTCTGGCGTGAAGCGGACGACCCTGCACTTGAGTCGGGGTTCATCGCACGATCGACGGGAACCTGGACTCCGTGGGGAGAGGGGCGCCTTGCACGGCTGACGAGGACTTGGGCTCCTTGGATACAGGGTATGACTACTTTCTGGGGACAAGGCTTCCTCGCACGGTTGAAGGGACTTAGTGCTCCTTGGAGGCAGGGGCGCCTCGCATGGTTGTCGAGACTGGTTGGGGCTCTTTGCGGAAAGGGGCACCTTGCCCGGTGGACAAGGATATCTTGGCGGCACGAGCTCTTCGCACGGCTGACGAGTATAGCGATTTCCTTCGGGACCTGAAACATGGATCCTGTTCTATATTTACAGCCAAGCAGAAGGGAGTACGGAGGCAAACAACGTCGTTTAGCCGACTGAGACAAAATGTAAGGACATTTTAGTCAATATCAAGTCTAAAAGTTTAAGACTTCAAAACGATTCAACACGTTAAACATTAAAATATAAAAATACTCGGGATCCTCTCATATTTGTTTTAGTATACAATGCAAATCGAGCCATTAAAAAGTGGTATAAAAAAGCAATGTGAGAAATTATGTAAATCGTATTGCTTTAAAATAAAACTGAATTTAACAAAAACTCCCAGATTTTGAGTTATCATTTAGACAAAAGTATTATATTTTTGGCATGACGAAACTTTCGAATTTCAAATAATTTACAGGAAAAATTCAAAATGTAAACCAATACTAGGATATAACCGGTATAACTACTATATCTCACACCCTACCTTGAGCACGACGATGATGGGACTCGTCTTGGAAGGCGATGTGTCGCGAGTCTTCTGCTCTCTTGCCTCGACGAGACTTGATGAGGGCGATGTGGAGCAGCGCGGCGAGGCGATTTAGCCGTCGCTTCAGCAACTCGAACTCCGACATCAGCATGTCGTCGTCGTCGTCCTCCTGCTCGGCCTCCACGGCAGCGACGTCGGGCGCGCCGAGCGTGTTGACGGCGTCCTCTGCGGCCAGCAGGCGGGACTCGGGGACCAGCACCGCCTCCTCGCCGTGCACCCCGCGGTAGAACACCTGCTCGTCCTGGAAAGAGTTCGTTACAACAATGAATCAGACGACCAGCGTTCGACTCTCTCTACACAGAGATCACTTGTTCCACAGATTACAAATATTTACCAGCTTAATATTAATATTTTTTTCATGAATTCAGTACAATTAACGTTGTATCATACATTATTTTTAAAATGTGAAAGGATACTTTTGAAAAGCTGTGTTCCCCAAAAACTAGAGAGAATACGTTTTTTTATATTGTGTTTTAACAATATCATCATAGCCTCCTTCCGAAGTGACCATGCACTCTCAACCCCCGTATTGGTTCTGTGCTCTAAACTTTGAATTACATGCTCTCTCTCTCTCTCTAGCCAGAGATATCATCCCTCTCTTAGCTTCCTCCTGCTCCCGACCTCACTGACCTCCTTGCCGTCCTTGTCGAGGCCATCTATCGTTGTCACCAACATGGCCTCTAGACGCCGCGACGCCGTGGGGTCGTGCGCCGCGGCGTCAGCTGTGAGCAGCGTCATCGCCTTCATCTTGCGCCGGCGGATCTTGACGGCGTCCTTGAGTCGCTCCTCCTCGGACTTGGGCGTCGCCACCCGGGCAGTTGCGATGCCTGAGAGAAGAAAATTATATTAACCAATGTTACACCTCTACAACTTTGTCGTAATGTCGTCATTTGTCGTAAATGACATTTGTCGTAAATGAAATTCAACATTTTGAATTGCCTCCCCCCCCCCCCCTGAGAAAAATGTCTGAAATCATCACTGCTCTACCGTCATCTCCGCCGCGCAGCCTCGCCACCACCCCTCCCTGCGCCGGCTCGATGTCCGCTCCGCCGCGCAGCCTGGCCGGCTTGCAGCTGCGCAGGTAGTAGCGCAGCTCGTCGCGCAAGTAGCTCATCGGTCCGTAGTCCGGCTGCGTCTCCTTCACCTCGCCCTGCGCAGACTCGTAGAACTCCACGACGATCGTCAGGAACATGTTCAGCATGTACACCACGCAGATGCAGGCGAAGCACACCTGGCAACACCGCAAGAGGAGATTACTTTTATTAGTGTCTCTGTTCTGCAATAAGGCTAAATGGCGTGGCACGTCGACAGCTAGGTTATTTTGTGATCTAAAATGGAGTCCATGCAGGGGTCGACCAAGGGGGCACCGGTCCGGGGAGTCCGGCACTGGCAGTCCGGAAAGGGGACGGACCGGGGGGGTGGGAGTGTTCGGGTGGGTGAGAACCGATTCGGGGGGACGTCCGTGTCGAGGGGGAGATCGGATATAGGGAATTTGTGGGATGGTATGGGTAGGTCGACCCTGGTTGTTCTTTGTCTGTGGCCTTACCACTGGTCTGTCCGGCATGGGTAACCATTACACATGAGCATAAATGCTCGCCGGCCTAGCTCAATGAACCATTAGCTAACAGAAACCCCATCACCGCGCTAAGATGGTAGCCGTCGGGGGGAATAATTATGATAATTATGAAGAAGAGTAGACATGGAAGGTGGGAAGGAGGTGGTCCTTGCCTATAGTAGGAAATATTCCCAACATTTATCTCCTCACTAAGGTAATAACATAAAACTTATTGGTCAGAAGGACAACCACGATAATCAACCCTGGAGGTGCTCAAGTTCAGAACGAATTGCCTTCTTCTTAGTACGTGACGTTACTACCTGAGCCAACTTGGAAAGGTAAATGAAAAACTATCAGAGAAGATTAGTAGATGAGGTCATTTATACCCGTAGTCGAAATTGGTTGTTGAATCATAGACATAATACTCACTGGCTGAATTAAGTAATTAAAAAAATGTAACACCACAAAGATTAATGTTTTCTCACCAGGAACATGGGTCCGAGGATGGGATGCACTTCGGCGATCTCTTCGTCGATCCCCGCAAACCCGATCGTGAAGGCGACCAAAGTAGAGAGTCCGCTGTAGAGGTCCTTGAACTGCTCGACATTCCCGCCGAACAGCAACTTCGCCGTCATCACGAACATCGCAAGCAGGATCGCCGCCATGAAGAGGAACGACGACAGCGTCGTCGCCGACGACCAGAGTATCCTCTCCAGCGTGCGGAACTTGTCGCCGAAGCGCAGCAGCTTCCAGAGGCGCGCCGTCGAGACGCACACGAGGACGGCGGCGGTGTAGGTGAGAGCGACGTCCCAGAAGGCGGCGCCGATGAAGCTGACGTACTCGTTGTTGTCCGCCGCCTCGAGACGGCGCAGGAGGGTGGCGACGTAGACGCTGCGCTCGATGTAGAGGGCGACGCAGACGATGCAGAGGAGCACGATGATGAGGTCGACGAGGTTCCATATGTTGGTCATGAACTCCCGGTAGGGAGTGCGACGTAGCTGGTCAACAACAGAACAAGAGAGTCAAGACAATACTTTGAGTTGAGGGTATTACACTAATTATTTTCGATTTATATTGATCTTTTCCAGCCTCATGCTATATGCAGAAGTTGCGTCCGCAACGTAGGTATTTGCGGATGTCAGTCTTCAACACCACAAGACCGCGTGATAATTGAGCGAGCGAAGCGAGCGTCTCCTTTTGGTTCTTATTGGCACGGACCTCTGTTTTTTTTTGTTTTTTTTTTGTCTGTCGTCTGCTTGTATACAGGTCACACCGTTTATTCGATCGAGCTGAAATTTTGCACACATGTCCAGACCAAATATGAGATTTGCAGACCCTAATTTTTTTGAAATCCCCTGATTGGTTCAAATTTTAAAAAATGTATCTTTCGATTGGTTGCTCCAATCATTTTGAAATTTAGTAAAGTCATTGCAACCAACATTTTACCCAATCATAAAAAATTTCAGCAAAATCCTCCTATTGGTTCAAATTTGAAACCATTTTTCCGGTGATTTTTGTAATTTAAACTAGAACCGATTGACCGAACAACTTAAAATTTCGCATTTTATTTTATTTTATTTTATTTTATTTGACTAGATTGGTTACATACATAACATTAGTCACGTCAAAACACAAAATCCATTAACATTCATTATGACAATAATCAACAAAACTACAAACAGAATAAAAACATTTTTCCATGAGAAATTTCCTTAATACCATTTTAAATTTGTCTCTATCAATTACACTCAAAGCTTTGAGGTCTTTATGTAAAACATTAAAAAGTTTACACCCCATGTAAGTAGGTCCATTTTCAAATGAAGCTAGCCTATGTCTAGCTACATTAAAGTCACACTTAAATCTAGTATTATGCTCGTGCACTTGAGCATTCGTCATGTCAGTGAATTCAGCGTCAACAACATACAAAATTACATTCATAATATATATACAGGGTAGAGGCAAAATATTAAAATCCTTGAACAGCTTCACACATGAATCCTTATAAAACACACCAGGAGTAGTCGGATTAAAACTGGCATTTGCCAGATATCTTATTGCTCTCTTTTGTAAAACGAATATAGTATTAGCATAAGATGCCTGGCCCCATAATATAATTCCATATTGTATACGTGAATGAACATAAGAGAAATAAATTAATTTTGCTGTTTTTAAACCACATAGTTCTACCATACGCTTAACAAGGAAACAGTAAGATGAAATCTGAGATTTAACATTATTAATGTGTGCATTCCAAGACAGTTTATTGTCAATGGTGAGACCCAAAAATTTAGTTTCTTGACTTTCTTGTACACTATTACCCTCCATGAAAATTAACGGTGAGCTATCAAGATGTACCCCCCTAGAACTGAACTGCACCATCGCAGTTTTCTTTGCATTTAAACACAATCCATTGCCTTTGCACCAATCAGTTAGTTTCTTGACAGGAACATGCATATCATTACTTGTTAATAACTGAGTCGTGTCATCAGCATACAAAGTTATATTACCTCTAACCACAGAAGATATATTATTAGTATAAAGGATAAATAATAATGGCGCAATTGTTGAACCTTGTGGGACTCCCATATTAGTAACAACATCACTTGACAAATAAACTCAAGTATCATCAACAACCTCCACACATTGTTTCCTATCCAAAAGAAATGACTGGATCCAATCAAGGGATTTCCCTCTTACACCACAATAGTTCAATTTTTCTAAAAGCAATGAATGATTAACACAGTCGAAGGCTTTGCTGAAATCATAAAAAATACCTACGGGAGAAAACTTACGATCTAATGCTTCTAGCACACCGTTAACAAAACTTGCAATAGCTGTGCTAGTTGATTTGCCTCTAACAAATCCATGTTGACAATCATTAATAACATTATTGTCCAATAAGAATTTACACAAACGTATACAATATGCATTTTCTAAAATCTTAGAAAAAACCGAAACAAGTGCTAATGGTCTATAATTACCCATATGTGAATTATCACCTCCTTTAAATAAAGGTTTTATTTTCGTGCACTTTAGTTTATCAGGAAATCTACCCTCTTCGAAAGATCTATTTATAATATGCAACATAGGTTCAGATATAAAAAATGCTACTTTTTTAATAACATTACAAGGAATTCCATCCAAACCAGCGGATCGCTTTTTACACGATTTATCAAGAACATCATAAAATTCCTTCAAATTCAAAGGCGAAAGGAATAACACTTTATCAACATTAGTAATATTATTATCATTCTCAATTGAAATATCTGACTGGTCAACTAAACCTGCAGCAGCATTACAAAAATATTCATTGAAAGCACTGGACACTACCTGGGGCGAGGTCACCATGGTACCATCAACAATAACATTAAGTTGAGTTTTCATACGTGGAACTTCTGCCTTGGTATTGCTATTTTCTCTAATAACATTCCATGCGGTTTTAATCCTATTTGACGAATTCTGTATTTTATCCTGATTGAAAATCTTTTTGGCATTTTTAATTGCCAGATCATATTGTTTTTTACAATTGTTATACAATTGTTTGTCACTTTCTTTCAAAGTTTCCCTATAGCGTCGATATTTCTCTTTCACCTCACATCCTATATCTGATACCTCTTTAGTATACCACTTATTATTACCTTTTGGTCTATATGTATTTTTAAATTCTTTCAAAGGAAATGCATAGTTAAAACTCAACATAAACAATCGCATGAAGTCCTCATAACAATCATCCAATGATGTCTGATCATACATTGGTCATGCATGGTCATGCATGGTCATGCATCATGCATGGTCATTGGTGCCAACATTAAAGGTATTTTTGCCAATTTTCAGTCTAATCTGTCGTTATTTTCAAAAGTTTTTGTAATTTTAGGGACATTTTGTGTGTTGGCTGTCAAATTTACGGCGACTTCGAATCTTCAGTTCATGGCCAGGTAGTTAGAGCAGAAAGTTTCAACCAAGACAGAAAGTTACCGTCCTTCGGAAGGGACGTTAAGCCGTTGGTCCCTTTGGTATCTTTCGTCAGGAGTAGGCTACATGCCGGTACCGGGTTTCCTCTCCTCCCTTCTCTATATTACATTCTCACTAGTGGAGCCTGGCTCTGTTGAGAATATAGACTTAATAATAATAAAACGATATGAAACTAATAATGACCGTTCAACAGATTGATCTGATTTTGTGTACACAGTAATATCATACCCCATAAAAAACACTCCGTGTAAAAAAACAGCCAAGTCTCTTCAACTAAAAAAAAAATTATGAAATCTAAAAATTCTGCACTGAAACGTAGTGATATCAAAAAATGAGCCAAGTCAAAACTTTATTTGAAAATTAAAAAATACTTGGCGCATCGTGTATATAAATAGCTTAGAAGTATAGGCTAGATATAAATACATATACTTATAGTACCTATACCTACAATGCCCTAAAAAAACGATGCGCCAAGTATTTTTTAATTTTCAAATAAAGTTTTGACTTGGCTCATTTTTTGATATCACTACGTTTCAGTGCAGAATTTTTAGATTTCATAATTTTTTTTTTAGTTGAAGAGACTTGGCTGTTTTTTTACACGGAGTGTTTTTTATGGGGATATCACTTATTTTTTTAGTTTATTTACACAACTTGTAAAACTTATTAGGGCAACAATGGCTAATTCCTTTAAAAAAATACGCCATTTCCGAATTAGTTACTAAAAAAATATTGTTTGGAGCTAAATTTAAACTTAAAGTGATATGCCATGAAGAATTGCGAAAGCATCGTTCCAATAGGTCCAGCCGTTTTCGAGATATGGCATCACTTCCGGTTTTCAAAATGGCGGCTGAAAGCTCTTACACATTGTAGGTATTAATATGTATATAAATACTAATATTTCATTATAAGCCTTCTGAATATATAGTTGGTTTTTATATAAAGGGAAGTGAATTTAAGCAGATTTCTCTAAACTATGACGTCGTTTCCGGTTTCAGTAATAAGAAAACTTTAATTTAACTATTGTTATTTCATAAAGAGGACCGTCTGAATCGATTGGCGCAAATTTCGTTCCGATCGGTTAAGCCGTTTTTGAGATATGACGTCACTTCCGGTTTCAAAATGGCGACTACCGGTTTGATTTATAAAAAGGCACCTCAGACGCCAAAAGTGCACATGTGGTAAAAATTTCAGATTGATCGGCTAAGCCGTTTAGGCTGTGGCGGTGATAGCGGTGTTTCCTGATATCATCAGATAGGTTTTAAAAGGGGTGTAATTTCACTGTTTTCACGGCCCTCTAGCACGCAAATGGCATAACCTATTGTTCCCAAATTTAGTATATGGAGTGGGGTGGGCCATAGCTCGAAATTAAGATATTTCACAACAATGTGAGATTTTCCAATTTTATGATCCAGTAGGCCGAAAATGCCATGTTGTTGCTTACAGTAAAAGTGTTTGGTCTGCTCCTCGGTTTATTAGGCATTTACGGTATGTTGAGTGACTGTGAGTGTACGGTACGACTTGGCTGGGTGGAGCGACCGCTCCACTAGATCATATGAGTGGTCCCAGGTATATTGTTTGAAAGATATCCTGTGATTTTTGAAACTTAACAAGGAACCGTTCAATCAAAGGTTAAATCGATCAACTTAAAACTTAGCAAGGTTATTGGGACCAATATTTTTGGAGATTTTGGAGATATTTATACAAGTCTGTGACGAAATTCAAGAATTATTGGCTTTTAATGACATTTTCGATAGACATAATTTCGGATCGAGGTGTTGAGTGTATCCGTGCTCGCTCATCAACGCGTTACTCAGAGCGTTTTCCTAGTAATCTTAGGGATGGTATCCAGTAGACTCATGGTCACTTGCGTCTTGGACATTCTTTTGAGCATGAGGCTGTTATAGAAATATATTTTGGGAAAAATCACTACCTATTCTTCGATGTAATCGAAGAATAGTAGTGATTTAGTAGTGATTCTTCGATGTAATCGATATCGATATTCACCTTGTACATCTGCCTGAAGAAATGCAGCGTGAGGACGGCGACGCACACCGCCGCCGCCGTCGCGACGCCGGCGTCGAACTCGTGCTCGGCGGCGAGCAGCTTGACGGTGTGAATGCGCTCGTGCACCGCCCACAGCCCGCTGGCGTCGCGCTCCGCCATGACAGTCGCCACGTTGAAGAGGTTGCGGTCGGTGCTGGAACATCGAGCAAGTGGGCTCAGGCGGTAACGCTCTGGACCTGCTCTCCGAGGCCCAGAGGGTTGATTCCCACGGCCGTCCTTCTTGACATAGGTTTACGTGGTTCCCCTCAATAGCAAAGCAAATGATGGGAAGGTTCTCTTCCAACAAGCCACGACCGCCTCCTTTGCACCATTCATACCCATCCGTCAACATCGTCACATTTTTTTATCATTCATCTGTATCAAGTAAAATTTTAAAGAAATTTGAGAGATTACCTTTTCAGTTTTAGGAAATTCGTGTGTCTTGAAGTAGTAAGAATTGATTTGCATGGCGCTTAACAGCTGATAATCACATTTTAAATGTACTTTTCACAGATTTCTAGCACGAAATATATGTTTAATCTGTCGTCTTATAAAAATGTGTCCTATAGCATTTGATAACACAAGTCATCATCATTTTCATCAGTGCCAACGTGTTGCTTCTGGCAGGAACTACCTGTAGATGGTGAACTCCGCGAAGAACGCCCGCGTGGCGACGTCGAACCAGTCGTGGTCGACGAGGAAGCGGAGGATGAGGCGCGAGTTCTGGAGGGTGCGCCCGAGGGTGGCGACGTACCCGGAGGCGGGGTAGATGGCGTACTCTCCGTTGAGCGGAGCGCTCCTGGTGGTGAGCGCCCCAACGTGCAGCCAGGGCTCGCGAGCGTGCCAGTCGAGATCCTCGTAGCGAGTCAAGTCCTGCGTCAGAGTGACCCACATTCTACTGGCGCTGCTACCAGGCGCATGCGCACACCAATAGTAGCGAGTCAAGTCCTGCGTCAGAGTGACCCACATTCTACTGGCGCTGCTACCAGGCGCATGCGCACACCAATAGTAGCGAGTCAAGTCCTGCGTCAGAGTGACCCACATTCTACTGGCGCTGCTACCAGGCGCATGCGCACACCAATAGTAGCGAGTCAAGTCCTGCGTCAGAGTGACCCACATTCTACTGGCGCTGCTACCAGGCGCATGCGCACACCAATAGTAGCGAGTCAAGTCCTGCGTCAGAGTGACCCACATTCTACTGGCGCTGCTACCAGGCGCATGCGCACACCAATAGTAGCGAGTCAAGTCCTGCGTCAGAGTGACCCACATTCTACTGGCGCTGCTACCAGGCGCATGCGCACACCAATAGTAGCGAGTCAAGTCCTGCGTCAGAGTGACCCACATTCTACTGGCGCTGCTACCAGGCGCATGCGCACACCAATAGTAGCGAGTCAAGTCCTGCGTCAGAGTGACCCACATTCTACTGGCGCTGCTACCAGGCGCATGCGCACACCAATAGTAGCGAGTCAAGTCCTGCGTCAGAGTGACCCACATTCTACTGGCGCTGCTACCAGGCGCATGCGCACACCAATAGTAGCGAGTCAAGTCCTGCGTCAGAGTGACCCACATTCTACTGGCGCTGCTACCAGGCGCATGCGCACACCAATAGTAGCGAGTCAAGTCCTGCGTCAGAGTGACCCACATTCTACTGGCGCTGCTACCAGGCGCATGCGCACACCAATAGTAGCGAGTCAAGTCCTGCGTCAGAGTGACCCACATTCTACTGGCGCTGCTACCAGGCGCATGCGCACACCAATAGTAGCGAGTCAAGTCCTGCGTCAGAGTGACCCACATTCTACTGGCGCTGCTACCAGGCGCATGCGCACACCAATAGTAGCGAGTCAAGTCCTGCGTCAGAGTGACCCACATTCTACTGGCGCTGCTACCAGGCGCATGCGCACACCAATAGTAGCGAGTCAAGTCCTGCGTCAGAGTGACCCACATTCTACTGGCGCTGCTACCAGGCGCATGCGCACACCAATAGTAGCGAGTCAAGTCCTGCGTCAGAGTGACCCACATTCTACTGGCGCTGCTACCAGGCGCATGCGCACACCAATAGTAGCGAGTCAAGTCCTGCGTCAGAGTGACCCACATTCTACTGGCGCTGCTACCAGGCGCATGCGCACACCAATAGTAGCGAGTCAAGTCCTGCGTCAGAGTGACCCACATTCTACTGGCGCTGCTACCAGGCGCATGCGCACACCAATAGTAGCGAGTCAAGTCCTGCGTCAGAGTGACCCACATTCTACTGGCGCTGCTACCAGGCGCATGCGCACACCAATAGTAGCGAGTCAAGTCCTGCGTCAGAGTGACCCACATTCTACTGGCGCTGCTACCAGGCGCATGCGCACACCAATAGTAGCGAGTCAAGTCCTGCGTCAGAGTGACCCACATTCTACTGGCGCTGCTACCAGGCGCATGCGCACACCAATAGTAGCGAGTCAAGTCCTGCGTCAGAGTGACCCACATTCTACTGGCGCTGCTACCAGGCGCATGCGCACACCAATAGTAGCGAGTCAAGTCCTGCGTCAGAGTGACCCACATTCTACTGGCGCTGCTACCAGGCGCATGCGCACACCAATAGTAGCGAGTCAAGTCCTGCGTCAGAGTGACCCACATTCTACTGGCGCTGCTACCAGGCGCATGCGCACACCAATAGTAGCGAGTCAAGTCCTGCGTCAGAGTGACCCACATTCTACTGGCGCTGCTACCAGGCGCATGCGCACACCAATAGTAGCGAGTCAAGTCCTGCGTCAGAGTGACCCACATTCTACTGGCGCTGCTACCAGGCGCATGCGCACACCAATAGTAGCGAGTCAAGTCCTGCGTCAGAGTGACCCACATTCTACTGGCGCTGCTACCAGGCGCATGCGCACACCAATAGTAGCGAGTCAAGTCCTGCGTCAGAGTGACCCACATTCTACTGGCGCTGCTACCAGGCGCATGCGCACACCAATAGTAGCGAGTCAAGTCCTGCGTCAGAGTGACCCACATTCTACTGGCGCTGCTACCAGGCGCATGCGCACACCAATAGTAGCGAGTCAAGTCCTGCGTCAGAGTGACCCACATTCTACTGGCGCTGCTACCAGGCGCATGCGCACACCAATAGTAGCGAGTCAAGTCCTGCGTCAGAGTGACCCACATTCTACTGGCGCTGCTACCAGGCGCATGCGCACACCAATAGTAGCGAGTCAAGTCCTGCGTCAGAGTGACCCACATTCTACTGGCGCTGCTACCAGGCGCATGCGCACACCAATAGTAGCGAGTCAAGTCCTGCGTCAGAGTGACCCACATTCTACTGGCGCTGCTACCAGGCGCATGCGCACACCAATAGTAGCGAGTCAAGTCCTGCGTCAGAGTGACCCACATTCTACTGGCGCTGCTACCAGGCGCATGCGCACACCAATAGTAGCGAGTCAAGTCCTGCGTCAGAGTGACCCACATTCTACTGGCGCTGCTACCAGGCGCATGCGCACACCAATAGTAGCGAGTCAAGTCCTGCGTCAGAGTGACCCACATTCTACTGGCGCTGCTACCAGGCGCATGCGCACACCAATAGTAGCGAGTCAAGTCCTGCGTCAGAGTGACCCACATTCTACTGGCGCTGCTACCAGGCGCATGCGCACACCAATAGTAGCGAGTCAAGTCCTGCGTCAGAGTGACCCACATTCTACTGGCGCTGCTACCAGGCGCATGCGCACACCAATAGTAGCGAGTCAAGTCCTGCGTCAGAGTGACCCACATTCTACTGGCGCTGCTACCAGGCGCATGCGCACACCAATAGTAGCGAGTCAAGTCCTGCGTCAGAGTGACCCACATTCTACTGGCGCTGCTACCAGGCGCATGCGCACACCAATAGTAGCGAGTCAAGTCCTGCGTCAGAGTGACCCACATTCTACTGGCGCTGCTACCAGGCGCATGCGCACACCAATAGTAGCGAGTCAAGTCCTGCGTCAGAGTGACCCACATTCTACTGGCGCTGCTACCAGGCGCATGCGCACACCAATAGTAGCGAGTCAAGTCCTGCGTCAGAGTGACCCACATTCTACTGGCGCTGCTACCAGGCGCATGCGCACACCAATAGTAGCGAGTCAAGTCCTGCGTCAGAGTGACCCACATTCTACTGGCGCTGCTACCAGGCGCATGCGCACACCAATAGTAGCGAGTCAAGTCCTGCGTCAGAGTGACCCACATTCTACTGGCGCTGCTACCAGGCGCATGCGCACACCAATAGTAGCGAGTCAAGTCCTGCGTCAGAGTGACCCACATTCTACTGGCGCTGCTACCAGGCGCATGCGCACACCAATAGTAGCGAGTCAAGTCCTGCGTCAGAGTGACCCACATTCTACTGGCGCTGCTACCAGGCGCATGCGCACACCAATAGTAGCGAGTCAAGTCCTGCGTCAGAGTGACCCACATTCTACTGGCGCTGCTACCAGGCGCATGCGCACACCAATAGTAGCGAGTCAAGTCCTGCGTCAGAGTGACCCACATTCTACTGGCGCTGCTACCAGGCGCATGCGCACACCAATAGTAGCGAGTCAAGTACTGCGTCACAGTGACACACATTCTACTGCGACTTTCGAACTAAAGCTTGGGTGGTCCGAGACTTATCGAATTCGAAGATAGACAACAAGAAGGCGGATTAACTAACGTTTCGATTAAATTCAACTGTAATAATCATTTTGAAGAATCTGATTGGCTGGACGGCCAATTTAGTCAAATTTTTAGTTAGACCCGGTATTACTAAAGTTAAATCGTGCTGGATTAACTAACTTTCAGATTAAATTTAACTGTATCAATCATTTTAAGGTATCTGATTGGCTGCGCCGCCAATTTAGTCCAATATTTAGTTAATCCAGCTCAGATTAACTTTGGTAATACAGGCCCTTACCTAATCCGGCATATATTGGTAATACCAGCTCTCCCCAAAATCTTCCATGAGAACGTCAGGAACAACGAATTTGTCAAAAAGAATCCGAGACAATGCATTCAACGCGTCACATGTCTTACAGTCTTCACGACTCGATCCACCCGCCACCCACCTCGATCCACCCCACGCCGTAGTCCCTCTCGTTGGCGGTGAGGATGTTGTACACGGAGTGACACTCCTCGATCCGCCCGCCACCCACCTCGATCCACCCCACGCCGTAGTCCCTCTCGTCGGCGGTGAGGATGTCGTACACGGAGTGACACTCCTCGATCCGCCCGCCACCCACCTCGATCCACCCCACGCCGTAGTCCCTCTCGTCGGCGGTGAGGATGTCGTACACGGAGTGACACTCCTCGATCCGCCCGCCACCCACCTCGATCCACCCCACGCCGTAGTCCCTCTCGTCGGCGGTGAGGATGTTGTACACGGAGTGACACTCCTCGATCCGCCCGCCACCCACCTCGATCCACCCCACGCCGTAGTCCCTCTCGTCGGCGGTGAGGATGTCGTACACGGAGTGACACTCCTCGATCCGCCCGCCACCCACCTCGATCCACCCCACGCCGTAGTCCCTCTCGTCGGCGGTGAGGATGTCGTACACGGAGTGACACTCCTCGATCCGCCCGCCACCCACCTCGATCCACCCCACGCCGTAGTCCCTCTCGTTGGCGGTGAGGATGCTGTACACGGAGTGGCACTCCTCGATCGTCCCGTTGAAGTGGACGTCGACGTCGCAGGCGTCGTCGCGCACGCGCAGCTGCCTCAGCCGCGCGACGCCGAGCAGGTGGGCGCCGAGGTTGGCGACGACGCCCGACTCGTGCACGGGCTCGCCGTTGTACATCGTCATCGCGTGGAGGCCCGGCAGGAGGGTCTCGTTGATGTACTCGACGGCGTCGGTCATCGTCAGGATGTCCTCTAACCCCATGGTGCCGTGGTACGAGCCCAGGACCGTCTGGAAGATTCAACCTCCTTGAGCTGGTGTGTAATGTAAGAGGCATGGGGAGGAAAACATGTTAAAAACCAGTATTCAATAATCCTTCTCCCCTGTATCATTGATTCTTTTATTATTCTTTAGCATTCACAAAGACTGTGCCTTCCCTTGTGTTGATGAAATTATATTTTCAAAGCAAAATTGATGTATTCCCATCAACGACAGGTCGCGCTATGTTTAAGATCGTGACATTTTGAATGCTTTCATAACGCACCCACTGAATTATTCCCGTGGCGTTGAAGAGAGGCGTAAGGGCGATCGGCTATTCATCTAAAAATCTAAAAATATCTTTCTTCTCCAATCAGTATTTTTTAAAGAAATTAGCGTCTTGACATCAATTGATGTATTTTATGCGAGTAGAGGTTGTACTTTATAGTTGTGAACGTTAGAAGCAAAAGGCCAGTAGTCCATCTCAAATATTCTTCAGGTAAGTTCAAAAACAAGTAATTGCATCCGTTCGATCTTATTTTTGCTAATGATGAACCAGGAGGAGAATGTTTCAAAATGCATTTGCTGACTTTGGACAATTTGCAATTGACAGAGCTTGATTGCATGATTCGAAGTGTGTGAAACTAATAGTCGACGAGGAAATGGAAACACTGTTGGGCAGCGTTCACTCTCTTTCCACTTGTATTATGTTCTACTCTATAAATACCATTCTTCTGAGACTCTCGAAGCTGTTGTAGGCGAGAGCGTCGCGGTTGCCGAGGACGACCCAGTAGAGGGTGACGATGTAGACGACGTACATGACGAGGTCGGCGAGCACGTCGGCGAGCTGGGCGAGCAGTAGTTGCCGCTGCTGCCGCGTCAAGCGCTCGCGGCTACGCATCGGTCTGTACATGCGTCGCTCCTGAGCACACAAATAAGAAGATAGCACCTCTTCTTTATCCCATTCACTAATGTACTACATCCACGGTGTACAAGTACTCACATCGTGTTCACGCTTCCTGTCCTTGTACAGGTTAAGGTTCAGCCAATGTGGGGTGACGCGTTGTCTGTCGTACTCGCAGCGATAGCGGGTGGAGGAGAGTTGCTTCTTGAACCTGTAGGCCAGCAACAGCGCCGCCACCAACACCTGGCAACATCGCACATGATACACGCATACTAAATGACTTTATTTGCGACTTTATTTGAAAGTTGAGTTTCACCAGTTTGTTTACTATTTCATTTCGTTCAGCCAGAAAAATTTACAGGAACAAAAAATTTAACTAGAGATCTGCGATTCCCAATCTAACCTGCATTTACTACTTCATGACCAATGGCCAATGTTCTATGACACAATGTGAATCCTAAACCACATGAAAAATGTAATAACATTCTATTTACAAACCAGAAGAAAATCAAATTTCGTATTTTTACAGATATTTCTCCAAATGCCGAAAATAATAGTAGCCTTTAAAAATTGTGGGGCTCAGCCAAAAGCCAAATGTGTTAATATGTTGAAATTTTGACCACCTGTGCACATGAGCTGTGTGAATGTTTACCGGCGCCGGCTGCAGCACGAGCAGCAGCACGACTAGCGAGAGAGCCACCGACGTCAGCCACAACAGACTCGGGACTGCGCCGAGCAGCAGGCCGTGCAGCAGGAGCAGCGCGCAGCACGCCGCGATCACGCATGCGCAGCACAGCCACGTGACTGGCAGTGTCCACGTGGGCAGCCAGTAGTGGTCGTGCGTGTGGCGGGACCTGAGACAAGTGGTTCACAGAAAACCCGTCAGAAACATTTTACTTGTAGACGAGAAAGAACGGATTTCAGCTCTTTGGACGCCTCGCATTTCCTCACTAACGTTCGGATAGAATTCAGACCCGGGCCCTCAAACGATTGAAAGTAAGTTCCCATACTTCGCATCGCATTCGCTTCGTTTTCGGTTCGCTTTCGCAAAATGGCTACCTTTTAATGAAGGAAATCGTCGATGTTTACATTCGCATGTTCGCATGTTTCGGTTTCGTTTCGGTTACGTCAAAGTTAACGTTGGCCCTACTTTAACGAAACCGAAACACGCGAACATGCGAATGTAAACATGGACGATTTCCTATGTAAACTTAAAAGGTAGCCATTTTGCGAAAGCGAACCGAAAACGAAGCGAATTCGATGCGAAGTATAGGAACCCAGCTTGACTCTATCTATGAGCTATTTTTTGAGCGAAAATTGTGAACTCAGCTCAGCTTTAGACGATTTATATTGTTCTACCTATAACCTTTATGAGCGAAATATTTCACTCAAAATATCAATGATACTATTTCAAGCTAAGTACGTACTTCGAAAGAGTAAAAACACGTCTTTAAACTAACGTGTAATTTAGCCTGACATTTTAATGACTAAAATTTCGGTTCCATCGGTTACAACGTTCCTCCTCCAATCGCTTACAGAAATAGAGTCTGCAAATGTAGCGTCATCTTTTGCCCTTGGTCTTTTCTTTGGTCACCGTAAGTGAGAATATACGGTGCATACAACATCTTAAATCATGACTGGTTGAAAGCAGGCGTGTAGGAGGACAAGGTGAGATGTAAATAGGTACTTGGTCTTGAGACGAGCACACAGAGTCGACTTCACTTCCACGCCTTCCTTGACGACGACCGGCGTCAGCGGGGTGGGCGACAAGAGGGTGATGATTGACCGCTCTGGCACGTCCTTGCTGACGGCGACGACCCTCCCGCTCTCATGTGTGTAGTCCTCGTCGACCTCCACATCGCCCTGGCACGGCCTCGTCTGCAACACGAGGAGGTCGTCAAGAGGGTGACGATCGACCGCTATGGCTCGTCCTTGCTGACGGCGACGACCCTCCCGCTCTCATGTGTGTAGTCCTCGTCGACCTCCACATCGCCCTGGCACGGCCTCGTCTGCAACACGAGGTGGTCGTCAAGAGGGTGACTAAACTCCGAAACATCTCGTCGACCTCCACATCGCCCTGGTACGGCCTCGTCTGCAACACGAGGTGATCGTCAAGAGGGTGACTCAACTCCGAAACATCTCGTCGACCTCCACATCGCCCTGGCACGGCCTCGTCTGCAACACGAGGTGGTCGTCAAGAAGGTGACGATTGACCGCTCTGGCTCGTCTTTGCGGACGGCGACGACCCTCCCGCTCTCATGTGTGAAGTCCTCGTCGACCTCCACATAGCCCTGGCACGGCCTCGTCTGCAACACGAGGTGGTCGTCAAGAGGATGACGATCGACCGCTATGGCTCGTCTTTGCTGACGGCAACGACTCTCCCGCTCTCCTGTGTGTAGTCCTCGTCGACCTCCACATCGCCCTGGCACGGCCTCGTCTGCAACACGAGGTGGTCGTCAAGAGGGTGACGCAACTCCGAAACATCTCGTCAACCTCCACATCGTACTGGCACGGCCTCGTCTGCAACACGAGGAGGTCGTCAAGAGGGTGACGATAGTTTGACGATTGCAGTACTAAGGTGAGCATGTTACATAACAAGGTAATAATAATCACGGAAGTCATGGGGTACTTGAACTTTTGCTCATCAATCAGTATTTTTCCTGCGTGTCAAATTTTCATAGGGTGCCGGCACCAGTGCGTGAACGGGCACCAGTGCGCGGACACTCTAATTTTAAATGCTTGGTATTTGGAAATAAGATGTATTTTTATTTTTTAAAGTTTTTTTATACTTACTTATGTATAGCAAAAAAATCAAAATTCATATAAATATTTTTTCTTGAATGTATAAATTCAAAAAACGGTTTCCAATATTTCAACTATATTTAAGTATAAAAGATTCTTTTAATTTCTTTAAGTTTGCAACTCCAGTCCAAAAGTTAAGTTTCAATTTTATGTTATTAGAGAATAAGCAAATTAATTTCTTACTTTTAAAATAGCAGACGTTGGTATTGTTTTATTTTTTTTCCTGAGAGTACGTCCGTATATCTACAAGAAAAAAAGTCGTTTGTTCAAATCTCTCGGTACAAAAAAATTAGAACTTCGTTATAGCTTAAAAATGTCTCGATTTTACTTGGCTGCCATAAGATAATATAGGGGAGAAAACTCAAATTATCTCGGAAACTAGACACGAGAAGTGTAGGTATTATTTTTTCAGGGATTTTGTATGGCATGGACACAAAACATTAATAATAAGTAATAAGTACACAAAACATTATGAAGATCTAAAACTATGCCTCGATCGCTCCAGCCTTCTTAAAATGAGAAACATCTTAAATGTTGTATCTTATCTTGAAGGTTTCCTTTAGAGTAGTAAGGCATAGGAATCCTTCAGACAATGTACCTATGAGCATCTTATTTCTTCATTCCAAGTATTTGAAATTTTAATGTCCGCGCACTGGTGCCAGTCCGCGCACTGGTACCGGCACCCTATTCGATGGAAGGATTTCTACATTTCAGATTATTTATTTTCCACATTTCACAACAGGTGTAATCAACAATGCCAGGTCATAGAAACGAAGTAGGTTTATCAACTTGTATTTGTGCGCAATGTAATCACTTGTCCAGTTATGCATTTAGCAATGGATGTTGATTATTGTATTCGTCACGCTTCACATTTTCATACTCGACTGCGTTGTCTTCTCGTACACAGTCCGTTCCCCAGGAATAGAAACACACTTCAACTCAATTGACATCATGAAGCTGGGTGCAGGGACCCGAACCTTTATTAATAAAGGTTCCGGTTCCGGTTCCACAATTTTACTTTATAAAGGTTCGGGTTCCGGTTCCGGTTCTTAAACAAATAATCTTAAAGGTTCGGTTCCGGTTCCGGTTCCGGTTCCTGCATAAAGGTTCCGGGTTCCGGTTCCGGTTCTCAAATTTTAAATCAAACTAGATTATAACACTTTAGTATTATGTCAAATTAAATGGAATTATTGGATTTGGATTTTGTCCTATGAATAAAGCACTGGTGTAGTGTGTAATATGCGTACAGAAGTCACAGGATGGTACGCAGACTAAATCTCAGAGTCAAAAGAGACAGTGGCGGCAATTTTCTCCATAAGACGGCGTAAACATTCATTTTGCCAGAGCTTCATAATTTTCAGCAATGCAGTTCTCATCGCAGTAATCAGATTCAAAAATTGAAAACTCAAGCATCATTTGAAAATGAAGACATTTCAAGAATAAAAAAAGTCTACAAAAAATCTACAGAACTCATACCGTACTGTTTATTTTATATAAAAAAAATACTAATAGAAATTTATCAAATTTTTATTTTTTTTACAATTTGCGAATAATAATATTCTTTGAAATTGTCATAAAATTAATACCCAAGTGTTAAAAAATTAAATCGTACATGTTTCTTTTATTAAAAGAAGGAACCTTAAAGAACCTTTAAGAACCTAATTGATTATAAAGGTTCGGGTTCCGGTTCCGGTTCTTGGGGAAAAAGTATAACGGTTCCGGTTCCGGTTCTGGTTCCACAATTATAAAGGTTCATACCGGTTCTAGGTTCCGGTTCCGGTTCCGGTTCGGGTCCCTGGCTGGGTGCAGCCGTCGCTTTGGTTTGCTCGGCGATGATGATCAGGACTGCAGGTAATTTACACACGTAGTCGAACAAATAAACGGTATTTGAAAGAAAAGGATTTGCTGATAATGGTTTGATGGCATCATCCCAAGCAGTCTTTGCTAGCGCATCATCTAACTCAGTAGGATTTCATTGATAATAATAATGATTGTTTGCCAAGGAACCAATCCGCAAATCCGCAGCAGGAGCAGCCAATCCGATTTGTTCGAATACCGTTTTTAATTGGTTTGAGTGTATACTTGGTACACTCAGTTGACACTTGACAGTAGGTTTGATGTAAACTTGTCATACTTCATATCGATTAAAACAACATAAGTACCGGGTGGCGCAAAAAAAATCACCCTGTTTGAGAGGTCACTATATCGAAACTATTATAGATAGGATTCTGAAATTTTTACACATATTAGAAAACATACCAAAATTTAATATGTGAAAGTTTCAAAAACATTTCTATTGTAGGAAAAAAGTTACAGCCGATCAAATTTGGTTGTCAAAAAATTGATTATACGGTGCTCAAATAGCGCGCGTCAAGAAATCTTCCAATGGCCGGGACGCTGTTTCTCCAAAACTACGTACGATATTAAGCTGAAAATTTCAAATTATATTAAAAATATATTAAGCTCGATAGTGTAAAATTTTCAATCAATTTGAATGAATAGAACGAAATTTATGTAATTTTGAAGTTGAGCGTAAAATCAGAAAATGAAGATTATTTCTAAACTTTTATTACACACGTTTTAAAAAAAGTGATTCTTTTCCCACTATTCGGTTTCCAAGCTCAACTTCAAGATTCCATAATTTTCGTTCCATTGATTCAAATTGATTGAAATTTTTACACAATCGATCTTAATCTATTTTGATATCGTACGTAGTTTTGAAGAAACAGCGTCCCGGCCATTGGAAGTTTTCTGGACGCGCGCTTTTGAGCTCCGTATAATCAATTTTTTGACAACCAAATTTGAACAGCTGTAACTTTTTTATTACAATAGAAATATTTTTGAAACTTGCACATATTTAATTTTGGTATGTTGGTTTGACCTTCAAAACACAAATTCAGGCTGTAATTTTTCTCTGTGGAAAACAAAATTTTCAACGAAATTCCTCCCAGTAAGAAGTCTTGCATCTAATAGGGAAGTCTCGTGAAGATTAGATTTCAGAATAATATTTATTTTATGAAAGTTGAGATGTTGCTGAACACAGATGTGGTATTATTTTTGTTGTTGGACGAATAGTTCTCATGTAATTAATTTACAAAGTTTGATAGATCTCCTCTCATTTAAAAACAGGAAAATTGGCAATGACATCACAGTTTGATATATTGCCATGGCAACAAGGGAATCCCCATGTCAACACAATGTTCAAGACTTGGAAATGACATCACAGTTCTGATTCTTGTTAAAGGCCGTTTTTCCCGCCAAAAATCATATGATATATTTGAACTCGATTTTTATGAATGAAAATTTAAGATTTCACAGGTAATAAGTGTATTTGTCATTATTATTTGTGTTTATTTATAGAAATTTAATAGAATAAAATTTCATGAGACTTCCCTATTCTACCCCCTCCCCCATGCCACGGCAGGGTTGGTCAAGTGCAAGTGAGAGGGCGAACTGGTGACGCACTAAGCATGAACGGCGTGATTGGAATGCGGTTTTGTGCAGGTGGCCTAAAATTCCTTATCAGAGAAAATCAGGTACATATTTGAGGGCGGAAATGGTGTAGTTTTGAATGTTGAGGGAAGGTACATTCTGCTCTAAAAGTAACTGCAAAAGGAACTTTTATAAATGTGAAAGTTCCACAACAAAAAGGAACTTTCCACATTACTAAGTTACTTCTATCATAGCAGGAACGCGTTACTGTAAAAGTTACAAAAAAGTAACGCGTTACCGGTAACGCGTTACTTTCGTTAAGTTACTACCCAGCTCTGGGTTTCAGTAAGTACTTAATACACTCAGTTCGCAGTTGGTTTGATGTAAACTTATTACTCCATGTCGATGAGTATAGTAAAAGAAATACCCCCCCCCCCCCCTGCCATAATTTCTAATTGAAATTATGGAGCATTATACGTTATGTTGAGTAGAATTGAGAAATAATGGTCTTGTAATAAATAACTAGGAAAACGCTCAGTGTAACGCGTTGATGAGCGAGCACGGGTACGTACAAATTCTCGAACCGGAAATGCGTACAGAACGCACAGAAAACATATACATCCATATTGAATTGAAAAATGATCCACTCAGTCAACATAAGTATCTGCTTTTCATTGAAACGTGAAAATAGCATCTAAACACTGTGGTTCCTAAAGATAATCAGATCCACGTGACAGTGGAAAAACAGTTATTTCGATACTTCATTTCTGACAGCTATTAAAAATTTCAATAGGTGCATACGTTCTTATCTGATAGGGCTGAAAATTTGTACAATAAGAGACAATGTTGGTCTTAATGACCATGGAAAATATGAGTTTGATCACATTTATTGAAGACCATTTTCATTTTTCAACCTATCATGAGATGTTTATTTAAATTTTAACCAATCAATTATTTTCAAAAAAAATTAGGGTCAGCAAACAGAAAAGGTTGTCTCTACATGTGTGCAAAATTTCAGATCGATCGGTGGAACGGTGCAACTTCCATTGCTCCAGGTAGCAGCCAAAAAAAAAACAAAAAACAGACGTCCGTGTCAAAAGAGTCAAAAGGAGTCGCTAGCTTCGCTGGGATTAATATGATGAGTATAAAAGAAAATATGGATATGCGAGATTTGCTTATGAAACTGTCAACTCTAATATCTATTTGCATCAATGGAGTACGCACTTTAAGAGTAATGAAGTCAAATTGTTTTGAAGAATATAATGACAGAAAGTGCTTTTAAAGCAAAGATATTTTGTTGTAATTTACTATCTTCTTATGAGTAAATATGTTCGATTGAATAAAACTTAATTCCAGTATAATTCACAGTTAAATTCATATGCAATGCAACCTATATCCAAATGATACACTATTTGAAACATACTAAGTATAGGTACTAACTCTCAAATGGCAACACATACACACAAACCGTACAAGCTGAATGTACTAACAAGGCGTAATAACAAGTTCAAATTCACCCGCGTCAATTACAACCCCTTTTCCTCCCCCTACATCCCCGTGACGTTAGGTGCATCATAGAGATGTATTATGGGTGCATCTCAGTGACGGCAACACTGCATCAACAGGCAGGTCATAATGGGTTAAAAACAGGTATAATTAGCAGGCCGGCTATCCTGTACCCGGCCATCGGAGAACGTCTCCTAAAGAGAAGTGGAAGCGGCAGGTCAGGTCGAACATGAAGGCAAGAGGGTTGGAAGATAAGGACACTGGAGGCAAGTCTTGAAACTTAGGCTTTCAGCACGCAAACGCTCTCAGACGTCAATAATCACCGTTCACTGTAAGAATGATCGACATTGAAACATTAAGTCAGACCACTTATTTGATTGACATCCAGCAATCTATTGGAAACAATTTACTAGGAAAACGCTCTGAGTAACGCGTTGATGAGCGAGCACGGATACACGCAACACTTCGAAACGAAATTCTGTTTTTCGAAAATGTCCTTAAAAGCCAATAATTCTTGAATTTCATCACAGGCTTGTATGAAAATCTCCAACAATTCCTAAAATATTGGTCCCAATAACCATGCAAAGTTTTAAGTTGATCGATAGAACCTGAACCTTTATGATGAATGGTACCTTGTTAATTTCCAAAAATCACAGGATCTCGTTTAAAAAATATACCTGGGACCACTCATATGATATAAGTGTGTGTACACAATATAAGATCGATCTGTTGAATGGTCATATCAGTTTCATAATATACGTTTGAAATTTTCTGCTCTAAAAACCTTGAAGTGAAGATTCGAAGATGCCGTGAAATGTGAAATTCAAGAAATATGACAGCCAACACGCAAACTATCCGTAAACTGTTAATAACTTTTGAATTTAAACACAGTTTACTCTGAAAATTGTCAAAAATACAGATAATGTTGGACCCAATGACCACGCAAAGTTTTAAGTAGATTGGTCAAACAGTTCCGGTTTAAATTTCAAAAAGTACATGAAATATTTTTTTTAAATTTCAACCAATGGGAGGATTTGGCTGAAAATTTGTAAAATAAGAGACAATGTTGGTCTTAATGACCATGCAAAATATAAGGTTGATCACATTTGTCAAACACCATTTACATTTTTCAGCCTATCAGGAGATGTTTATTTAAATTTTAACCAATCAATGGATTTCAAAAAAAATTAGGGTCAGCAAACAGAAAAGGTTGTCTCTACATGTGTGCAAAATTTCAGATCGATCGGTGAAACGGTGCGACTTCTATTGCTCCAGATAACAGCCAAAAGTAAAAAAAAAAAAAAAAAAAACAGAGGTCCGTGTCAAAAGAGTCAAAAGGAGACGCTCGCTTCGCTCGCTCAATTAACATTATAATTATTATTACAGATATTATACAGTCATTAAAACATTATTTAAAATTAAGCTAAACAGTTGACAGTAGATTTCAAGGTGGTTTCTTTCAGTGAACGGTACTTAAGGCTATTCAAGTGGTACCACGTGACTAAACTTATAAAACATGAAATTGGCCAAACTATTGCCCATAAGAAAAAGATAATCGTTATGAAAATGCGAAGAGGGCAGTGACGTTCTTTTTGTTAATTGAGCGAGCGAAGCGAGCGTCTCCTTTTGGCTCTTTTGGCACGGACCTCTGTTTTTTTTTTGTTGTTTTTTTTTCTGTTACTGACGATATACAGGTCAGAGTTTTTTTTCGATCGAGCTGAAATTTTGCACACATGTACGTAACATTTCTGATTGTTGCAGACCCTAATTTTTTTTAAATCCCCTGATTGGTTCAAATTTAAAAAAAATTATCTTTCGATTGGTTGGTTCGATCAATTTGAAATTTAGCAAAGTCATTGCAACTAACATTGTACCCAATCATAATAAATTTCAGCCAAATCCTCCCATTGGTTCAAATTTGAAATCATTTTTCCTGTGATTTTTGAATTTTAAACTAGAACCGATTGACCGACCAACTAAAAACTTTGCATGGTCATTGGTACCAACATTTAAGGTATTTTTGCCAATTTTCAGTCAAATCTGTCGTTATTTTCAAAAGTTTTTGTAATTTTAGGGACATTTTGCGTGTTGGCTGTCAAATTCACGGCGACTTCGAATCTTCAGTTCAAGGCAAGGTAGTTAGAGCAGAAAGTTTCAAACGAAATGATACTAATCAACAGATTGATCTGATATTAAGTACACTGCACACTAATATCATATGATTTGAGTGGTCCCAGGTATATTTTTTTTAAAGAGGTCCTGTGATTTTTGAATATTATCAAGGAACAGTTCAATCATAAAGGTTGATAATAACATTTTAGGAATATATAGAGATTTTTATTCAAGTCTAACGAAATTCAAGAATTATTGGCTTTTAATGATATTTTCGATAGACAGAATTTCGGTTCGAGGTGTTCCGCGTATCCGTGCTCGCTCATCAATGCGTTACTCAGAGCGTTTTCCTAGTAACTTGATATCTAACCTGCCCACAGAAATAGGCGAAATTTCCGGTACATACCAACTTTATTTTAGAAAAATTGGAATTAAAATACCGAAGAAGGGCTTCAGTACTTCATAGGTATATGTATTATGATTATTCATGCCAAGTTTCAGTTTGATATGTTCAACGGTTATTTAGTTCCGATTTTTTCTGTGAATCGTCTTTGACCAGTTTGGATCGTCCCGGATATTTTTTTGACTTTCCAAAATGGGTTGATTTCGCTAAATATCGATCTCAGCTGACATCTTCGTACAATATTTGCCCTGAAATTAAAATCTCATACCCCCCTCGAATCCCCTTAATGGCGCCCGAGAGCGTTTGCGTCCTGAAAGCGTAAGTTTCAAGACTTGGCCTCCTGTGTGGATAGGAGGAGGTGACATCGGAGTGTATGAATGTGTCTTGTCCAGTGGAAGATACGTGCTTCCCCACGGCGCAGTGCGTCTCCAGCAACCCGTGCATGGGACACACGTGCACGGGGGGCGGCCAGTGCAGCGTGCAGCAAGATGGCGACTGCATGAGCTGCCCCGCCTGCACCTACGCGAACCAGACGTGTCGTCTCGTCTACGACGCCTGCGTGGACGCGTGCATCCCGCGAGCCTATTGTCTCTTCGCCGACCAGGACAACTGCGCGAGTCCGCAGAGTTGTGACGCGGGGGAAACGTGCATGCTGCAGGAGGTGAGTTGCACCCGCGACCCGTGCAACCCCACCAAGGAGTGTGTGCCCGACTGCAGCGGCGTCGAGTGTGACAATGGCAAGATGTGCGTCATGGTGCACAAGAAGACGTGTTCGAGACCGTCCTTTTAGCATAGGTACAGTCTGTTTTTTTACTGTATGAACTCTCACCAGATGGAGCCACAGTCAATTGATCTGCTAGGCCGAGAAATACTTCATTGCGCGCTCACCTTGCAATGTTGTCTTTCTCGGCCTAACAGAACAACTGACGGTGTCTCGGTCTGTAGAGAGTTCAAACATAGGAAAAACGAACTGTACCTACTTACATGTCGCGCCCTACAAATATAGAAGGCTCTGTGTAGCCATTACTGTGTTCTCACATCATAGTCCAGTAATTGTGTGATTATACCCACCACTAATTGCAACAGAAGGTTTCAATACATGAGTCGATTTCAGAAAAATGTCCTCTACAACATATCCAAAATCGCCCAAAATCGCTGTACGGAAAAGGAGTTTTAATGAAAACTTTTTTTCATGTAACTCCGATTTTGACGAAACTTGTCTGAATTGTTTACCATCCTAAATAAACACAAATAGCTCCCTGAGCGTTTTTCTCTAAATCTCATCGTTTGGGACATATTGCCCATTGAAAAGTCATATTTGAGCGAGCGTAGCGAGCGTCACCACGGTACTCTTATGGCACTTTCTCTGTGTGTGTTTTTTTGTTTTTTTGTTTTTTTGTTTTTTTGTGTTCACAGCCCAGGTCAAACGGCACAACCAATCGATCTGAAATTTTGCACATATACTAACGTAATCTATGCGGTCCCTGGGATCGTTTTTGAACGGGCTCATGTGATTGGTTCAAATTTTTAAAAAAATATCTTTTGATTGGTTGTTCCGAGCAATTTGAAATTTTGACAAGTCATTACGACCAACATTGTACCCAATCATACAAAGTTTCAGCCAAATCCTCTCATTGGTTAAAATTTAAAAAAATCTTTCATATGATTTTTGAAATTTAAACTAGAACCGTATGACCGATCAACTTAAAACTTTGCATGGTCATTGGGACCAACATTATCTGTACTTTTGACAATTTTCAGACTTATCTGTGTTTAAATCCAAAAGTTATTGACATTCTACGGATATTTTGCGTGTTGGCTGTCAAATTACTCAAAAATGTTGATCACGGCTACTTCGACTCTTTATAGTTCCAAGGTAGTTAGAGCAGAAACTTTCAAACGTATGAAACTGATATGACGGTTCAAAAGATCGTCTAATACTGTGTAAGTACACACACTTATATCACATGAGTGGTCCCAGGTATAATTTTTTAAATAGATCCTATGATTTTTGAATATTAACAAGGAACATTCTAATCATAAAGGTTCAATCAATCAACCTAAAACTTTGCATGGTTATTGGGACTAATACTTTAAGAATAATTGAAGATTTTTATACCTACAAGTCTGACGAATTTCAAGAATTATTGGCTTTTAATGATATTTTCGATAGACATAATTTCGGTTCGAGGTGTTGCGCGTGTCCGTGCTCGCTCATCAACGCGTTACACTGAGCGTTTTCCTAGTTTAGTCCGTTTTCGGTCACTTGAGCGTAATTTGACGTTTTGCGAGGTCCATATTTCCCAAACGATGAGATTTAGAGGAAAACGTTCAGAGAGCTATTTGTGTTCATTTAGGATGGTGAACAATTCTGCCAAGTTTCGTCAAAATCGGAGTTACATGATTTTTTTTGCAAGATGGAATTAACATGGGAAATTAAGTTAAAGAGTCATTAAAACCCTTTTTCCGTAGAGTGATTTTGGTCGTTTTTGGATATGTTGTAGAGGACACTTTTCTGAATCGAACGGTACCAAAAACGCTTCTGTTGCAATTAGTGGTGGGTCATGTTGATTTTTTCACTAGAATTACTGGACTATCAGAGCAAACACTTGTCAACTTATTATGATTTTAAATGTATTTCTTATGGCTACACTCTATTACGCACACAATAAACAAAAATTACATGAATATAATTGCAGTTTTCTATTCTTCAGAGAACTCATAATACCTTACCGCATACTAAATCGATTATTCAAGAGTTTTTCACAGCTCTGCTTAAGGGGGTTCGAATCCTTCCGCCAATCTACCTGACATTGTTGTCTTGGCACTTAAAGTGTTCAATATTGCGAGGGTCAATTTCTATTCAATAACCAAAAAGGTTGTATGAAAAAGGTTTTATTTTATGAGGGTCTGGGAAATTTATGACTATGAAACGTGCTGTAAACAATGAAACTCTTGAGTTAGGGGGGGAGTTCTGAATATCTTGAGGCCTCACTAACATAATCACAATTAATTTTATTTCAGTATTTAATTTTTTCCTAATTAAATATTAATGACATTACATTATAAAATAGCAGACTGACAAATTGTAATGATTCCGGATGTGCACAAAAAATACCGATTTTTTATATTCAGCCGTTTTCTTATGCAGGTGGCCCGAATGAAGTTTTCATTAAAGTGTACTCACTCGTACAACCTGCATTCTAATTAGGGCAAATTGGTAGAACTCATTTAAATATCATAAAATAGCCAGATAATGCCCGGTGTGACTAAGCTATTTTATATTGCCGTGAGTCTTCAGGTTCAACAACAAATAATTGTAAAAGTCCAAATTTCAGTCACTTTTGGGTTTTAAAATCTCATCCCCTCATGCAACCTTAATAACCGAGGACTTTTATTGCCATGGCAACAAGCAATGACATTTCTTGAATGACCACTAGCCAACAGTTAAATTTAACCATTGGTTGAAAAGAGCATTGCCTAACTAACCCTTAACATTTTTATTTTTATTAAAACATTTATCATTTTCATTTTGTGTAAAGGCTAGGCCACAATTGTCGTAATGCTTAATGTCTAATGTTTAATGTTTAGTGCTTAGTGTTTAAGAGAAATGGATGATAGGGTTTATGTGATATGGGCCACAACATGAAATAGTGATTAGTGTTTAGTCGCAGTGAAATAAGAATTGAATAAAATCCATTTCTTATGACAAAAACCTTACGACAAGCCAATCAGAAAGACTTACTATTGTTGCTGCGCAGTGGAGAAATTCAGAACTTGTAACAACAACATTTAAAATTGCAGAAAAGTGGCAGATAATATTAAACTAGATAGTAATGTATTTGACAAGACGAAATAAGTAATTTACTAATTTTAGAGCAGATTTTTGTTTCAAATGAAGGCTGTAAATCTTCAGGAGGCTCTGGAGACACTAGCGCTACTACAGTTGAAATAAGAACCTATTCTGGCCCTCCTTATACATTAGACATTAAGCATTAAACACTAAACATTAAACATTAGGCATTACGACAATTGTGGCCTAACCTTAATCAACAATAAGTACGAGTTCATAGAAATGACGTAGGTTTAACAGCGTGTCTTTGTGTGCAATGTAATTACTTGTTCAGGTAGGTATATTATATTTATAGTAATGGATGTTGATTATTATATCCGTCACGCTACACATATGCATACTCGACTGTAGTGTCTTCTATACGTATACACAGTTCAGTTTCACCCTCAGGAATAGAAGCACCTTCAACACAAGACATCATGAAGCTGGTTGCAATTGTAGCTGTGATTTGCTCAGCGATATTGATCATGGCCCAGGATGATTATGATTACTGTAAGTACTTAGGCCGGGTAGGACCAACTCTGGATTAAGTTAACTTTCGATGATTAGTGGAAATTAGTGAATCTTATTGGCTATGGAATTCGCGCCGAACCCTCGAGAGTTAACTTAATCCAGAGTTGGTCCAGAGTTTATTGAATAATCTCAGTTTCAATAAAAAGCAGATACTTTTATGTTGATTGAGTGAATCATAATATTTCAATTCAATATGGATGTTATGTTTTGTGCGTTCCAAAATGTCAATTCGAGATGTTGAGCATTCGGGTGCTCGCTCATCAACGCGTTACACCGTGCGTTTTCGTAGTTTTACTAATACTTATCGACATGGAGTATGATAAGTTCAGTGGTTAATTTGTATTAGAAAATGTGGGTAAGCCCTAGAAACTCTAGAGAAACCCATATATCTAGTGGAGCGGTCGCTCCACGCCAGCCAAGTCGTACGGCGCGCGCACACTCTCATATAAAGGCTGGAGCAAACCCACTTTTACTGTAAGCATCAAAGTGGCATTTTCGGCCTACTGGATCTTAAAATTGGAAAATCTCACATTGTTGCGATATATCTTAATTTCGAGCTATGGCCCACCCTACAACATATACCAAATTTGGGAACAATAGGTTACGCCCTTTGCGCGCTAGAGGGCCGTGAAAACAGTGTTTTAGGGCGGTTTTAATCAGTAATAATCATCGTCTCCTGGAATTCAAATCCGGTAACATGGCCACAGCATAAACGGCTGAACTGATAGGGCGTTTCAAAGATGGGACAATAAATCCGCCGGACGATAAATCCGCCGAACACCTCTCATTTATGAGGCGATTCGCAAATTCAGATGTACGATCATTTGTGGGAAGCGGTGGAGATGGTACGCCAATCATTTCATTAATGGTGACTTTTTCCAAATGCCTGCCAGCTCCTGCAGGGGGTCGGTGCCAAACTTGAAGTTGACTGGTCACGGCCACATTCTCCAAACTTTCGCCTGAAATGCAAAAAAAGTAGATTACAGACAGATAGTTGTATTTATTGGCACTCAAGAACAAGCATATAAATCAGTAGTGTAGTTAGGGATAGCATTTTGACCGGTCAAATGACATTTGGTCACTTGACCATTCAATTGACCTCGTACTAGTATTGAAAGAGGTAAATTTAAGCCAATGTATTACTGTGTAGAGTACAGTACAGACATGTAATTATCATATCTATAATACAATCAATAATGCAGAAATCTACGTCAATTATTTTGAGTTTAAAATATGTCCTACTAACTTAAAAATGATAAAATGAAACTTGGTCAATTTACCGGCTTGCCAACCCTAATTGAAGTGTACAAATATTTTGTGAAATTAATGTGCATATTACATAGCGGGTGCCAGTTTTAACTAGGTATTTAACTAGGTATATAACTAGGTAGGTCTACAAAAACTAGAAAAAAATCACAAATAATAGGCTACCTCCATCCCAACCCACGACCCTATAAGTTAACGTCAATATCTATCAAATTTTATTTGTCTATGAAGTAGGTAGTCTATGTGAACTTAGCGAATAGCACAATTAATATGCATTTGATGAGAAGATCATAAAATTAAGTTTGTGAACAAACCTGTCATAGCGAAATGCTCCACGACATGGGCGACTGCCGACACATGTTTACACGCTGCAGAATAGCCCTGTCCCGCTGGACATTCGCAACATGCTTGCTTTATTCCAGGGTTCCCTTTCCCCATATTCATGTGTATCAGGACTTTGTAGTCAAGTCCTGTTTTGGTTTGAGCAGAGCAAAGACATTTGAAAAAAATATCTTCGTTTTTCTTGGCCACAACCACATTTTTGACAAATTTGTTGAGGCACAGCTTCCGGCCCTTGCCTTGTCCTGCCAAAGCACTCCTCTTCACAAACCATTCTCCAATCACTTCAAGTGAAAATCGAGCCACTTCTCGTTGAAGCAAGTTAATTGCGATGCCATGAAAATCTTCTTCTGGAGGTACTTCCACATGACTTTCAGGTGCCACAATATTTGTTTCGAACAGTTTTCTCTCCAACTTATTGTCAGTCCATATCTTCAGTCTGCAATGCATAAGATATGATTAATTTATAGCTATTAAATTGAAAACTATACATGATCATATTTAAAAATGAAATCAAGAGAATGAATGAATTGGTACAAGATGTTACAAGAAGATAGGTGCTACCTACCTAGACCTATTGACAGTTTTCAGAGTGGAATTCTATAGGTTAGAATGGGCGAACGATTTTGTTACAAAAGTACCTACCTACCTACTGACAATACAATAAATTCAATTACCTTTCTTGCAGATCACATTTGTTGCCAGATAATTTGGCACCACATTTTCTTAACTCCTCTCTTATTTCGGCAACAGTTATTTTTTTAGTAACATTGACCTGTCTGACAGTGGCCACCCGTCCATTCATAGCGGCCATCTTTAGCTTTACAGTCCCACACACGATTATCAGAGCGCTCTGGCGGGAGAAAGTTTGGTAGATGCCCTATTGCTCTCACATTTTTACCACGTGTGCACTTTTGGCGTCTGATTTAACCTTGTCCCCATGAATTTTTTTGTGCCGCCATTTTGAAACCGGAAGTGACGTCATATCTCGTCAACGGTTGGACCGATCGGAACGAAATTTGCGCCAATCGATTCAGACGGTCATTTATATGGATTATCAGTATCAAAAATAATTTGGGAAATATGGACCTCGAAAAACGTCAAATTACACTCAAAGTGACTTAAATCTTCGAAAACATGACTTTTCAATGGGCTATATTTCCCAAACGATGAGACTTAGAGGAAAACGCTCAGAGAGCTATTTGTGTTCATTTAGGATGGTGAACAATTCTGCCAAGTTTCGTCAAAATCGGAGTTACATAAAACAAAGTTTTTCTTGCAAGATGGAATTAACATGGGAAATTAACTTAAAAAGTCATAAAAACCCTTTTTCCGTACAGCGATTTCGGTCGATTTTGGATATGTTGTAGAGGACACTTTTCTCAATCGAACAGTACCAAAAACGCTTCTGTTGCAATTAGTGGTGGGTACAATCACGCAATTATTGGACTACTCCTCTTCACTTCTTCTCCACATCTTGCGTCCTCTGTCAGTAGGCTACCCAAATACGGGAAAGCTTCCGTCTTCTTCATTTCTTGACCTCTCAACTGCAACCCTTGATCTTGTGCTTTTCTCTTTTTTGCCATCACCAAATACTCGCTCTTGTCTCTACTAATCTTCATTCCAAAACATGTATTTACTTCATTCCATTTATCTTTTTTTGCCTGAACATCGTGCTTACTTTCACTCCACACCACAATATCATCTGCATATACTCCAGTGTTGGTATTTTCCCCATTTACCACCTCCCGAATCATGTCATCCATTACTACTGTAAACAGTAGTGGTGACAAGACACTTCCCTGCTTTACTCCTGAGTTTATGGAGAACCATTCAGTCTTCCCACAACCACTCTCAACACAACTTTCACATCCCACATACAAACTCTTTACTCTTTCTATCAACCCTTGCTCAAACGCTGAACGGTACTTAAAGACGTCCGAGAGCGTAAGTTTCAAGACTTGGCCTCCTGTGTGGATAGGAGGAGGTGACATCGGAGTGTATAAATGTGTCTTGTCCAGTGGAAGATACGTGCTTCCCCACGGCGCAGTGCGTCTCCAGCAACCCGTGCATGGGTGACACGTGCACGGGGGGCGGCCAGTGCAGCGTGCAGCAAGATGGCGACTGCATGAGCTGCCCCGCCTGCACCAACACGAACCAGACGTGTCGTCTCGTCTACTCCCGGTGCGCGGGCACGTGCACCGCGGTACCCATGTGTCTCTTCGCCGACGAGGACAACTGCGCGAGTCCGCAGAGTTGTGATGAGGGAGAAACGTGCATGCTGCAGGAGGTGTATTGCTTCCGGCGGCCGTGCAACCCCGCGAGGGGGTGTGTGCCCGACTGCAGCGGCGTCAAGTGTGACAATGACAAGATGTGCGCCATGGTGCAGAAGAAGACGTGTTCGATACCGGACTTTTAGCACTCGCATGTCGCGGGTTACAAGTAGAAGTCTCTGAGCTGCCATTACTGTGTTCTCACACCAGAGCAAACACTAATGTCAACTTATGATTTTAAATGTATTTCTTATGGCTACACTCTATTACGCACAATAAACAAAAATATCCTACATTTAATATAATTGCAGTTTTCTATTCTTCAGAGAAATCCTAATACCTTTCCGCATACTAAATTCATTAGTCAAGAGTTTTTCACAGCTCTGCTAAATAACCGATAATTAGGACTTTATTGCCATGGCAACAAGCAATTACATTTCTTGATGACCACTAGCCAACAGTTAAATTTATCATTGGTTGAATAAAGCATTCCAAAAATGACTTGAAACATTTTATTTTCATTAAATCACTTGACATTTTTATTTTGTGTAATCAACAATACTAGGTCATAGAAATAGGTAGGTTTATCAGCGTGTCTCTGTGCGCAATGTTATCACTTGTTCAGGTATATATTTACCCCATAAAAAAACACTCCGTGTAAAAATACCAGCCAAGTCTCTTCAACTATAAAAAAAATAGAATAAATCTAAAAATTCAGCACTGAAAAGTAGTGATATCAAAAAATGAGCCAAGTCAAAACTTAATTTTAAAAACCAAAATATACTTGGCGCATCGTGTATATAAATAGTATAGAAGCATATGCCAAAAATCAAATGTACCTACCTAAAATATACCTATAATGCCCTTAAAAACGATGCGCCAAGTATATTTTGGTTTTTAAAATTAAGTTTTGACTTGGCTCATTTTTTGATATCACTACTTTTCAGTGCTGAATTTTTAGATTTATTCTATTTTTTTTATAGTTGAAGAGACTTGGCTGGTATTTTTACACGGAGTGTTTTTTTATGGGGATATCACTTATTTTTTTAGTTTATTTACACAACTTGTAACACACATCGGAGCAACAATGACTAAATACTTTTAAAAAATACGCCATTTCCGAATTGGTTAAGACGAAAAATTGTGTTTGGTGCTCAATATACCTAAGCTTAAAGTGATATTCCATGAAGAATTGCGAAAGCTTCGTTCCAATCAGTCCAGCCGTTTTCGAGATATGGTATCACTTCCGGTTTTCAAAATGGCGACTGAAATAACTGCCACCTAGAATTTATTTCTATAAATGTTATGTATCATTATAAGCCTTCTGAATATGTAGTTATTGTAGTAAGAGGTCATTAAAATCTAGATCTTCATTTTCATGACGTCATTTCCGGTTTCGGTAATAGTACATCTCTACTTTAACTATTGATATTCCATATAGACGACCGTCTGAATCATTTGGCGCTAGTTTCATTCCGATCGGTTTAGCCGTTTTCGAGATATGACGTCACTTCCGGTTTCAAAATGGCGACTACCGGTTGGTTTTATAAAAAGGCACCTCAGACGCCAAAAGTGCACATGTGGTAAAAATTTCAGATCGATCGGCTAAGCCGTTTATGTTGTGGCGGTGATTGCGGTATTTCCTGACCCTCTGAATCATCATCTAAAGAAGATGAAAGTGATGTAATTTCACTATTTTCACGGCCCTCTAGCTCGCAAATGGTATAGCCTATTTTTCCCAAATTTGGTATATGTGGTGGGGTGGGCCATAGCTCAAAATTAAGATATTTCACAACAATGTGAGATTTTCCAATTTTATGATCCAGTAGGCCGAAATTGCCATGTTGTTGCTTACAGTTAAAGTGTTTGGTCTGCTCCTCAGTTTATTAGGCAATTACGGTATGTTGAGTGAGTGTGAGTGTACAGTACGACTTGGCTGGGTGGAGCGACCGCTCCACTAGATAGTAATGGATGTTGATTATTATATTCGTCACGCTACACATATGCATACTCGACTGTAGTGCCATCTATACGTACACAGTTCGTCCCCCAGGAAAAGAAACACACTTCAACTCAAGAGATCATGAAGTTGGGTGCAGTTGTCGCTTTGGTTTGCTCGGTGATGTGTATCAAGACTGCAGGTAATTTACACCTCGAACAAATAATAAACGATATTCGAAAGAAAAGGATTCACTGATAAAGGTTTGATAGAATCATCCTATGAAGTCATTGCTAACGTATCATCTAATCATAATAATGATTGTTTTCCAAGGAACCAATCCGCAAATCCGCAGCAGCCAATCAGTTTTGTTCAAATACCGTTTTTATTGGTTTGAGTGTATAATTGGTACTTACACTCAATTGACAGTCATGGTTTGATGTAAACTTATCATACTCCATGTCGATAAGTATTAGTTAAAAAATCAAATCCCCCCCCCCCCCCCCCCCCCGCGAGCCATCACAACAACACCAGGGACCGAAGCTACTCTAATTGAAATGATGTGGATTTTTTTAAGAAATAGTGGTCAATGGTCATGTAAAAATCAGTGCCAAAATCACTATTTGTATTTTATTTATACCTATTACAATGAAATGCAAACTCCAATATCACGTATAGTATATGATCGCTGCTAGTGTCAGCGAGACTAGTCAGTTTATACTTGACCCTTCGGAAAGGAGACTTGGGTGATGGTCACAACGGATAGGAGAGAAAAGATAGACAACGCCTCCCTAGGTAGAAGTAGGAGAGGACAACCTAAAGAGAAGTGGAAGCGGCAGGTCAGGACGAACACGGAGGCAAGAGGGTTGGAAGATGAGGACTGTGTGGATAGGAGGACCTCACCAATGGACTGCTACCTTGACGCGGTGGTGGGGCTTAAGGGGCCAACTCACATTACGAGTTGGTCCCAACTAAGTGCAATCCAGGGTCGGCCCAGTCCCGTGCCCTTCCCAAATTCGCGGGCCCCTCAGGCCGGCCTCCCACCTCGAGATGGTGATCCCCCTGAAATCGAGTCCCACTGACCCGAAGCCTCCTCCCCCCTCCCAGTGCGTCCCTATTCTGAACTGGCTTTCCAATCAGTTTCAGACTCCCCTGGATCGGTACCGTAAGATCGACCCCTCACCATGTCACCACTTATTAAGTTAAAAGTATAAATAAACGTGCGCAAAATCACCTAAAGTAAAATTCACCTAATCGTGATACCCAGGTATATTCGCAAATAACGGAGTCTCTATACCCATCCCGACCCTTCCCGACCACGGGCTTCTATTCAAGCGCTCTATTGCCAAGAATGAGCTGTTAATCCGTTCAGTCATGCGCTTCATTAGACGATTTAAGATGTTTAGGTAATTGCGATTTTGATACTTTTGACGTCAAAAATGAATGTCAAATTGAACTTAGATGAAAAAGTAATTTTTTATTTTTCAAAATCGGTTCATATTTGGCCGAAACTGATCGCACGCATAAAATATGAGATACGAATTATTTCGGCCAAATATGAACCGATTTTGAAAAATAAAAAATTACTTTCATCGATTTTCAATTTGACATTCATTTTTCACGTTAAAAGTATCAAAATCGCAATTCCCTAAACATCTTAAGAGTCGACAGGACTCGCAGAAAATTTAGAAACGATGATAATGGCTTATGCCGTGTATAACATATATAAAATAGTAATATTCTCATGTCACGTATACAAACAAACAGTCAAGCTTGACGAGCTCGACATGCCATTTAAACAACTCATAAATCGCCTCCAGTTCTGTAAACAACACCACTTGTGAGTCGTGAATGACTGTTGCCTTTTAAACTTCTGAGAATATGGTCCAGGGAGGGAAATAGAAAAATAATGCATTATTGATAAGTTTATCGAGTGTAATACATATTTTAATTCGACTATTTATATGCTAGGTGATTTTTATTTCAATGCTTCTTACAAATATATAATTTTTATTATTTGCGATCTTAAATTATCAAATTTATTGATACCAAATTATCTTTATAATTGCCTAGTCTTCAATGTATAATTGTGTTGCCTTTTATGATACATGAGAGACTTTCAATCCAATCAAAGATAGGTAAGTTGACCAACAATATGAAAAAAATGTAATTTATTGCTCGCAAGTGCTCCCAATATTGTTTGATTGTTGATGATTGTTGCTGATTGTTTTAGCAGTAATTTCTAAGATCAACCAAAACAACATTTCTTGAGAATGACAGACAATTAGATTTTGGATAAATTATGATACTGTTTATTACAAAATACGGTTATACGGTATATGTGGTAGCCTGGTATATTCATATAACAATGTCAATGTATCACATTTTTTTGCACATTTTTTTGGCGGGAAAACGGCAGGCTATCGCGTGATGACATTTTCACCATCCAACAATGAGGTTGCCATGGACATGGTTATAATAAAATATGACATAATTCGACATGAATACCGTTTTCCCGCCAAAATGTTCAGTGAATATAAATGTCATATTTATGAATGAAAATTTACTCTTTGGAGTGCGAAAATAGGGTGTTTTAACAACAAATAAATATGTTGTTATTTTCAAAAAGTAATTATTTGCTTATTTGCATTCACTGCATCAATGAATCTGGATTAGTTATCTGTCCAACCAGGGTGTATGGATGATGGCAATCGCAATATCAGACAAGAAGCAATGAAAATCAGGTGCTGTACGTCGGTGCTCGCTCAATGCTCATCAACAGATTAAAATTAAATCGGCATTGGTCTAAGTTTGCTGACTATGTGCACAATGCGATGACTTTAGATTTGATTGATTCTATGACAAGTTATGAACATTTTCACGTTTTCATTTTAAATAATTATAATGTGAAAATGGCCCAGTCAGTGTCAGGTCATTAGTTCTAGTTTTCTCCCAGGCGCGTAGCAAGGGGGGGGGGGGGGGAAGTGGGGTTCAATGACCCCCCCACTTTTCATTTTGACACCCCCAGATATCACCCCCAGAAACCAAAAATTTAGATGTACATTCAAAAATGCTCAGATTTGCTCCATTATGAGGGTGAATTATCAAAATTTTCTCAAGTTTTGCAAAACTATAATTGAACAGAGATATTATCCAATGAGACAATAACTCATTTGTCAACTTGATCATCCTCATGAATACAATTTAATAATTACAAGTTAAACTATTTGATACCTAAACACAGACAGATGTTTCTTATTTTATCGCTCTTGTTTATTTCAACCTTTTGCAAATATTATTCAAAATCGATTCATAATCAATCGATTCTCTTTTACTAGAAATTCAAAAGATTTCCTGCGCGGCCATTGTGGATTTTATCAAAAACAAAATATACAGATTAAATTGCATTTTGTCTAAAGTGTCCCCAAGAATAGCACATATCACACATATTAAATTACTTAGAAAAGGATTCCAAAATAGCTTCAAATTTGATTCTTTTGTATTAATTCCGAAATAGAATTTCGATGACTATCTTCTCTCATGGGTTGAAATAAAATTATTTCTTTGGCTGCATCAAATAGTCAAATACTACTCGTGCCAAACCTAAAATGTTTTGTTTTACGTACATTTTATGGATCATCTGTCAACCACTGGTCAAAAGAAGATCCGTCGTCTAGTATTATAAATCCTATTGATTTCGTTATATCTATACTTGCTTACAACAAAACTGTGAATTAATAACCAAGGTTTTGAAAGTGTTCTAAAAAATAATTTTAATCTAAAGCATTACAAACATATTTAAATAATAAGTTAATTTAATTAGCTAATGATAAGGAATTATTAATTTAAATAATTGTCCATCTAAGCACTGGCAATCCAGATCAGTAAAAAGCGAAACATCTGGGAGCTATTAGCATGTCCGTCACGTACTATCATTTTCTCGAGCTCGAGAATCTCAAATATCATGTAGTACCAAATATCAACAAATCTCGAGTCGAGATTTGTTTATATTTAGTACTACGTGATATTTGTGAATTCCTTCGTGTGTTGCGGGTTACATACCCATCTGCATTAGTAACTGAGAATAATTCGAACTAGAGAGCCTGATGAAACCCACAAAACCATAAAAAGGCGGCCCCTACTTTTTTCTTCATGTCTTGACCAATTGTTTTCAAAATTATACAGTATAGAGATAAAGAGTAAATCTGTGCCTCTAGTGCTGCCAAGTTAAAATTTTTAATAGAAATTCAATGTTACTATGTACTTTGTGAAATGTTTTGTTATAAAATGTGGATTAATAGAAATGTATTTCATGATGAGAAGGTTTAACGCATGAGACTTAATTATGTTGACCACGAAACAATATTACGAAGATAACTATTGTGTATTTATAGAAAACATAGGCAACAAGTTTCATCGCGTACGTACATATTTTAATAGAAAATATTTTACAGTTGGTATGTATACTAGGAAAACGCTCGGTGTAACGCGTTGATGAGCGAGCACCGACACGCACGACATCGCCAATCATAGCACGATCCATTCAATCAAAGATAACTAACTATACATTATTTATTACCAATTTTCCCTGCAACTTTTCATAAACACTCTGGATCAATTAAATAACAGATTATTGAACTGATATTTTTCCATTAATCTCTTTGGACAGATATTCAAACACTTAAAACAGCAATAAGTCTGTAAATTCTTGACCGATTGGGCTGGAAATGTGTAAAATATGATGTTATCTAGCAGTGGCGTAGGAACGTTTTCAAAGTTGGGGGGGGCAAGGAAATCTCGTCAGAAAAGAATTTTACGTCAACATATAGGGGTCTGGGGAAAATGGCTTAGAAATGCTATTTTAAATCGTTTTAATTAGACTAGAATTGTAGTGAAAATGTGATTTATTTACTAATTTAAGTACCTATTGATGACTGAAACAAATTGCTAATAGAAGAGTACCTACCTAATTAATATGTACTTCTTCTTTGTATGTAAGAATTTGTACCACGCTAAATATACATTATCTTTACACATCGTCAGTCTCTCATTAATAATCAATAGACATAAGATAAAACATGAACAGGGTACAATGAATGTAAAAAATGGTAGGTACCGTATTTAACAAGTTAACAAAGATATAAAACACAAAAGGAAAAAAATGAATACGATTTGAATGTAAAATTTGAACCATAGGTAATAAGTTTACGATAAGACAAAACACAAAGTAAAAAAAAGCATCGAATACGTTATGAATGTAAAATTTGGAACCTTTGGTAACAAGTTTACAAAAGACATAAAACACAAAGTAGGAAAACATTGAATACGTTATGAATGTAAAATTTGGAACCGCTGGTAACAAGTTTACATGATAAAATACATAAAACACAGAGTAAGAAAACATTGAATACGTTATGAATGTAAAATTTGGAACCGCTGGTAACAAGCTTACATGATAAAATACATAAAACACAGAGTAAGAAAACATTGAATACGTTATGAATGTAAAATTTGGAACCGCTGGTAACAAGTTTGATGAAATACATAAAACGATACAACGATATAGACAATTTGGAATTTTAAAGTAAGTATTCTATATGAATTGTCTTGACTTCACATTTTTTCTACTCAATGCCAAACACATCACGCCTATATTCATTCACACGGCTGAACTCTTTTCCTAAAGCGTCAACGTTGATTAAATCTAAGCGATCCTGGTAGGCATTCGCGATGCATAGGTGATTTAATCTCTTTTGCGTCATTGTACTCCGCAGATAAGTTTTCACTCGACGGAGCATCGAAAAACTTCGTTCAGCAGTTGCTGATGTTGCAGGAACGACCAATAAGATTTGCAACAGTTTTAATATGTCTGGGAATTGGTCCCTGGTTTCTGGATGCAACGCCTGGAAGTGCTGAACAACGTCCATTGTGCTGGCGTACTGCGGAATCATAACTGCGAGCATGGGTTGCTGCGCTACAAATCGCTCTGCGTTCAATGAGTATGACTCCAGTACCTATAACATACACAGAAATATAACTACATCGCAAGATGATTTAATTTGACCGTTCATGTGTTTCGTATTCAATCCTACCTTCTTAAGCTCTTCTGAATCATTTTTCCATTCGTCTGGTCGCGCAAGAAGTGCTTTTTCCAGAAGCATGTACTTCTGAAAGCCCGGCTGATCGAAACGGCTCGAAATTTCTGCTTTCATAAGGTCAATTGCTTCGAAATAGATTTTTCTACTTTCTTCTTTAGGAGAAAAAACATGCGGGCTAGAAGAGTTCGCTGCATATTCAAGTCTCTTCGGAGGTCGACCAACTCTCTTCTGGACAGGAATTGTCAGTCCATACTCCTCACAAGCTGTCTCCATTTCACTCCAGAGCTCGTCGAACGTTGCCTCATTCCTCATTTCGCTGAATTTTTTTAAGACGACATCGACAGCCTCCTTAGCCCCAGCTACTGTCTGCGTCTTCCCCTGGAGTGTCAGACTGAGCAACTCAGTTGGCTCAAATATTGCCTTGCAGATCAGCAATCCTACGAAGATCTCACCCTTCTCAAGTTGATCGTGCAGGCCTTTGGCTTTAGTGGACACGTTGTCTCCCGACAGCGCCAAGTTCGACAGAAAAGTTAATATGGCTGGATACTGTTGAAGAACGCCATTGATGGATGCCATTCGAACAGTCCACCTTGTTGGACACAACGGCCGAGGATTGGTATTTCCATCAAGTTCCATTTCAGAAGAAATACTTGTGAAAATAGCCAGTCGTTTAGGGGAGTCCTTGATAATGACACCGACGTCGTTGACCCACTGGAGGCAGTACTGAATGAGAGGAATTTTTCTTGAGGTATCCTGAAGGGCTAGGTTTAAACTATGGTTGCTGCAATGAATGTACATAGCTAAGGGTTGAACTTTAGCCAATCTGGCTTGCACCCCTTTGCGAATGCCGGACATATTTGCACCGCCGTCGTAGCACTGACCCCTGCAGTTGTCCAGTGACAGATTGAGGCGAATGCAGGCGTCCTCCACTAGCCCGGCAATGTTTTCTCCGGACGTGTTGGCTGTTTCATACATCCCCAGAAAATATTCGTCCGCAATAAGGGTCTTCATGTTTACAATGCGTATGTTGATCGAGATCTGCTCTTTGGTCGAAATGTCAGATGTCTCGTCAACAATCAAACTAAAAAGCTTTGCATGTCGTATCTCATCACAAACGTTCCTTAATGTGGGATGAGCAAAGAAGCATAACAATTCATTTTGAATATCTGGCGAGGTATAATTCTTTTTTCGTTCAAGAAAGGTATTGAGTTCAGGAACGTCCTGCCTTCGAACTTCGAGCATTTGAAGAAAATTTCCATTTAAGTCTTCATGCCCTCTAATGGGAATGCCTTGCCGCGCCAAATACTTCAATGATGTAATGATAGTTCTCAACGCGACGCGGTTATCAGCTTGTTCTTTAGCTTTCTGCGTCGAGAGCTGGGCAATGATTGGTGTTGAAGTAATAGCGCTTAGCATCATGACTGAGTTTATATGGAATTCACTCTTCTCATGGCCATTGAATCTCTTCTTCTCAATCACTTTCTTCCAATTGTTTACTCCATTCTCAGTGAAGGCTCTCTCCATCTTTCCATGTGTTTGAGTCAGTTTCAATGAAACTGCTTTCAAACACAGGAAGCAAAGAACACCCTTTTTATGCTCATCGTAGTGAAGCCATTTGAAATCAGAAAACCATTTTTGTTGGAAACGATGGGAACGTCGCTTGTCTTGAAATGGAGGAACATAATCTGGTTGATAAGGAGAATCTGGAATATTGCATTTTTCTGAAGATTGATCTTTGTTTCTGGCAGCAATATTGTGAGATTCATCGTTTTCTACTGTGTCGATAGTCGCGGCTTTATGTCTGACAGCAACTTGTGGGGGCAGCAGTACTTCAGAAATTACATCTGAAAGTGAAGGAGCCTATATTATGGACTCCCGTTGTGAATTTGAGAATGTTGGGGTAATTACTAATTACTAAATAAAATAGGTACACTTAAAATATACACTGGCATGTCTTTTCACAATTAGATACTATTCTTGGGACATTTCGTAATGCTTTACTTTAATAAAATAATTTACTTCTGCAGTTTCGATTTCTATGTTAACACGTTCAATGAACTTAGAAATCAAAACTGTAGATGCAGGTACCTAAATAATTTTAATAAAGCAAAGCATGGCTAAATGTCCCAAGAATATTTATTATGAAAATATAAATATTAAATAGTCATGATAGTTTAAATCATATATAACTATTGAAATGTAGAATATTGCAAATCTTCTAGATGCAGCAGTGATGAAGAATAAAACCAGAATATGTTTTAATTTGCTTTATTGAGTAAGTAAGAATAATTTCCTCGGTTCACAAATTAAAATATGAGCAGCCCTTTTGAAATTGTGATACCTACAGATTTGTGATTGAGCTACAGGATACAGGATGAGCTTGAATCGTTTTTAAATAAATAACTATGATGACTAATCAATCCAAAAATTCATTTAGAAAATGTACTACCTATTAGAGATAACGAGACTTTAATGAATGATAAAATAGTTAACTCCAATCGATCACAAAGACAAAATAAACAAGTCCTTATAGTTAATTCGGTCAATCACGCTAAACAATGGGTTAATTTGACCCCCCCATTCCCTTGCCACACTGTGACAAGAAAAGAGTCCATAAAAGGACTTCACAAAACTAGCTCCATTCCGCACGAAAAGTACATATCAATTTATCGTCGATTTTAGAGAAATGGATGGTAGGTACCGACATTATCAGCTGAAATTTAAAATTGTTTAAAATTGTTATTAAAACGTGACGTCTCAGTGGCTCTAGGCCAACCTTCAACCCTGTCACACTGACCACTGTGTCACATTTTATTATACCTCCCCTTCCCCCTCCCTGAAGCGGGGCGACGTTTAGATATGCACAGCCTTATAGATAGCACTAATTAGTTTGCATTAAAATTTTATAATAATATGGTTATAAAAATAAATGGCTTGATAATGACATACAAAATGACTATATCAAATAATTTGAATTAGATTCACATATGAAAAGAGATGAACGATTATTCGTTCGAATTGTCTAACCTTGTTCAGCATCTGCTATTCCATTGTTGACAGCCAGTGCAACAGCGTCGGACACTTGGGTGTCGGTAATGTCACTTGACACAGTCGCTTCATCACCTACACTCACTACACTTACACTTGACTTAGTCGCTTCACTCACACTCACAACTACACTTGCACCACAGGGTTTCTTAAAAAAGTTTGTAATAGCAGGCTGTGCTTTCTTACGCTTCTGCATTTTATTTATGTTGAATTTACTATGATTGGATTGATGCTATATTTCGGAATTTTACAACTGTAGTTTTAAATAAAATGAAACTTCCGAACGTGAAGTTGTCTGTGTAAAATCTGGGACAGAAGTGAAGTAAAACAGAGAAGTTGGCTGTAGGGAACAGGGAATACGCGCCAAGTTTCTTGGTAGGTAATTAAAACACACCCTTGAAAGAGGGTGTCTTTGTTATGCGCTTCGTCAGTGTCACTTTCTTAGGACAAAGTCAATAGGCCACTTGGTCACACATGTGGCCGAGAAGTCGGCTGCCGCTTAAAAGCGAAGTGTGATTCTTCTCCATTCGTTATACATTAAAGGCTAAAGTTATACCCATTTGAGAAAATATAATTTTGTGGATTTTTTTTTCTTTAATCAAAATATAAAATTATTTTATTTCTTGTAAATTAATTTAAAAAAAATATATCAGATTTATTTTTGCCCCACTTTGCCCCCTTTCCCTGAAAGTTGGGGGGGGGCATTGCCCCCCTTGCCCCCCCCCCCCCCCCCCGGTTCCTACGCCACTGCTAGTCAAAACGTCGTTTTCATAACTGTGAAACACAATCCATATCGTAAAATAAATTATTCTAGATAAGGTATACCTATACCTATGTATATGAAATACATACATTACATTTTGACTACATTATGTATTGCAATATGATCAACTAAGAAAAGAATCTGGTCTTACTTGATATTGAGAATAGCCATCTATAAACTTTGCTTTGATACATAGAGCAACCCAGAATGCAGTGGAATTTCTGTTTTGAAATGTCATTTCTGACAGTTATTAAAGCTGTCAATAAGTGCATCTATGTTCTTGACTGGTAGGGCTGAAAATTTGTAAAATAAGAGACAATGTTGGTCTGAACGACCATGCAAAATATGAGTTTGATTGATCAGATTAATCGAAGACCATTTGATAGGTCAAATGGTGGTGTGGCTATAGGCCGTTTTAAATTAAGTATACAAATGAAAAATATTGGTGCCAATCCTTGCTAAGTTTTAAGTTGCCAATCCTTGCTAAGTTTTAAGTTGATCGATTAAACCTTTATGATTGAACGGTTCCTTGTTAATTTTCAAAAATCACAGGATCTCGTTCAAAAAATATACCTGAGACCACCCATATGATATGATATGTAGTGTGTGTACACAATATCAGATCAATCTGTTGAACGGTCATTATAAGTTTCATATCGTTTGAAACTTTCTGCTCTAACTACCTTGCCTTGTAGATTCGAAGTCGCCGTGAATTTGACAGCCAACACGCAAAAAGTCCCTAAATAAGAGACAATGTTGGTCTGAACGACCATGCAAAATATGAGTTTGATTGATCAGATTAATCGAAGACCATTTGATAGGTCAAATGGTGGTGTGGCTATAGGCCGTTTTAAATTAAGTATACAAATGAAAAATATTGGTGCCAATCCTTGCTAAGTTTTAAGTTGCCAATCCTTGCTAAGTTTTAAGTTGATCGATTAAACCTTTATGATTGAACGGTTCCTTGTTAATTTTCAAAAATCACAGGATCTCGTTCAAAAAATATACCTGAGACCACCCATATGATATGATATGTAGTGTGTGTACACAATATCAGATCAATCTGTTGAACGGTCATTATAAGTTTCATATCGTTTGAAACTTTCTGCTCTAACTACCTTGCCTTGTAGATTCGAAGTCGCCGTGAATTTGACAGCCAACACGCAAAAAGTCCCTAAAATGACAAAAACTTATGAAAATAACGACAGATTAGAGTGAAAATTGGCAAAAATACCTTAAATGTTGGTACCAATGACCATGCGAAGTTTTTAGTTAGTCGGTCAATCGGTTCCAGTTTAAACTTCAAAAATCACAGGAAAAATGGTTTCAAATTTGAACCAATTGGAGGATTTGGCTGAAATTTTTTTTGATTGGGTACAATGTTGGTTGCAATGACTTTGCTAAATTTCAAATTGATCGAACCAACCAATCGAAAGATAATTTTTATAAAATTTGAACCAATCACAGGATATCGTTCAGAAAAGATCCCAGGGATCGCATAGAATACGTTAGTATGTGTACAAAATTTCAGATCGATTGGTTGTGCGGTTTGACCTGGGCAGTGCAGGCAAAAAAAAAAAAAAAAAACACACAGAGAAAGTGCCATAAGAGTACCGTGGTGACGCTCGCTACGCTCGCTCAAATATGTAATTGAAAGATGTTTCCCTATTATTCTAAAAATTCTAAATAAAGGTTGTATATAAATGGCATATGCTTATGAATCGAAAAATGTCGTTAAAAAAACGATGCGCCAAGTCCTTTTGTAAAGTATTTCTCGGTGTTTATACTTTTATTTCAAAAATACGATTAAATATTTAGAAATGTCATTGACTAGGCTTCTTTTATGATATCACTCCTTATCGGTGTTGAATTTTTTTAAAGTAAAGAGACTTGGCTGCCTTTTTTACACGGAGTGTTTTTTTCTGGGATATCACTTCTTTTGTTAGTTTATTCATACAGCTTGTAGCACATGTCCGAGCAGGGACTAATTTCTTTAAAAAAATACGCCTCAACCGATTTGGTTACTAAGAAAAGTTGCGTTTGGTATAAGATGAAAATGATTATCCAAGAAGAATAGCTTAAGTTTCGTTACAATCGATCCAGCCGTTTTCGATATATGACGTCACTTCCGGTTTTGAAATAGCGGCCGAAAATAATGTCGTCTTGAATTCATAATTATAAGTCCTACATAATTGCATAATTTGGTTGCAATCGGTACAGACGTTTTCGATATATGACGTCACTTCCGGTTTTAACAATGGCGGCCGAAAATAATGTCGTCTTTAATTCATAATTATAAGTCCTACACATGTCCAAAATTTGGTTGCAATCGGTACAGCCATTTTTGATATATGACGTTACTTCCGGTTTTAACAATGGCGGCCGAAAATAATGACGTCTTTAATCCATAATTATAAGTCCTACATATTTCCAAAATTTGGTTGCAATCGGTACAGCCGTTTTCGATATATGCGTCACTTTAGGTTTTAACAATGGCGGCCGAAAATAATGTCGTCTTTAATTAATTCATAATTATTAGTCCTACATATTTCCAAAATTTGGTTGCAATCGGTACAGCCGTTTTCGATAAATGACGTCACTTCCGGTTTTAACAATGGCGGCCGAAAATAATGTCGTCTTTAATTCAAAATTATTAGTCCTACATAATTCCAAAATTTGGTTGCAATCGGTACAGCCGTTTTCGATATATGACGTCACTTCCGGTTTTAACAATGGCGGCCGAAAATAATGTCGTCTTTAATTCATAATTATTAGTCCTGCATATTTCCAAAATTTGGTGACATACGGTACAGCCGTTTTCGATATATGACGTCACTTCCGGTTTTAACAATGGCAGCCGAAATAATGTCGTCTTTAATTCATAATTATTAGTCCTACACATTTCCGAAATTTTGTTGCAATCGGTACAGCCGTTTTCAATATATGACGTCACTTCCGGTTTAAAAAATGGCGGCTGAGAACACTGCAACTTTAAATTTATAATTATTTACAAAGTACGTTTACTAAATATCTATTTAAAAGTATAAAGTGGTGAATTTAGTGTCAATTATCATATTTATGACGTCATTTAGCATATTAATGACGTCATTTCCTGTATAGGTAATAGGAAAACAATCTAGTTGATACTTCATGAACGACTATCTGAATTCATAATCCTTATATTTCCGTAAAATCGGTCATGCCGTTTGTAATATATGACGTCACTTCCGGTTTCATTTAGTGGTTCCTGCCGCCATTTCCGGTACCGTTAATTTGTTTATTAATTTTTCACAATTTATTTTTCAAATAAATTGCAGAATGAATACGCAGGAGCTAGTTCAGTTGCAATCGGTACAGGCGTTTTAGATATATGACGTCACTTCCGGTTTCAAGAATGGCGGCCGAGTACACTGCAACCTTGAATTTATAATTTGTATTGTCTATGTTACATTGTAAGTTAATTATGTATGTATTTTAAGTATAATTTGTTGAAATAAGTTAAATATTGCGTATTTATGACGTCACTTCCGGTTTAGAAAATAAGAAAATAATTATTTTATTATTGATACTTCATATAGGTAGATGACCATCTAAATCGGATGGCGCTAATTTCGTTCTAATCGGTCTAGACGTTTTTGAGATATGACGTCACTTCCGGTTTAAAAATGGCGGCACAAAAAATCACAAGAGGCAAGGTATCATCAGACGCCAAAAGTGCATATGTGGTAAAAATTTCAGGTCGATCGGTTCAGCCGTTCAGGCTGTGTGGCGGTGATAGCAACTTTTTCGGGAATCATCATCATCATCTGAAGAGAAGAAGAAGAAGAAGAAGAAGAAGAAGAAGAAGAAGAAGAAGAAGAAGAAGAAGAAGAAGAAGAAGAAGAAGAAGAAGAAGAAGAAGAAGAAGAAGAAGAAGAAGAAGAAGAAGAAGAAGAAGAAGAAGAAGAAGAAGAAGAAGAAGAAGAAGAAGAAGAAGAAGAAGAAGAAGAAGAAGAAGAAGAAGAAGAAGAAGAAGAAGAAGAAGAAGAAGAAGAAGAAGAAGAAGAAGAAGAAGAAGAAGAAGAAGAAGAAGAAGAAGAAGAAGAAGAAGAAGAAGAAGAAGAGAAGAAGAAGAAGAAGAAGAAGAAGAAGAAGAAGAAAGCGGTGTAATTTCACGATTTTTACTGCCCTCTAGGTCGTAAACGGCATGACTGGTCGTTGTCGCGTAATGTATATGTTGTCAGGTGGGCCATAGCTCAAAATTCAGACATTTCACAACAATGTGAGATTTTCCATTGTTGAGATCCAGTAGGCCGAAAATGCTATGTTGTTGCTTACAGTAAAAGTAGTTGGTCTGCTCCTCAGTTTATATAGGCATTTACGGTATGTTGAGTGACTGTGAGTGTACGGTACGACTTGGCTGTGTGGAGCGACCGCTCCACTAGATCGACATTGAATCGTAAAGTCAGGCCACTTATTTGATTGACATCCAGCAATCTATTGGAAACTATTTATTAACATTATAATTATTATTACAGAAATTAATAAATCCTTATTCAAAATTAAGCTGAACAGTTGACAATAGATTTCAAGGTCGTAATTCTTACAGTGAACGGTACTTATTGACGTCCGAAAGCGTTTGCGTCCTGAAAGCGTAAGTTTCAAGACTTGGCCTCCTGTGTGGATAGGAGGAGGTGGTATCTGGAGTGTATGAATGTGTCTTGTATTAAGTTGCAGAGTCGTGCCTCCCCACGCCACAATGCGTCGCTAGCAACCCGTGCCTGGGACAGACGTGCGAGGGGGTCGGCCAGTGCAGCGTGCAACAAGACGGCGACCAACTGCAGGCCGCCTGCACGTTCTGCCCCGCCTGCGCCTACGCGAACCAGATGTGTCGTCTCGTCTACCCCCCCGACAAGGACACGTGCATCGCGCGACCCGTGTGTCTCTTCGACGACGAGGACGTCTGTGCGAGTGCGCAGAGCTGCGACGCGGGGCACACGTGCGTGCTTAAGGAGGTGTATTGCTTCCGCTACCCGTGTCCCCTCAGGAGGGAGTGTGTGCCTGACTGCAGCGGGGTCAAGTGTGAGAAGATGTGCGCCATGGTGCAGAAGAAGACTCTTAATGTCGCGGCTTACAAGTAGAAGTAAAGTACGGCCAGCGAGCGTGGAGAAACTCCTTTCATAAGGTTCGACCCTAGTTCGACAGTTCAGCTCTGACAAGATACAACTCTTTTTATGACCTGTCACCCCTTCCACCTACACTGTTGCCATTTTAAACAACTTTCCTGGAATTTTAAAAGCCAACTGCATTGAAAGATATTTGGCACCACAACAAAACAACCCTTTCCTGATTATAAGCAGTGGTTGAGAGATATTTACAACCGGGCACGCGTCAAAACACTCCGGATTACACGCTAAGCCCATTGTTGAATTTTGCACAGCGTTTGGTGAACTTTCTCTACGCTCGCTGGGTGTACTGTATCTGTGCTTTCATAACTGTGTTTTCACGTCAGAGCAAACACTAATGTCAACTTATTAAATGTATTTCTTATGGCTACACTCTAATACGCACAATAAACAAACATTACATAAATTGAATATAATTGCAGTTTTCTATTCTTCAGAGAAATCCTAATACCTTATTGCATACTATAAACTCATTATTCAAGACATTTTCACAGTACTGCTAAATAACCGATAATTTGGACTTTATTGCCATGGCAACAAGCAATGACATTTCTTGAATGACCACTAACCAACTGTTAAATTTAACCATTGGTTGAAAAAAGCAATGCAAAACTAAACCAATTACCTCCTACCTTGCATGAGTTATAAATAATGTTTCCCAATGTAATTCTTATTGTTCGAGAAAAGACGGTATTTGTCTCACCGTCCTTGGTATTCGTCAGTGTTTGATTGACGGCGTCCTCACGTCTGCCACTGACCTTGGTAAAGACGAGCGCGATGAATGCGGCGACGGGCCAAGGCACGACCGCTCCGACGACGCCGATCCACAACTCCCTGACGCCCGGCCAGTAGCTTCCCTCAGCCAGCTGATCAACCGCCTCCTTGGCAGCGTTGCCGCGCAGCATCATGTCGACGACGGCGGCCACTAGGATGGCGATGACGAGTACGGTGAGACGCTCGCAGCGCGTGTGATTGCTGCGCTGGTGACGGAGGACGACGCCCAGACAGGTGGAGGATCGCAGTCCGTGGCGGAGGTGGTCGGAGAAGAGGCGGCGCGGGGTGGAGGCGGAGGAGAGTGCGACGGCGCAGTGCACAGTGCCGTCGCCGTGGCGCACTGACAACCACCTGTCATGGAGGACAGTCGTGAAATTGAAAACCGTCATATAAATTGCTATTATTTCCAACGTGTTCGACCTGAAAGCAGTTTACCTCTGAACGAGGAAGACGTATCGCCGCTCGGCCTCCACGTCGACGACCTCCACACGCTCGCAGAACCACGGCGGTCTTCGGCCGGAGTTGTCCGACCACAGCCGAAGCTCCCGGACTTCCCCGACGTCGCTCGGGTCCAGCAGAAGCACCCAGTGCTCGGATCCCGCCGGCAGGCCGGGTCTAAACAAACAGGATATCTGTCAACACTGCCACGAGTGCGGCCGGAGTTAGCCGGACATCCCCGACGTCGCTCGGGTCCAGCAGAAGCACCCAGTGCTCGGATCCCGCCGGCAGGCCGGGTCTAAACAAACAGGATCTCTGTCAACACTGCCACGAGTGCGGCCGGAGTTAGCCGGACATCCCCGACGTCGCTCGGGTCCAGCAGAAGCACCCAGTGCTCGGATCCCGCAGGCAGGCCGGGTCTAAACAAACAGGATCTCTGTCAACACTGCCACGAGTGCGGCCGGAGTTAGCCGGACATCCCCGACGTCGCTCGGGTCCAGCAGAAGCACCCAGTGCTCGGATCCCGCCGGCAGGCCGGGTCTAAACAAACAGGATCTCTGTCAACACTGCCACGAGTGCGGCCGGAGTTAGCCGGACATCCCCGACGTCGCTCGGGTCCAGCAGAAGCACCCAGTGCTCGGATCCCGCCGGCAGGCCGGGTCTAAACAAACAGGATCTCTGTCAACACTGCCACGAGTGCGGCCGAAGTTAGCCGGACATCCCCGACGTCGCTCGGGTCCAGCAGAAGCACCCAGTGCTCGGATCCCGCCGGCAGGCCGGGTCTAAACAAACAGGATCTCTGTCAACACTGCCACGAGTGCGGCCGGAGTTAGCCGGACATCCCCGACGTCGCTCGGGTCCAGCAGAAGCACCCAGTGCTCGGATCCCGCCGGCAGGCCGGGTCTAAACAAACAGGATCTCTGTCAACACTGCCACGAGTGCGGCCGGAGTTAGCCGGACATCCCCGACGTCGCTCGGGTCCAGCAGAAGCACCCAGTGCTCGGATCCCGCCGGCAGGCCGGGTCTTAACAAACAGGATCTCTGTCAACACTGCCACGAGTGCGGCCGGAGTTAGCCGGACATCCCCGACGTCGCTCGGGTCCAGCAGAAGCACCCAGTGCTCGGATCCCGCCGGCAGGCCGGGTCTAAACAAACAGGATCTCTGTCAACACTGCCACGAGTGCGGCCGAAGTTAGCCGGACATCCCCGACGTCGCTCGGGTCCAGCAGAAGCACCCAGTGCTCGGATCCCGCCGGCAGGCCGGGTCTAAACAAACAGGATCTCTGTCAACACTGCCACGAGTGCGGCCGGAGTTAGCCGGACATCCCCGACGTCGCTCGGGTCCAGCAGAAGCACCCAGTGCTCGGATCCCGCCGGCAGGCCGGGTCTAAACAAACAGGATCTCTGTCAACACTGCCACGAGTGCGGCCGGAGTTAGCCGGACATCCCCGACGTCGCTCGGGTCCAGCAGAAGCACCCAGTGCTCGGATCCCGCCGGCAGGCCGGGTCTTAACAAACAGGATCTCTGTCAACACTGCCACGAGTGCGGCCGGAGTTAGCCGGACATCCCCGACGTCGCTCGGGTCCAGCAGAAGCACCCAGTGCTCGGATCCCGCCGGCAGGCCGGGTCTAAACAAACAGGATCTCTGTCAACACTGCCACGAGTGCGGCCGGAGTTAGCCGGACATCCCCGACGTCGCTCGGGTCCAGCAGAAGCACCCAGTGCTCGGATCCCGCCGGCAGGCCGGGTCTAAACAAACAGGATCTCTGTCAACACTGCCACGAGTGCGGCCGGAGTTAGCCGAACATCTCCGAGGTCTCCAAAATCCTTCACAGTTAGCTTGTTTCCATATTTTCACCACTGTTTGCCACGCAAACGGTAAAGCTAATTAACATATTTGTGTGCTAAAAGTGCTGAAAAAAGTAAGACAACCGACAAACCCCGTCTGCGAGTACAACCGAAGACAAACTTCCCTGAAGTATAGGTAGCTCGAATTCTCTTCTTCTTCTTCTTCTTCTTCAATTTCGTTTGGATGGCCCCACTTAATAAAAGTATTTCGGCCAGTTTCGATTACAATTTGATCTTCAATTTCACTCAATACGACCATTCAGTTTGATTTAGAATCTCCACGCTAACCACGACCTCCCGGGAACGTGGCAGCACGAAGACTCGTCTCGAATTCTCCAAATATAGGATCGCAATCAACACTGGCACGAGTGCGGCCAAAGGACACCGAATTGTCCCGACGTCGTCCAAATCCTCTAACATTGCCACGACGGCGACCGAAGTAGACCGAACTTCCCCGAAGTGGTTCTGATCCTCTCACCTGTCTGGAGTGATGACGCGCGGCACCGTCTCCCCCCTCGTCCCCGCCAACTGCAGGCCGACGTTGGAGGTGGTGCCGGCGCCTGTGGTGACGCCGACCAGGTATCCCCGTCTGTTCGCGGTCGTCCCCGGCGGCGTCAGGACGGCGACATGGCGGCGACGGACGTCGCGCAGGTCGAGACGTCGCGCAAACAGCAGGGCGATGAGGAAGAGGGCGAGCAGCACGGCGACGGCGATCACAACGACCAGGTTATCGCGAGTCAAGGTCAGGAAGAGGTTTACGCCGTGGAATGGGTCTTCCTAGACAGAGGAAAGCCAAAAATCATAAATATATGGGCATATCGATTTCTTGGCAGAGTGCTATTCCCTTTTCTATTACCTATCCGTAAAATAATTAAAAATCTAATGAATACGTCTAATAAAATATGTACCCAGACATTTAAATCTAAATAACGACTAACTGAGAATGTACAAGTCGTCGTAACTCAGATTAGATCTGTACCTCAGAGGTAAAAGGCCGGAAGTCCATTTTCTCGACTTTACGTTGAACTTTTGAAATGATGAAATGAGGCTCTATCAATTGCCATTTGACTGGTCAACAAATACAGTGAGGTTTATTGAAGAATTCTCTTACACTATGACTCGTGTCACAATCACAAATGTTATTGAATGAAGGCAAAATTAATGGTTTTCGAGCGCACCTCAAGAATCATTGAAAGGACTTCCGGCCGGGCCTCTACCTCTGAGTTACAGAGATGGTTGGTTCTAGTATTGGAGGACGAATCCTAGATAAGTGTCGGAAATTAAGAAATTAATACTAGTTTTCGTGTTCGCTGGTGTGCACCTTGTTCGCTGTGACGAGCACTGTGCCTGCGTACACGGTGGCGTGTCGACAGAGACAGTGCATCTGCTCCAAGGTCGCCTCCTCGCCCAGCGTGCACCCCGTGGTCGACCAGACGTTCTCGGCGCCGTCCCACGACGTGCACCGCAGCTTGTACACGCGGAAGCCGAACCTCGCCGTCGTCGCCTCGCCGCCGGGCAGCACGCCGACGTAGAAGTGCACGTCGTCGACGGCGGCCTCGGGGTGCTTGACGACGAGGACGTCGGGGACGTGGTGGGCGTCGGCGAAGTCGTCGAGGCCGGGGCGTCGCTCCTGTCGAGGGCCGCGATCAATATGAGCAACAACCTCTTAAAAGAGGTACAAAACCCAAAATTTTTGTAAATATTCACCAGTGAAAAGTGCTCATTGACTATTTAAATTTAAATAATATCGAATGAAACTGTTTAAAAAATCTAAATTTAGCGTCTCTTTGTCATTTTGAAATCAAATAAACTGTATTTATCCCCCCACTCTCCCCCTCCTCCCGGGAAAGAGGCGTCGACTTGCCTGCGTCACGACAACGTCGACGGCGTCGGGCGTCGCGTCTGCGTCGAAGTGGAGGTGGAGGAACGCGCCGCGATCCATCTCGACCTTGAACACCTGCATGGAGAGCTCCAGGTCGCCGTCAACGACCTCGACGTCGCCCTCGGTGAGTTCGCCCTCGCGCACTTCCACCTCCATGTACACGTGCATGAAGCCGGGGAGGCTGAGGAGGAGAACGTAGACGTGAATGACGAGGACGGAGCAAGATGGCTCAGGCGATAACGCTCTGGATTGCCCTCGGGAGTCCGTGTTCAATTCCCGCGGGCGTCCTTCCTGACAGAGTTTTTGTAGATTCACAGAGTCGAGAGCAAGTCTGAGAATGTTCACATTGTAATTAAATTGTCATGACCGCTTCTTCGCAACGTCCATCCTACCTGTTCTTCATCATCATCATAATCACTAGGAAAACGCTCTGTGTAACGCGTTGAAGAGCGAGCACGGACATGCGCAACACCTCGAACCGAAATTATGTATATCGAAAATATCATTAAAAGCCAATAATTCTTGAAATTTGTCAGACTTGTAGTATAAAAATCTCCAAATATTCCTGAAGTATTAGTCCCAATAACCATGCAAAGGTTTAAGTTGATCGATTAAACCTTTATGATTAAAATGTTCCTTGTTAATATTCAAAAATCATAGGATCTATTTAAAAAAAAAATATACCTGGGACCACTCATATGATAAAAGTGTGTGTACTTACACAATATTAGACGATCTGTTGAACGGTCATATCAGTTTCATACGTTTGAAAGTTGCTCTAACTACCTTGGAACTATAAAGAGTCGAAGTAGCCGTGATCATCATTTTTGAGTAATTTGACAGCCAAAACGCAAAATGTCCGTAAAATGTCAATAACGTTTGGATTTAAACACAGATAAGTCTGAAAATTGTCGAAAATACAGATAATGTTTGTCCCAATGACCATGCAAAGTTTAAAGTTGATCGGTCAAACGGTTCTAGTTTAAATTTCAAAAATCATTGGAAAGATGGTTTGAAATATTAACCAATAGGATGATTTGGCTGAAACTTTATATGATTGGGTACAATGTTGGTTGCAATGACTTTGCTAAATTTCAAATTAATCGGAGCAACTAATCGAAAGATAATTTTTTTTTAAACTTGAACCAATCACAGGAGCCCGTTCAAAAACGATCCCAGGGACCGCATAGATTACGTTAGCATATGTGCAAAGTTTCAGATCGATTGAATGTGCGGTTTAACCTGGGCTGTGCGGACAAAAAAAAAAAAAAATACACACAGAGAAAGTGCCATAAGAGTACCGTGGTGACGCTCGCTACGCTCGCTCAATAATCATTCAACCGTACCTATCACCCTAGTTGTAGAACAGTGCGATTTTTAACATCTCCAAATTAAAAAGCAGTTGAAGTAAAGAAACGTAAAGGTGCAAGGCAGTGGTCATGACGGTTGTTCCGTTTGGTACCAAATCAATGTTTCCGAAAACATCAATGATCTGGACACGCATGTCATGCGTGGACTAACATGCATACTTTTGATTGGGATTCTGCTATAGAAATATATAAGGAAAGTAACGCTAAGAAAAGAAAATTTATTGAGTCAGCATTCATTACATGTGTGGACGAAGTTATTAGTCAGTCATCGTGTCATTTTGATGACGTATGGGTGGCTATGCTTCGTCCAGTGGTGAAGTCTAAATTCAATTCGGTGCGAAAATCGGTTGGGTAGACGGCAGGCCATATATGGTCATGGTATGTCGGCTTCTCGCGTGAGTCATCGGGTCTCATGGTGGGGGGCTGACGGCAGAGAAGGCAGCAGTGGTAACGGAACTCGTCAGTCTTGCTTGACAAAGTCGATCGAACGCATCGACGAAATATTGCAGACTCTTTTTATTTTATATTTGACAATACCAGTGTTTCTGTTCAAAATATTTGTGACTTACTATTATCAATGATCTCATAAGTGAAGTTCTGCACAGACGAATAGAACCCCGACGAATGACTCAATGTTACATTTATCACCACTTACCACCTGACGACAACGCTGGGATAGGAACTTACTTGACCGAAAGTGCTGTTCTTTGCGGTGATTATCGTAAACCTCATACATTTTCAAAACAGCGCAGTCAGTATGTAGTCATACTGATCTAAATCGAGTGTTTGTCGCCACCTGTGAATCGTCTTGCCTCTGCCTCGCTGCGCCTCCGTCTCGACGTCCGAGTGCCACTCCTTGATGGCGACGTCGACGAAGTCGGTGTTGACGTCGTGGTCGCTCTCCTTGTACCAGAAGGGGTTGCGTCGGGTGATGGCAACCTGGAGGGTGACGGTCGGCGTCGACGCCTCCAGCGCCTCGGCCAGAGGCAGGCCCATGACGACGCCGGTTTTGGGCGTCGTCTGGCGGCTGCGTCGCTTCAGCGGCAGAGCACCGAGCAGCTGGTCTGCAAGAGATAGGGGGACATGAGGTGGCCGTGACAATAAATGGGTTACTACTAGACAGGGAGATTGTACACGTCTTACAATCACACCTGTCAGAAGGTTGAGTACTGGCGGTGTCGGACTCCCCTGGACCGGTACCCCATTTGGTTGACGCCTCTCCATAACCTCTATTTATGTTGTACACTTCAATAACATCTGTCATTACATCATGTGTGAAGGTTGAGTACTGGCAGTTCCGGACTCCCCAGGACCGGTACCCCATTTGGTCGACTCCTTTCCATGACCTCCATCTATATTTACCTCTCTTTTATCACTGAACTTCGAACAAAGTGACTGCACCTGCCATCACGGTGGGTCGGTCGACCTTGACCCACACCGCCACGTGTTCGGCGATGGACGTCTTCTCGGGCAGCGCCTCCGCTAGGCGGTGCGACAACGAGGCGCCCAGCGCGTCGACGGTGTCCACGAGGTTCTTGGCGGCGTAATTGTAGTCGCCGACGAGGTCTGCCGTGTCGCCGAGGAAGTCCTTGTAGGCGGGATAGTCGACCTCCTGCTGGTTGACGGGGACGGGGGGAGGCGGCGTCGGGACGGCGGAGGTGCCGACCCAGAGGATGGATGTTGAGTCCAGGATGGTGCTGTGAAGGACATAGGTTTTAGAAGATGAACATGCTCAGAAGAAGTTTCGTCCGCCAGTAGATATTTGCGGATGCCAGTCCTCAACACCACACAACCGTGAGCTAATAATTTAAGAATCACCTGTATGAGTTGAATTTGGCCCGCAAATATACTCAGATAAAATCTTGATAGTTTTATGAGAATTATCTTTCAAACCCGGGGACTATTGAAAATTTCTTAATTTCCTCATGTTTAAATAAAAATATTTTCTTTACTTTCCTTCCTAATTTTACAATCAGGTGAAGAATTTTTAGAATTGTTTTAAAGTTATAAAATAATTTTAGATAAGCCGTTCTACCAGTCCAGAAGTTTACAAAAAAATCGTATAAAAATAAAAAGAGTCCAAAATATTATACAAAAATAATTTTGAAGTTAATAAAATATCAAACACGTAAAATCGACCGTTTTGAAGGATTTTCTTGTGTGATTCCACAGTTAAACTTCGCTAAACCGTTCAACATCCTTCCCCCAGGTATAGTATTTGTTTACATTCTCTTGGATTGGTACTGACTGTGCGAGGTTCTCGACGATGCCCGTCGCGACGTGACCGTGCTGCTCCTGGCGGGAGTCGTCGGCGTCCACGAGCAGCGCGGCGCCGAGCCTGCGCACGACGTCGGACGCCGTCGCGGCGCTGGAGTGCTGCACGGGCTGGGCGTCGTTGCGCAGCGTCGCGCGCAGGACGCCGGCCACCTGGTCCACGGCGGCGGGCGTCTCGACGTCCACGCGGGCTGAGAGGACGGGATTGCAAAACAAACTTTAATGATTCGATTTGTAATTTGTAGGGTATAAATTAAACCAAGAGAACTGAAATGTCATACAAAACAAAAATAATCAAACAAGAAGTTTTTGTTAAAAGAAAAAGATTGATACAAAATAACGCACTACTTCCTCTTAAAATGACGCAAAATAAGCTCCAGATTCGCCAAAAATTTAAGTTTTATTTTGAAACTCCCGTAAGAAATTCCCGCCTGGTAATTTCGTCACATTTTCAATTCAAATACTAGGTACTTTTTAATTTTTATATATTTATTCAATATCCACAATTCCACAGGTGAGGATGTAAAATAGAGATATGAAAGAGAGTAAACCCGGTACCGACATGTAGCCTACTCCTGTCGAAAGATACCAAGGGGACCAACGATTAACGTCCCATCCGAAGGACGGTGTGACATTCACAGCACGGGCCTCCACAACCCGCGCCGTCGAGAGACTGATAACAGATGGAGGGACGTCGTCACACTAACCCCCAAACACCCCAGTCTCTCTGGCCCAACGGCAGTAAGGCAGAGTTGAACGTTCACCCATCCAACTACCGACCAATCGCAATGGCGCTCAATAACAAGTGATCGGATGAATACTCTTGCATACAACAAATTAGCTCGACTCCCCGCTTCCCCCCTTCAAAGTAAAGTTCTAACGCGCATGCGTCTAACTCACCGAGCGTGCGCACAAACTTGCGCTTCATCTCCGCCTTGAAGTCCTCCTCGCCCTTCAACGTCGCGACGCCGGCGCTGAGCGCCGCGACGCGTCTGACGGCGCCCGAGGCGTCGCCGCTCTCCAGGAGGGCGTCCAGTGACAGTTTGGCGTCGTCCTGGCCGTCGGCCATCCCGTCGGCCATGAGGCGCACCTTCTCCGGCGACCACGGCTCGGCCGGGGGACCGACCTGAGGTCCGCGATCAAGTACAGAGATGATCAACTATAGTTTGTACTCTAGAGACGCAGAAGTGCAGCATGGCAATGCAGTCAAAACTGAAAGTTTTAAGTTCGTGAATTGTTGAAGATGAATTACCTATGTGTTAAAATTCACTGAACTAAACCAATTTCAAAATATTTACATACCTATCGTTTTTAAAGATTCGATTAGTAGTACTTGTTAAATTTTTACACCTCAATTATACAATTTCTCCCATAAGTTTTGACACTTGTAGCCGTCAGTGCCACGGTGACGAACATAGCGATATATTGTATTATAACTTCTTCATAATTCATATTGGACAACGGAAATCCTGCCGTCAAAAATTATCATACGTGTAAACATAACCGTATCAGTTAATTCTGTTCACTGATAGTAGAATTGGTGCCACACCCTTCACCCCTCTCCATCGTATAGTCGTAAATTCAAGCGTCGTGTTCACAATGCCAGCACCATGTTCTTCTGCGAGTGTTTGACACAGCACTTGCTGCATGAAGTATACATTGTGATGAGATTATCGAGATGTAAGGCTCGTCCGTCGCTCGCACGGAGCGTTTTCGTGCCCGACAAATGCTGACCCCATAGTAGGAGCAAAGCAAAGTATGATAGTAAGCTATGAAAATGTATATATAGGTTCGATACATATGTCACCTCTGGCTTGCTTTTTCGATATTCATAACCGTTTGCCAAATATGGCAGTTTATATTTCGTATTTCCCTCTAAAACCGCTCCAAACGGACCGTTGGTGGGAGAAAAGTATGACCGCCCTTAAAAATAGTTTCATCCTCGAAGTGTGTCACTTATTCGATACCAGGTGGGGTCGGGCACAAATCTCAGCGTCAAGATTTCGATGGGAACACACACAAAGGATCGTTTGAGTTAAAAGTTTAGATATTTCCCTGGTAAGTAATGATCAGTTCTCTTCAGCTGTGAGGTGTGACGTCATACCTTGGTCTTCCACGTGTACGCGACTCTCATCCCGTAGATGTCCTCGGCAGTGACGGTGATTTCAGTCGCGAAGTTGTCCACCTCCAGTCCCGACATCAACGTCAACCCCTTCTCCTCCACATCCCAGGGATACTCGACACTCGTGTACGCCATCAGGAGTCCGTGGTCCTCTCCACCCACGCCAAGACGCTCGGACTGTGGACATTAGTCACCGCCTCCTGTACCGACCTGAACGACTACCTCCAAGGATACTCGACACTCGTGTACGCCATCAGGAGTCCGTGGTCCTCTCCACCCACGCCAAGACGCTCGGACTGTGGACATTAGTCACCGCCTCCTGTACCGACCTGAACGACTACCTCCAGGGATACTCGACACTCGTGTACGCCATCAGGAGTCCGTGGTCCTCTCCACTCACGCCAAGACGCTCGGACTGCGGACATTGTTGTGTCAGTCACCGCCTCCTGTACCGACCTGAACGACCACCTCCAGGGGTCGACACTCGTGTACGCCATCAGGAGCCCGTGGTCCTATACACTTCCGCCAACACGCTCGGACTGCGGACATTGTTGTGACAGTCACCGCCTCCTGTACCGACCTGAACGACCACCTCCTGGTATACTCGACACTCGTGTACGCCATCAGGAGTCCGTGGTCTTCTCCACTCCCGCCAACACGCTTGGACTGTGGACATTGTTGTGTCAGTCACCGCCTCCTGTACCGACCTGAACGACCACCTCCAGGGATACTCGACACTCGTGTACGCCATCAGCAGTCCGTGGTCCTCTCCACTCCCGCCAACATGCTCGGACTGTGGATATTGTTGTGTCAGTCACCGCCTCCTGTACCGACATCGACGACCACCTCCTACCTGGTAGATGTTGAACGCCAACGGCCAGCCCTGGTCGTCGTCGCTGAACCCCGTGCAGTGCAAGTCGAACTTGGTGTCGAGGATGCCGTCGGGCGGGGTGAGCACGCACGGAGGGTCGTCGACAACCTTGGGCTGCGTGTTAGTCTTGAACGTGTAGGAGGCGGCGCCCGGCGGTGTGGTGTCCACGGTGTCCACGATGAGCGTGTAAGTCTTGCCCTCTTTCTAGACAGTAAGTTCAACAAAATACATTCAGCTACATTTTTACATTTTGTTATTTATTTCTATATAACAATAATTATTACCAAAATATTAAATTTGCCATTCAGGAATCACCAATTTGTGCTAAGAAATTATTTTTGATTTACTTTCTAGCCTCATCGTTTAGTTTTGTTAACATTTGTAGTGTTTTATTTACAACATATTAAATTACCCCCCCCCCCCCCCTCCCCCCCCTTTCCAAAGAAAATAATCATTAGATGTTCTGAAACTTTAAGATAGTTTTTAAATTGACTCAACTATTCGGTTTATTTTCGTGGTTTCGTGGTTTCGTGGCTTTCAGAACTCATTTATTATTAAATGCGGTAATATTTCATTAATTAATATTTGGTCTATATTATTTATTTCCTCGTTTTCTTTTAACTTTTTGATCGATCTGCGATGTTCAATATTTTGTGATTTCTCAAAAGGAACAAACGCACGAACAACTTAATGAACTGACTGACCAGCGATCCGACGCGAATGGACAGCTTGTCGGAGGCGGCGTTCAGCTCGTTGACGGCGGGGACGTCGGGGATCTCCTTGGACGTCCACGCGTACTCGCTGACGGCGTCGCAGTTCCTCTCGCACTTGACCTTGAGATACACGAGCTCCAGATGGCTGACCAGCATCTTCTTGCCGCAGTTCAGCACGCATCTGTGATCGGATAGATGAGATAACACGCGGGATTCGACCGAGGCTTCCGGAATACAAGTCCAGGGGTGGTATCATTTAACATGACAGCTTTGTTCTCGAGTGATAATTTTCTCATCTCAATGTTATTAACGGCCTTCTCGGGTGAAATCAAAAGCTGGTCAGTATTAGATGATTTTTGAAATTGAAACTAGAACCGTGTGACCGATTAAAGGCTAGGCCACAATTGTCGTAATGCATAATGTTTAAGGTTTAGTGTTTAATGTTTAATGTTTAAGAGAAATGGATGATAGGGTTTATGTGATATGGGCCACCATATGTTATAGTGATTAGTGTTTAGTCACAGTGGTATAAGATTTGAATAAAATTCATTTCTTACAACAAAACCTTACGACAAGCCAATCAGAATAGACTTTCTTCTACTGCTGCCGCGCCGTGGAGAAATCCAGAACTTGCAACAACAACATTGAAAATTGCAGAAGATATTTTTTATACTTTTGATGTTTTGATGTTTTGATGTATACTTTTGAACACTTAATTTGCTGTCAGCAGACTTTTGTTTGAAATAGAGGCGGTAAAACGTCAGAAAGCTCCGGAAATGTTATGCATTTCACAGAGACACTAGCGCTCCTGCAGTTGAAATAAGATCCTATTGTGGCCCTCCTTATTCATTAGACATTAAGCACTAAATACTAAACCTTAAACATTAAGCATTACGACAATTGTGGCCTAGCCTTTACTTAAAACTTTGCATGACCATTGGGACCAACTTTTTAGGATTTTTTGCCAATCTTCAGACTTTTCTGTCGTTAGGTACCTATATTCAAAAGTTATTGTCTTTTTAAGAATATTTTATTCTATAATCTTAAAATATTTGCAAATTTATGTCAAGAATTTTAAATATTTTATCACTGCTATCTTGATGCTTCAGTTCCAAACCTGTGGGAGTGATTTTTCCGCGTTTTGCTGGCACTTTTTTTTGGATACAATTGGAGACAATAGTTGACGAAATGATTTGAAATTTTAACCATGATTAGATAAAAGACAAACTTAGGGTTATCCCTTGGTACATTTTTAATTTTTCGCTTCGTTAATTAGTAACAATTAGTTGATTTTTGGTGAAAATTGTATATTTTCTTGTCTCAATGGGTGCCGTAAGAAATTTAAATTTAAAAATGTGCCAAGTGATAACCCTAAGTTTGTCTTTCATCTAATCATTAAGCGAGCGGAGCGAGCGTCTCCACTTGACTCTTGCGGCACTTTCTCTGTGTGTGTGTGTGTTTTTTTTTTTTTGTTCAACCCACGTCGCACCGGTCAACGTATCGATCTGAAATTTTGCACACACCTTCATCTCATACTAACTTAGACCTGTATAGTTTTTGAGAAAGATCCGTCCATAAATAAAAAAAATCGTGTTTTCCCATATAAATAACATTGTAGGTTCGAAGAGTCCGTTGCGGCCGCCCGATGCGCTCCATTCAAAACAAACTCGGAAGCAGTCAGCTGTCTATCTATTATTGTTATAATACGTTTTACGAGATAAAGAAAGCAATACCTGCAAGGTTATAGTTTTTGTTTTATTTTAATCGATAGTGTAGGTATTTATTGTTAATAAGAGTTTAAACATGCTTCCTACCTTACTTTTTTCAATTCTTACAAAGGCTAAGCAATTTATTTGTAGACCGGCGAAATATCTGCTTGATTGTAGAAATAGATAATGACGTGTATGAGTTATATTATTTATTCAGTCGATAGTGTTATTTAATATTTATACAATGTGTTGTGTATAGGTAATTGTTCTATTGTATACGAAACGGCAAGTATGAATAATATTTCTTATATTTTTTATTTGCCTATTTTGTGAGTTTCAATCTCTGTATTAATTATTTTTAATAAATCCATTATAATTTATACCTACCTTAATACTCCAATAAATACACATGAGTGTGTGTCCGTTACTAATTTGCAATGATACGCAAATGCAGATATTTTTGTATATAATTTAGTGGATCGTGCTTATAACTTTCAGTTGTTTAAGGTATATATTATTGACGCATTTTAAGGAATTATGGATCGAGGTGTTGCATGTATCCGTGCTCGCTTATCAACGCGTTACACAGAGCGTTTTCCTAGTGATTAAAATTTGAGATCAATTGGTTCACGGGTATGGTCTCCAATCGTATCGGAAATTCCATAGTTTTGAGCGGTTTTGTTGAATACCCAGAACCTAATTAACAATGCAAGAAGCAAAATAAAAATTGCTACTAATATACAATCAGACTGATCATGTGAACATCCTATCCAAGCTACACCCACTTATGAAACAATTTTTCTCTCTCAATTTTCTAAACCGGCCGAGCGCTTGCATCACCTTAAACTCATATCAAATCGCATGGAGTACGAAGACTCTCTTAACAACGCGTTACATATTAGCGTTTTCCTAGTTTTATGGTCTGGTTTCTCTCACAGTATGGTGAGTTTGGGCGGATGACCGTCCACTATCTTGATCGTCTGCTGGAAGACGCCGGTCTCGTCTCTGCCTGTGACGTCACTGGACACGGTCACTTGGAACACGTACCACACGTCCTTCTGAGGCGTCCACGCGGGCTCGAACACGCGGTCAGTGGAACCTGGGGGCAGTGACATTCGTGTGATGTCACTGGACGCGGTCACTTGGAACACGTACCACACGTCCTGCTGAGGCGTCCACGCGGGCTCGGACACGCGGTCAGTGGAACCTGGGGGCAGTGGCATTCGTGTGACGTCACTGGACGCGGTCACTTGGAACACGTACCACACGTCCTTCTGAGGCGTCCACGCGGGCTCGAACACGCGGTCAGTGGAACCTGGGGGCAGTGACATTCGTGTGATGTCACTGGACGCGGTCACTTGGAACACGTACCACACGTCCTTCTGAGGCGTCCACGCGGGCTCGAACACGCGGTCAGTGGAACCTGGGGGCAGTGACATTCGTGTGACGTCACTGGACACGGTCACTTGGAACACGTACCACACGTCCTTCTGAGGCGTCCACGCGGGCTCGAACACGCGGTCAGTGGAACCTGGGGGCAGTGACATTCCTGTGACGTCACTGGACACGGTCACTTGGAACACGTACCACACGTCCTTCTGAGGCGTCCACGCGGGCTCGAACACGCGGTCAGTGGAACCTGGGGGCAGTGACATTCGTGTGATGTCACTGGACACGGTCACTTGGAACACGTACCACACGTCCTGCTGAGGCGTCCACGCGGGCTCGAACACGCGGTCAGTGGAACCTGGGGGCAGTGACATTCGTGTGACGTCACTGGACACGGTCACTTGGAACACGTACCACACGTCCTGCTGAGGCGTCCACGCGGGCTCGGACACGCGGTCAGTGGAACCTGGGGGCAGTGACATTCGTGTGACGTCACTGGACACGGTCACTTGGAACACGTACCACACGTCCTTCTGAGGCGTCCACGCGGGCTCGAACACGCGGTCAGTGGAACCTGGGGGCAGTGACATTCGTGTGACGTCACTGGACACGGTCACTTGGAACACGTACCACACGTCCTTCTGAGGCGTCCACGCGGGCTCGAACACGCGGTCAGTGGAACCTGGGGGCAGTGACATTCGTGTGACGTCACTGGACACGGTTACTTGGAACACGTACCACACGTCCTTCTGAGGCGTCCACGCGGGCTCGGACACGCGGTCAGTGGAACCTGGGGGCAGTGACATTCGTGTGATGTCACTGGACGCGGTCACTTGGAACACGTACCACACGTCCTTCTGAGGCCTCCACGCGGGCTCGGACACGCGGTCAATGGAACCTGGGGGCAGTGACATTCGTGTCTCATAGTCAAACAACTTAGGTGTTAGTTTCAATGGTTTGCAATGAGACCGTTTTGTGCGGAAAGACGGTATAGGTGTCGCGTTCGACCTTTAGACAGAATGAATAAAGGTCGATTCATATGGCATTTCAAACTTCAACATTTTCCCGACTTTCTGCATCGCCGAACCAAAAACCTTGTGAACTCTATAATGAGTTCGGAACTTCAATAATCCTCTAAATCAGGTCTAGGCAAACTACGGCCCGCGGCCCGCAAGTTTTGTCTGTATTGGTACGGTGTGGTGTTCAGCCAAGAAGGGAGACCTCACATATGAATAAGACACTGGGTACAGAGAATATACTTGTCTTTATTGAAATCCTGACGGTGCCGGAGGCTACCGTGTACAAGCTATGGTCCTCCGAGAACGACCTGTCCCGTTGAATGTCCCGAGGAGCACTGCCATTGCCGTTTACCTCCCCAACTCAGAAGCAAAAGCCATGAAATATGTGAACCCTCGGATGTATGAAATGTAGGTAGGACTGTGTACCTGTGCCCGTGCATGATGCCGACACAGAGATCGGTTTGAAGTAATTGGCATTGCTATTTATTATGCTTTTACACAATACATTGAATTTGGTTGAACAATATAAAGAACAGGTAGTTGACTATGAGTTGAACAATACGGTGGGGTTGAGATGTGCCTCAGGGTGGCCTTCCCACGATCTCTGTACAGTACACCGGTTACAAGAACAAATACCGGAAGAAGCAGACAGCTATGGTCCGTCTCATACCTAGAGACACTCATTGTTCTCACTTACATTGGACCTGACTCTATCGTAAAAACCTAAAAGTGTCAAAACATACATCAGCTCTCTCAGCTCATCAGCTCATCAGCATACAATGCTCTCTGTATCAGCTCTGCCGCATAGCCAATAGACCCCCAAATGTTTCTACATTTTCACCCACTCAAGGTCCATTTTTGCAACGAATTTTTACAACCCTTAGAGAGCTAAGAGCTACAAGGTTGTAAACGACATCGAACAAGGGATGGACAATAAATGGTTGAGCATACAATGAGAGCAAATGATTTTACGATACATTATAAAACGAGAACAATGAGTGTCTCTGCCCTAGGAATTAGGTATAGTTGGAAATGCATTTTCTCCACACAGGAATAAGTAGCAAGCTTTGGAAGAGAAATGCGACATTTCATCTCTTTTACACTTGGTGGCATATGTGGGATTTCATCGTTGTTAATTTATTTTTAATTTGTTTTTAATTGGGATTAAAAGAATATCTTAAATACTTGTCGTAATTTGTTTCAAAATCTCACCACACTTAGAATGTCCGTGATAGAACATTCTCGGTCTCTTGGCCCCGAACCTCTCATCAGGAATACTTTTTAATACATATCTGTGGAATTTATAGTTTCCCAAATTTATTTCAAGATTAGTAAGTTAAACAGCTTTGCATAACAATAATGGTACACGTTCCTTCATTTCTAAATCAAAGGTGGATATAAATCGGTACGATAACGAATAAAAGTGCACCAATCAATAAAGAAATAATTATTAATTTTTCCCCCGGACCCTCGTGTTCTGTAGATACCCACCCATTCCCGACCCCTATTGTCTTGGACGAGGTCCCGACAAAGACAGTGGGAGTCGTTGACCCATCTCCCCTCCTAATAATGTAATCGGATAATCGTATTCTTTTGTGGCCAGCTATCATATTTAATTTCTCAATGCGACCCTCCAGCAAAATAAAATTCCAGGCCTGCTCAAAATAGTACGGTCTATCAGAACTTGGAAGTTTCGATCGTCCTTCTTCAAATACACTTTCCAATTTCTTTGAACTTATGGGGTTTCTCTCTCTCCTTCCCATTCCGTTTGTAAGCGCCAATGTCTACTGATCACAATGATCCTGGTAGCCCTCTTCTCGAGTTTCTTTTTTGTCATGTTCACCAAGCGAAATAAGAGTCTCTGTCTACAAATGGATTCAACACTGGAATTGACTTGAGTGAAGTCATAAAGTTGTACATTTCCGCTGACGGATTCTGCTCACCCAAAGCCGTGTCCTTGTCGCAGTTCTCGTCGGCGACGCCGTCTTCCCGCCAGCAGCGCCACTCGAACAACAGCCTCTGGTTCTCGGGGGTCTCGTTGGGGTCGCTGGAGGCGGAGGCGTCGAACACGAGGTGCTCGTCGACGCCGAAGATGGCGCGACCTCCGCCCGCGATGTCGGCGATTATGTCCGCCGCCTGATACGTACAACACGATGGTAATAACTTGCCAGCTACGACACACCCTCAGACGCGAGGTGCTCGTCCAAGCCTGCGACGTCGGCGACCACAATACAAAACTTATGACGACATTCCTTTGAAAGTAATATGTTATACGTCAATAAAATCCCCCTGGCAAAGACACACGCCACCCGATAAGACGGCTGGGTGTCCTTGAACAGGGGTTTAATCTATTTTCATCAATATCTTCTACCTACTTATTTGTTTACAAAATAAGGTTGTACAAACGTATTCAGAACTCCATATTGGATTGATATAGTAGTTATATTTTGACCTCTAGATGTTCAGTACGATATTTTGACCAATTTTCAGGCACTATAAACACCTGAAGGGCGAATGAATGGTCATAAACTGTCCAATTTGTGTCTTTATATCATATTTAAGGTGGCTGTATATCACGTGACTTTATTTCTCTACATCCGATCAAAAGAAATAGTTACCTATGAGTACATACCTTACATCGTTCATGTTGAGCAATCCAAGGTGATTTATGAAGGAAATTCACTGCATACTTGAGCTTATCAATATTTGCAGTCAATTTTATTTAATTTTGCAGTGATTTTATAATAAAAACAACACAAATTTCGTGTATACGTACGCGTGTGAAGACTGTCAAAACCAAGTGCTGTTCGTTTAAACATTACATTCATAATAGTGGATATAATTAATGTCTCAACATTTCACTGGAAAGACGAAGAATGAGCGCATGTTATACATTCTGACATTGCGTCAGGTTTGTGATGCATATATGCCTTTTTATTAGAGTAATGTTTGCTGTTCTTGGCAACTCGTAGAATTTCCTTCAACTTCAGGTCTTGGGTTGAGAATATTTAGGTGCAAGGAAGTAAAATCATCTAATATGTTATTTTCGCAGTTCTTTTCTGCGTAGATTAGTTCCAACTGATGTGTCCTAACTTATCTGATGAGTGAGAAGTATTTGCTGAACTGAACCCTTCCAACTGAAAATGTGTAGCTTTTTGGTTGAAAAGTCACGTGATATACAGCCACCCCATTTCATGAACATTTACATTTGTAACTGATGTTGATAAAGATCGGATTAAAAAGTCTTGAAGGTCAAACTCACTGCCCATGCCGTGATAACGATGTGCCACTTGGAACTGACCTTGATGCGGAACCAGCAGTACATCTGGTTGGGCTCCGAGCTGTATTCCACAACATCCTTGACCTTGAGTCTGAGCGCGTAATAGCCGTACTCCAGCGAGTGCGAGGGAAATGTCAGCGCCGCGTCGTCGCCCAGAGACAGGTCCATCTTGTTCGAGGCTAAGAGAGGCAACCAACAGGCATTATACCGGGTGGCGCATAAAAATCCCTCTGTGTGAGAGGTCACTATCGAAACTATCGAAGGTAGGTTTCTGAAATTTTTACCCATTTTAGAAAAAATACCAACGTAATATAATACCAACATTTAATACGTGCCAGTTTCAAACTTAGGTATTTGTTGGATAGGAAGAAAGTTAGAAATGATTGAAGTTACAGTTGAAAAAACAAGATTGACTTGTTTGAAGAATTGATTTGGAGTAACTTCGTTGTATGTAATTATACGTGAATTTATGTTGTTCGGTGCACCAATTTCTTTGAGGACTTTGCGCAAACTATGTTTGAGTTTCCATTGTAGGCATTGTAATACCTATAGATTTCTAAATCTGTGTTACCGAAATTATTGACCACGAATCTTTTATTTTGGTTTTCAGTGCTCTTCGAGTTCTGTTCATATTTTATAACGCTGGTAGTTATACCAGCGTGTGTTATATCATGTGTGTGTGAAAGTTTCAGCACACACACAGCCTCACAGGGATTTGTTGCGCCACCCGGTATACTGTGGTGTATGTTTATACACAACACAACTCACCTATTCCATCTGGAGGGTCTGCGGGGGTCGTTTCTAGTGGATACGTCACTTGTGGCATGATAGACGGGTCTTTTTCACCGATCTTGTAGAGGGTCCACGTGCGCTCGAAAGACTCGTGCTCATCGGCACAATTTGAGACACTGACGCTGCGAATGTGATGGTCAACGCCTTTCTTCCAGTTGGGGACGGCATTCGTGTCAGTGGCACTAGAAAGACAATCTCAGGATCCGACGCACATTTTCATCGGAGCATCTAGACTATAGGTACTTATTATCAGTACATACGACGCAATTTTTCAGTTACAATTTGATTTTTTTACAATTGATGTAAAAATATTATGAAGTTGTGTTCTCTCATTCGAGGATTTGCTTCAATTCTATTCATTTCAAATTGTCAAATTTCAGTTGGCAAAATAGAACAGACTATAAACCAAAAATTGCCAAGATTTGGATACTTTTCTACTTTCACACTAGAGACATTGGGCAATTAAAATCTTCAGATTTGAAGCGCATAGTCGAATACCCACTTGAAATACTTACCAGTCCTGAATCTTGATATCAGGAACACATTCTATATTTCGTCTATCCTCCACTTCTACGACATACTGCCCCTCGAACTGCGCCACGTCCTTGTTCATCATCATGATCGTCATCGTCTTCTCTTCCGACTCGTGGTACATGTGGTCGAAGTGGAAGAAAGTCGCCTCATCCGGGAGCGGCGGCAGGTTCTCTGTCCCCGCCATGTATTGCTTGACATTGCGTCTGGACATCATGTTCGGACGGCCGATCCTGAACGTCATGCCATCGCCAGTGCTGATCTCGCACAGGAATCTGTCCCCCAGAGCTTCTTCGTCTTCCAGGACAATGAAGAAGGGGTGATCTAGTCCTTGGTACTTAATTTTCGGCTTAAAGAGGAATGGCTCTGACTTTAAATCCATCCGCTTCGTACCTGAAATTAAATCATTATTGATGCAACATTACCGAAGACTATAGCTCCTAGTCCCTCGAATTCGCGGTCCCCTCGGGCCGGCCTCCCCCCTCGAGAGAACCCATTCTGGTCTGGCCTTCTCACCTGTGCTGGACTTCCCCGGACTGGGCCCCTTCGGTCGACCCCTCCTCATGACATCCTTTGTTTATTCAATAAGTTGTCCGTTGTTTATTTTCTAAAGTAAGTTACAACTTACCTGCTCGTCTGGCGTTGATAACCTCGTCGTTGAGCGCCAACGATCCGATAACTTACTAATTTATTTTAAATACATACTAAAGTGCAAGAAATATCCTAAAGGTATCCTATGACTCCTTTAATAGGTACATCTGGGTCATTCTCACGAAACTATTGATTCTGTGTCCCACAGCCACACAAATTTTCTGGTTCATTTTTCTTTATTTCTTTTGGGGGAAAATCAAAGAACATGATGTAAAACTAACATCTAATAAGTGATAAAATTATTCCATAAATATGTTTTTAATTGAAATTGAGCCTAATTAACATTACCATGTCTGTCCCTAGCAGTGGTTTTGTGAATTAAATGTATTGTAACTTATGCACTTTTATAATATTTAAAATAAGGTACTTTTTATAGAGCAAAGTTAACTAATTAAAATTATAAATTAGGGGAAAATGTAATTGATAATATTTTTAAATTTCGTTATTGAAGTTTGTCCCCTAGGTATTTTAACATAACCATGTCAAATACAATTTTCTGCTCCATGAAGGAGGTTTAGGGATATTTTGTGTTTCTTGTTGGCACTACTGCTGCAGTTGTGCTCCAGGCTGAAACCAAATTGAGTCTACTTTGGTACTTTTGATTTTAGAGGCATCAGGAAATATGAGTATGAGCAGCAATTTTTACAAAATATGCTTTCTATGTAACATTACCATGTCATCAATTACTTCTAATGGAATGATGAGATTTGGTTCCTAATGATGAAATTATATGTGTAATGTAGTTGTCTAAAAATGAGAAAATAATTGATGCTGTCAGTTTGGCCCTGCATGCTTGGGGTCCATTAACAACACTTTTTAACATTACCATGTCTATAACATTACCATGTCCATGATACATCCAAACAGACATGGTATTCCCCAAAAATTGGAAAACATCTCTGCTCATCATATATTTAGTTTTCTAATACAGATTCTATTATTTAAATTTTTTTTTTAGATTTTTAGTCCAATGTTTTTTCCTGGAAAAAATAAATTCGTTTTCAATAGTTTCGTGAGAATGGCCCATCCCTTGTTAATGGTAAAACAATGGTAAAATGACGCCACTCTAGGCCTATCCTACTACCCACGATTGGCATGTAGCACAGAGCGTAACACTCAAGAACAAAAAAACTCACTGATTTCATTGATAATAACAAGGATTGATAGTCAAGGAACCTGACCAGCAGCCAATCCGTTTCGCTCAAATGCCGTTGTATGATATTTTGTATAGTGGACCTTCATATTACTTGACTTACCGGTGTTCTGTACATCGCATTTCACTCCCTGTTTGTCAGGCTGACAGTTGCAGAAGAAGTTGCCGCTTGGGAAGCTGATGCACTCTGCACCATTGCAAGGATTCGGCTGGCATCCGTCCGATTGGCGCGCAGTCCTCTCTCGCGATACACGAGACACGTGGCCATATGACACTGCAGAGGATATCGCAAACAACGAGATAATTAACACGCTTTTCAGAACCATCGAGGAAATCAACAAGATTTGCTTAAGTCATACAGAAAATTAAAACATTTGAGCATAAGTTTGGTTCTAAATAGATTGAAATTCGAGGAAGCAGTGGAAATTCGGATGAATATTTTAAACCTTGATGAGGTATTTTTTTTTTTTTTTATATTTTTGCCACCACCTACTAGTAGATCTTAGGGGGATTCCTTTTCATGTATTAATCAAATTGTTGCGTCAATAAGACTTATCGTTCATGGGGGCTAGAAAGCCCCATGCACGATTGATGCGGACGGAACAGAGTTGACCGAGTTGAAGTTCTAATTTTAGAATTTAGAATCTGCTAGTTTAGAAAGCTCATTTCCTTTGGAAAGCTCCGAATTGTTTAGAAGGTTTGGTTTGTTTAGAAATCTCAGAAAATTGTTTTCGATACTGTGATATTATATTTAGGTTCTGATGGTAAAGCAGTGCACTAACTCGCCGGCCGTGCAACAAAGAGTTCGCTTACAACCTTGTAGATGGCGCGACACTCCCCAATTCATTGTAATTCTCGACTTCGGAAATGAAGAATCCAAAATATTTCCCAAAATTTGTATTTATAATTTTGAAAGATCCTACATATTTTATCTTTCAAAAATAATACTAAAATATGATGCTGAAACTCATTCTATTTCAATTGTCAATTTACATTGAAAATGCATGTTACATCTTATATTTTAATCCCTGTTCCACAATTGACATTCATATTTTACTAAACGTCATTGAACTATGTCCCAAAAACTCCGTTTCATGCAGTCTAGAGTCCTGTTTAACATGGGTAGTCCTATACCTGCCCATGCTATCTAGGACTCTAGACCCCATGAAACGGAGTTTATGCACATTTATAATTTGTGTATGACAGACTTTTTACCAGTAAATTTAGTAAAAACCTACTCTAACGAAACACAATTTCATAAAAAAAATCAATTATTGACTATTATTGTCGGTATAGAAAGAACATAATACCGCTTTGAATATTGCAGTTTTTGATAACCCGACATTCAGTCATTTTTATATTATGCTAGGTGTATAATAATCACACTCAACATGCACTCAACATTTTTAAAAGTACCCCTTGAGCTCAATCCGGGAGGTCCCGGATTCGACTCTCGGCGTACTTTCTGACAAGATCAAACAGTTCTCGCTGTTTTCCTCAGTCGATCGAGAGGCACATGATGGAAAGGTTCCGCAATCCCTACCCTGTACTAATAGGATAGCTGTTCATAAAGGACGTTATATCGGGACCTGAAATGTCGCTAAAAACGATAAATTCTCATTCATTTCAGTCAGACATATTTTATTAAGAGGGGTAGAGATAGTTTTGTGACGTCGTTTGGGGGGGGGGGGGGGGTCGAAAAGTTTGACACAGCGTGACAGGGGACAGGGGGGTGTCAAAATAACCAATTTCTACAGTCAATACTTTCAATTCATCATCATGAGTAATCACTAATCATTCATCCGTCGCCATTGGCCTGGCTGGTTGCAGAACAGTGCGACGTTAAACACCACTAAGACCCAGTTTTTCAATGCTCTGCTACATTTTAAACAGTTGAAAAAGACTATATTGACATGGCAACAACCAATGGCATTCCTAGAATGACCGTTTAAACATAACTAATGGCTTTCATTAAGTTATTAGATATTGAGATATTATTGAATGTGATAGTATAATAGACTAAGCAGGTAGAAATATTGAAAGTTTAACATCTTTTAGAACAAAAGTCTGACTGCATAAAGTCACTAACTCCCGGCTGCATTGTCAAGAGCTGCAGTCGTATGACTTCTGATGCGTGCGCCGCGATGTTCTGAGGCTCGAGGTTGTCGGCCTAATTCCCCTGTCTGCAATAATAAACAATACCTCCAGTCTGCAGTGACGTAAGACGGTGACTCATGCATCCGAGTATTCGATACCTGGCGAGCATGCGCACTGCACAGCACGCGATCCACAGCAGCGTACTGGAAGGAACGAAATCGAGAATATACTAGAATATATCGAGAATACATCTAGAAATCTAGAATAGCTCCATTGTTATCTGTGTCAGAAGAGAGAAACGAAACAATTTTTTATATAATGTCTCCAATGATATTTGATTCAGTATTTGACTCTATAAGGGAAAAGAATATACCCAAAATTGCTCCTTTATTAGTATCTATCACCATAGAATCTACATAGAAATGCTCCATTTCTTGAAGGTTTTGTACTTATGTAGCCAGGCGCGTAGGAAGGGGGGAGAATATGGGATTACCCCCCCCCCCCCCCCCCCCCCCATTCACCATAATAAATTAAGTTCAATGTCCCAGAATCACTTATAAATTGTTTAAATTCTAAAAAAGAACGCAACAACAAAACAAAATACGCCACATAACGTCTTAAAATTGATTTCAAAGTGTTCAAAAACCAAAAAACGTCCTGGGGGCATGGTTGGGGGCGCTTCCCCCCACACCCTCCTTGCCCCGTGCTAATTTGTTTTTCTTGACTCCCCCAGGCAGAAATCTGCTGACGCCCATGAAATTCTGCAAACTGACTCTCTCTTCTGTAAAGTGTGTGGCTGGAAGAATTAAGATGATCATTTTGTAAGTTTCTTTTTTTTCTCTTTTTAGTGGTCTTTTAACGTCGCACTGTTCTCCAGCGAAGCTAATGGCGACGGATGAATGATTATGATGATGATGATTGGGAGATGATGGTGAAGAGTGTAAGGATTGAAGGTGGGAAGGAGACGATCGTGGTCTATTAGTATGGTACCTTGGCAGCATTTGCCCGAATTTGCCTGTCAAGAGGGAATACCACGAAAAAAAACAGTCAGGAAGGACGGCCTCGGGAATCGAACCCGGGCCTCCGGAAAACAAGCTCAGAGCGTTACCTCTGAGCCAAACCTGTTCCTTTTCTTTTAATCGAAAATCGAACCTGGGTCTCTCAAAAAGAGCTATGTGCAGCTCAATGTACTTGCAGCCAAACGCAAGAACTTGTTCTCGAGGTTGACGTATCGGAAGCTGGGCTCATGAATAAATCACAGCAATCAATGAAGTCAAGAAGGCCGTCTCGAAGTAACAGCATATCTTCAGAACCAAGATCCTTGGTGCATGAAAATAACGGAGAGTGATGATTTCCTTCCTATGTTTAGCTATTTAGCTATTGATTATGTGCTAGAGCCAAATATGGATTCAAGTGTTGAGAACTGAAAGGTTAATTAATGCCTCTGCCAAAATGTCAGCTGAACTTTATGTTTTGTTTGTTACTTTCGTGCTAAATGAGGCTTGAAGAGGTTCTTCCTAAAATAAAACAGATTGGAATCGTAAAGTGTCGTTTGTGGCCAAATAGACCAATTGAGAAATTATGTAGGTGGAGGCTCGTGGTGTATCTAAAAAAAAATACGTGCAGCTTGATTTTCCAGATCTTATGTTGGTACCTTTTGCTGCAAAGATAAATAAATATCTGGAAAATTGTTCTGCAACCAATATTTATTTATTATATAAAGCGCCTTTTAATCAATCTTTTTACGAAATTGGGTTACATGCATTTTTGGATTTTGGGATTTTTTGTGGAAATGTGGGTTACTGAAGATACGGTGTAATGCAGAAGGTCTTTTGTCCAGTTGTACTACAATGTGTCCACGATGATAACCTTTGTAGCCATAGATTCCTTGAATATTAAAGATCACCATCGACTTTTCAGTGAATTACAGAAAGGGCATAAGTCCAGCTAAGCTAATTCAATCCTCAAAGTATGATGCATCCAATGGGAATGGTCCAATAGGTCGCAATTTGTTTTCTCAATTATCTCAGAACTAGCTCCAATGAACTTGAGCCCTTTCTGTTCGTCATTCAATTGATTTAGTCTTTTGAATGGTTTGATTTGTTTGGATCATATCCTATCATTATTGCGTCGATCATGTACCCACTAAACCAGTAAATAGCATTAGAAATTGATGGAGCAAGTTGGTTCAGGGATAACGATCTCGACTGACACTCCAGAGACCCAATTCCTGAGACAGACCTTTCCGACATTATGTTTTTCGGATTTCCCTCAGTCGAGAGGAAAATGTAGGGCAGGTTCTCTAATAACATCACGACCGCCTCCTTCCCACTGTCCATCCTTACCTATTATCATCATCATCATCATCATCATCATCATCATCATCATCATCATCATCATCATCATCATCGTCATCATCATCATCATCATCATCATCATCATCATCATCATCGTCATCATCATCATCATCATCATCATCATCATCATCATCATCATCATTTCATCATCATCATCATCATCATCATCATCATCATCATCATCATCATCATTACAATCATTCAATAGTTTTTAAACAAGGACCAATTTTCTTTTCGACATCAGGAATTTAGACAGTAAGAGTCTGTTCCTGTTTAAATTAGTAATATTGTCTAATTGCAAATGGCATTTAACCAAATGATTCACTTTCATTCAGCATATTGCGTCGCCATTGGCAACTCTGCTCCTAATCATTCATCGGCTCCATTTGAGCCTCCCCCAGGCGTGTTGATTGACACGTGACACGTGTGCACGTGACTCATCCCGCTGAGCGAGCAGACCGGGCCAGCATCCAAGAGTGACTCATCTCCTGCATCTAAATCCGTCCGGAGTCTAGCTGCATAATATAGGTCATTATACACCAAACAGTCGGCCCTTTGAACAGCCCGACAGTAAAAGTAAACAAACATGCGGATATTTATTTACCTTTGGAAATTCTGGAAATCGTTGGATGCTGTAACAAAAAGTAAATAGAGGAGTTGCAGCGGATTGGAGAAATGTGGTGCATGTTCCAAGAATGCACTATTTTAATACTGTTTAAATAGTCGGGCTGCAGTGCAATTGAAATAATATTTCATGCCAAATGTTCTAACGCCGACAGAAATATTGCTGATTTCGTTTACCTTTGACAACAAGATGTGTATTAAGGTGGATTCACACGGCCGTTCCAAACTTCGAGTTTGAAACTCAAGTTTGCCAAAGTTCCGAATCGCCGTTCCAAAAACTCCCGTGTGAACTATGAAAGTTTGAAACTCAATCCTCACAGTTCAAATCTTTTCATAGTTCACACGAAGGTTTTTGGAACGGTGATTTGGAACTTCGGCAAACTTGAGTTTCAAACTCGAAGTTTGGAACGGCCGTGTGAATCCACCTTTAGAGCCTGTATTTGCAGGCTTCATAATGCACACACATTTAAAAATTTTGTTATTTTAATGTCGCCAAAAACAATAGAAAACTCTGTTATTTGTATTCATACATTTCTTTCTTCAATTAATTTATTGATTTACAATTCAAATTTAACAGAGTTAGATATTTAAATGTCTACTGAAAAATTAAAATATATGTATTTATATGAATTTGGAAAATTCTGTTTTGAAGAATAAATTACGGCTGAAAAAATGCGGCTGACCAGTATTGAAATTATTGCAATATTTTAAAACACATTGTTGCATGGGAATGCAAGTGCTCATCTTCAAATTTCGTATTTTTGGAATTATACTTCTTTCATATTCATTCTTTTCCTTCCTTTCTTTTCATTATTTTATGATTTCTTTTCTGAGTCAACCCTCATAATAAACATTTGACAATATCTCCAGAATTTGCATACAAAACTGACACATAATTTAAAATAGACGAATGACCTGAATGATATTTGAATGTCCACACCACGACGTGAACTTTTGACTGGATTCCACTTGACTATTAGTTGTCAAATTAGTCACAGTCAACTGTTTAACATCTTCAACATTAGTGTGGTCTTGATTACTCATAACCAACAGTGACAATGCCCCATGTGAGCCTGACTACGTATACAATCATGATTAGGAAAGTGATAAGATTAACTATTTATCTTCCTTATCGCTGTCTGACGAAAGTGAGAATAATTTGCAACATTATCAATCATAACGAGTATAATGATTTGTCAATTTCTAATGATTATTAATGATACCATCATGACGTAGTTCAATCAATAATAAAGTCATAAAATACAACATTGATATTTTTGTTTTCTTTTTAGATTAAATAAGATATTGAAGATTAGTCAATATAGAACGCATACAATTTGATTGCTTTACTGTCGATAAAATGATGAGTCAGCTGTACCATTCGTGTGATTTTATTTCATAATCGTCATCACTTTTGAGCCATTCAAAATATTCAAAATTTATAAAATAAATCGGACCAACTTATATAAATACAATATTTATGCCATAGGTGAACATAGGTACCTTACGTCGATGATTAGGGCTCAAAAATTTAATTTTTATGTCTGTACGTCCGAGTTAGAAAGCCTGAAGTCCATTTTTTACTCTATTTGTGTTGCACACTTTTGAAATGATACTGTGTGCATTGTGCAACCTTTATCAATTGCCATATGACTTATGTCAGCAAATACAGTTATATTGAAGTATTCTCTTACACAATGTATCATGTCATCATTACAAAATAATGATTGGATAATTACAGAATCCTGGTTTTTGAGCTCACCTCAAGAATCATTGAAATGACTTCCGCTCTTCTACCTATGAGGTACAGTCTGTACCTCAGTCTGTACAGAGTCTGTACCTGTACAGATTTGTATGGTTCATAAGCCATGCCGATTGGGAAATATAATAATGGCAATGCACTCACTGACTGCGTCTGCACTCGTGTTTCTGCACAAAGGCAATCAAACTCCTTGTTTTTCAGTCATTTGTTCGACTCTCTAACAGGCAGGTGTGTTGCGTGAAACCTGACATTGTCAAACTGGAAGTGGAATACAACTCAGTTTACAATAAAACAGGACCACAGACAGCCGCCACGCCGCGTATACGCAGCTGTGCATACGTTCGTTCCAGCACGTAGTACCCAATGGAAGACCTAGTTATGACCTAGACTGTGTGCTGGATGGGAACCTGGTGTAGGAAACTCAGCATCGAGGGCTGGGAAAGTTTCATTGAAAACTGATCTCTGTGAGAACAAAGTGGGCAAATCAGTTTTGACCAGTACTCTCCACAAATCTGTTAGATTCTTGTTGGATTCTTGTATTCTCCTTCAGGATAAAGGCCCCTAACAACCCTTTCAAACAGTGTCCCAAAATGTCTTCTCTATTCCTAGCTAGCACATGCTTCTTTTGTTTTATACATAATTAACCAATTCAAAAAAATCCCTCTGAGGGGACATGTTGTTGGCACGTTTGACAGGTAAGATTTGGGTTATGGATATGGATTTTTGTCAAGTGAGTGATACTTCTTCATATTAAAGATTTCTCATGAGCGTATACATGTATAGGTAGAACCATATTTCGCCATAAAAGCAACACGGAATGACAGATCATCTGAATGATGCCAACAATATAGTGTCAACAATGATGGATGTTTCATGCAAACTTTCATGCATGCTGGGATGAAGAACCCAGATGATTCGGTTCCCGCGGCCGTCCTCAGTCGATAGGCAAATGCTGAGAAGGTTCCTTCTCATAGGACACGACCGCCTCCTTCCCATCTTCCCTCGACTCATCATCCGTCGCCATCAGCCTTGTAGAACAAAACCGTCCCAAGCTGGAGTCCTGTTGACGGCTGTCAAATTTTCCCAAAATGCAGACATATATCCAAGGCTCAATATTTACTCCACTGTTATACAACTTTGGGAGGTAGTTTTGAAAATTTAAGAAATATTTATGGGTAAAAAAAGTATTATTTTTCATATATTTCATAAAAAAAAATCATCTTATATTTTTTTAAAGGCATTCCCAGAAAAAGGGGATCAAAACTGCCGGCATAGTGGAGTAAATATTGAGACTTAGGATGTCCGCATTTTGGGAAAATTTACGCAGCCGTCATAGTTTCTACAGCCGTCAGGACTCTTTGTAAGTCACTCATGACTTGTGTCCGAGAGAACGAGACACATGCACGAGATCCGATCATATGCATCGACAAGATGACGAACAACTCTGAATAATTCAAACAAACAGGTCTCAGCATCCAGACATTGAATCATCTAATCTCCACATTACCCTAAGTCTCCCTCGTCCCTCTCCCCTCACCCTCAGCGTCTTCTGCGTCTCCCCTCACCCTCCTCAGCGTCTTGGTCTCACCCTCAACGTCTTGTAGGAGGCGACGACTGCCGGTGATTCATGCGACGTGATTCACCCGGGGGTTGATGACATCACGTGACTGTGTTGGGGGGGGGGAGTGCAAGAGGTGCAGCGGAATGATAGAAACTTCGTATTGACTTTGTGTCAATTCAAACATTGGATTAAATTGGACGTATTTTTGTTAGGACTAAACGTAAACAACTCTCAGTTATTTCATAGAGATACAGGTGGGCAAAATAATTGGTCTTCCGTGTGACCTTATACCGATACACTGTTAAACAAATCGTTTATCAAAACAGATAATTTAATTTGGTAACTAACTTTTCATTCCAGCTATTTTTCACTGAAATAAGTTTATAAATAAGATGAACAACGATACGAAAACAGTGACTGTCAAATGTAAATTGTATAGGTAATCTTTTTTATTAGCTTATTCCCAAAAACTGCAGTCCATAACTCCATGCACACAAGCAACGCAAACAATTGTATCCGACAAAAATAAAACAAATTTGTCTTCCTACAGAGTTAACTCAAGCAAGACTAACAGACTTGACTGTATGATACATTGCAAGTTGCAACTGCATTTCGAAAGAGCTGGCGACATTTCCCGTCGTGATCGCCCAATACTGAAAATCTCTCTCACAGCTTTTCTCACCTCAAGGCAAATACCTTCTCGTCCTCACCTTTCACACTTCATCGCTCTCTTCATAATCATTCAAATCAACTTGACAGGACAACATTGTTGGTTCAATGTCAATAACAATAATCTATTGCAAGTTGGCTCAGGCATCAGCGCTCTTGCTCTCCGGAAATACCGGATTCGATTCCCGCGACCGTCCTTCTCGCGAGTTTTTTGTAGTATTTTACGTCAGTTGAGAGGCAAATGATGCGAAGGTTGACTATTAGGCCCCGAGTTTATTCTCCATCATTGTGCATATTTATTGTTTATTAACCTACCACGTCAATAAGCCTACTGTTCCCTATCATTTTACTCCATTCCCACTCTTCACCATCGGCCAGAACATAATTTCCACACTTTCCAAGATAGTCGATCTCGCAGCTCAAAATGTGCTGCGGAAGTGTACGGTGCGAAAGTTTGGGAAAAATCTTGTTCGACAACGTTAGGAAAGTTGAGTAAATTTGGACCATTTCTATGCGTCTTAGACAATAACTTTCGTCATTTTAAGAATATGTATACAATTTTTACATTTTGTATTTATTGAGGGCAAAAATTTCCCTCCAGGAACCCCAAAATTTCTCTTATTTTCAAATTCTAAATTCTAAATCAAATACAAATTATCATTATTTTGCAAATTATAATTATTTTTTAAGATGCTTGCATGGAGATGATTGAAAGATAATGAAGAAGGTCTAGGACGGATGCTGGAAAGCTGTGATCATTTACATCTTCGAGCAGTTAATGAAAACCGACGATGAAGGTCGACTTCGATGTATAATAATTATTTATCAATAGCTGTATTTGTTGATCGATGCATTTGACATTCGAAACATGAACAAAAGTCTCAATGTTGTGTAAATCAGTGTTAATGTATGACTCATCCTCAGTGACATTAAATACAAACATAAAACCACATCGTAAACCCTTCCCACTCGCAGCTAACAGAGTCGTAAATTTCCTCTTAGTTACACACCTTATGCTTGTTTCACTGGGATCATCCGTATTTATGGGTCATTTACTGGCCATCAATTCGGTGAATTAAAATAGCCACAGTCGAAATTGTTGCAAACTAAGTTGCATTTGTTGACTTGCAACATGGTTGATGAGACGGCTAAAAGGGAGCCAAATGCAAGATTTGGAAACAGAAGGAAGATTTGGCAACCAAAGAAGACTTTTATACCTCTGATAAAATGAAGTAAATTTAGCAATAAAATGTAAGATAGAGTGCACGTTCTGAGTTTCTTTGTTACACATTTTTCTGCAAGGTGAGGATAAGAAATCATTGTAATTTCAATGAGAGTTGGCTCAGATGGTAACGCACTAGACCGTCAATCGGGAGGACCGTGTTCAAAATAAAACGCCACGAACTTCTGCATCAGAAGTTTCAGAAGTTTGTTTTGTGGATTTCTTCTAGTGTTCCATAATTGGGTGTAACTCTGAGGATGTTTATATGATCAGTCTGATTGTAAGTAATCGTTTTATTTTTGCATACCGCGCAGAACTATGCTCAATCGGGAACGATTGGAGACCAAACCGGTGAATCAATTGATGTCGAATTTTAATAGCATCTTTTCATTGATGTCCTTGTGGTATAGTTATAGGCATTTTTAATTTTTTTTAAAGAGCCCAGCGCGGTAACAAAATTAAGATTTCACCTAAAATCAATCAATCATTACTAATTGTAAAAAAATTACCAAAATATATAGCCCCCCCCCCCCTACGATTGTCTTTTATCTCATTATAAATACAATTTCAGCAACAATTGTCTGCAACCATAGACGTCTTACAGTTCTCAATATCACCAAAATAAATCGGGCTCGCACCAGCCCTAAAAGGTCACTACAGCCCCCTTCCTATTTCGACATCATCGTCTCCCGATCATCTACAACGCAAAATGACTAAGCGAATGTAAACAAGATTTTAAAAACTACGATGCGAGTTTTGTAGAAAATTGTGCAATTTCCATCAATTTTAGAAACTACGATTTGGCGTGGTTACAAAAGTGTATACACTCATTTTACTGGTAGTTTTGTTTACATCTGCAAAATTCATATTTAAACGTTCATAACTCTGTACCGTAAATAAATCCTCGTTGCTTTGTCTTTGATCTCTCACCCTTGTTGAACGCAGTGAATATTCTTAGTTCTAACCCTGGCCGCATGAGTCACGACTCACGGCGTCTTTTTCCGCCGCTCATTTGTCTTTTTCTAACCTCGTTTCAATGACCATCTGAACACATCAGAAAGAGTCATCACACTAATTTTACATTCTGTCGCCCGACTTATACTTTCCTCTCTTTGCAATTCAGATTCTTGCGTCGGTTCCAAGCTGACACACGCGTGACAATTTGCAAAGGCATTTTACTTTCCTTGAGACGGAATTTCAAGGGAAAACGCTCTCTGTGTCACGCGTTGTGAAGTGAGCATTTGTTTCGCATGAAAATGTGGAATCCGACCGGAATGACAACTCGAATGATTTGCAAGTGATCAATTTGAGATGCATTTACTTTCTCAATAAATCAAATTTGACTAATTATTTCAAAATAAGTTTAAAACGTTAATAAACCTTGACAAGCGCGTAGGAAGGGGGGGGGGGGGAGGGGGGAAATCTACCCCCCTCTGATACAATTCCCCTCCCTATGTTCTTATACATTTATATTTCAAGATAAAAATATGCTTAAAAAGTGTTAAAAAATCACGTAAAATGCACCAAATTCATGCCTGAAATTAAAAAAATTTGGGGCTGTGCCCCCCGGACCCGCATTTTGCTGGGGGGCCTCCCCCCAGACCCCCCATTGTCTTTGTAGACACTATAGTATCTCCAGCTCAAGTTCTTTTACAATATTATCCCCCCCTTGCAAATTTAGTTCCTACGCGCCTGACTCTTGAAGTTCTTGACCGATTTGGCTACAAATTTGTAAAACTTAACCTGATGTTCATCCAAATGACCATACAAAATGTGTACATGGCGAGACAAACGGTTCACTATCACTTTCAACCAGGATGTCTTACTGCATCGTGCTTTCAACCAATCAGAAGATTTTGTCCAAAATAACTATATACCTACAAGTGAATGGTACAGGGAAAGAACGCTATGAGTCACATTCGGATGAAACTGAGATAAACGAGGTTTTATGTTGAAACTTGTTTCAATCTGCCATACAAATCGATATTTCAATTGCGTTTTGCAAGACTTTGTGGCAATATTTTCTAAAAACCGATGATATATTCTGAAAGCTCATAAAAATCACTGCAAGATTGCACTTTCATTTTTTTTTTTTTAATTGACTTATAGCTTCTTATAGCGTTCTCTCCCTGTATACCCTTCAAATGTTTTATGAAGTGATGTTCGTTTATTGGTGTGGCTTGGGCAGTGCAACCAAAAAAACGAACAGAGAAAGTTCCGAAAGAGGACCAATTGTAACGATCGCTAAATAATGCAATAAAATCATTTGGAAAGCGATTCGACAGGCAAAACTAAATGTCATTCCTTCTGTACCAGTCATGACTGGACACAATTTACTACTTTATCTCTTAACAATCAAGAGCATTTCAAACATAGACAAAAATGTCAACGCCTGCGTGACAATGAAAAGCTTTATGGTGGTTTCGCTTTTAGTTTTACTTGTCATTGGTCGCTCTTATTTTTACAGACAACCTAAAATAATTAATTCAAGAAACATAAGTTGAAACTTTAAAAACTAGTGCCAAACATTGAATTACCACAATTATTCAACATACGATGTAATTTTTCATTCAGAAATATTTTATTACTTACTTAATTTGTGCCATAAAAACTTTATACCATAAATGTTCAATTTCCTTCATCATAAACAATCTCGTTTTCAAGATTATTGCTGGTCGCTCAACAATAATATTCAGTTATAAAATAGAGTTCCATAAATAATATCCTATTTTCAAGTCGTAATAAAAAAATATGTCCCTTTTATTTATTGTTGGGGGTGACAATAAAAACATGACCCGTTTATAGATTTTATTGCCTGTCTGGCATTTCAATAATTGACAAAATACGACCCCCACATTGAATTCAAACTGAAGTGTCTCTAAATGACGTCATAGTGTCTCTGTAATTGGCTCTAAGCCTCAACAATTGGCTCTGAATTAGATCTGAGAGTAATTAAGTCTTCGGCAATTGGAATAACAATGTGTATCGCCTACCGTGGTCATGAGGGTGGCGGGAAAGGGGGGGGGGAGCACCCCTCAAGCGGCAGATATTGAGTTAGAGAGGGTTGCAGTACGCATCACAGAGAATGCAGCAGTTTTATCCAGAGTGGATTTACAGTCTGTTTGGAGTCTGGAATGTTGATTGTGATGATGTAAATGATGAGAGAAACGCGGTAAATTTTGCAGTTTTGTTGGTGGAGGAAATATCCTAACTTCTTAAATAATGTTCATATGTATCATATTATATTTCTTTTGTAATTTTTTTTTTTATATATTCCCACTTCACATACAAAAATACCTACTTCATTACAGCCTACAAATATGGGTTTTTTACTTATGTCGTATATAATTATGTCTTGTAAGCGTTGAGAAAATATAATAAGACTACCAATCTAAAATATAAGGTTTACCTATCAAATGAGAGAGAAAAAAGTAATTTTTTATAAATTTACAGTAAATATGGCAAAACTGCACTGCAAATATGAGCTAATTTGGCGGTGGAAGCCTATAGTTTACACGGTGCAATGTTTCATCCTAAAACCGGTTCTATGCAATTAACTCTGAAGTATTTTTGATTCAGTTTCGCGTTTACATAATGTTGAACCAATAGGTTGAACGCAATGAATTGAATGAGACATTGAAAAGTGGAACTCAATCAAGATTCAAGAATGTATCTCGTACTCTATGTGGAAATGGTTTTCATTGTACCAACTTGTAGGTGGTATGGGTTCGTTTTTGTTTCAAATAAAGGAATAATTCGAAGCTTTCATATTGTAGTAGAACAAAAAATCACGTGCAAGATATAAATTGTTGCGGTATCCATGACAACACTATTACTTCATATCAAAGAAGTGTCCAAATTCCTAGTGAACGAAGAATATGTCTGAGAAACTCGAAAACTCCTTACTCCAACTCTTAACATGTCCTGTTTGCATGGAGCCGTGTCAAGCCCCAGTGTACATGTGTGATAACGGTCACAACCTCTGCTCAGACTGCGAGAAGAAAGCTCAGTTCCGCTGTCCGGTTTGCCGTATTCCTGCTCGCCCTTTCAACCGAAACCTCGCCTTGGACTCAATCAGTGAACAAGTTCTTACAGTCCCCTGCAAGTACCAGGCGAAAGGATGTGGAGTGAAAAGGAAACGAGAAGAGGATCTGGAAATTCACTATCCGGACTGCAAATTCCAGTTCAACTCAAAATGTTTCATCTCACCGACTTGCAATTTTATTGGCAGTGGCCACGATGTTCATTTCCATGTTTCAAATCAACATTATAATAATGTATATCGATTTAATGAGGTACATCAGCACAACTTCAAAATGACATGTGAAGAAAGTGTCATCGCATTGTATGCGTTAAAATGTCAAGACGAATATTTCTGGATCTTTGGCAAGCGAGTTGCAGCGGGGAAGATTATTTACTTCACGCGGTACATCGGACCCGATGAGAAGGCCTGCAAGTTTAAGATTTTGCTCAAGTTTACGTCAGCTGATGGATTCACGACTTATTTGAAATTTTGTAGGACGCCGCTCAAGTTGGATGAGGATGAGATGGAGAGCAAGAACACGATTGTCTTGGATGAAACTTACTTCGACAAGAGTTCTGACAATGTCAGGAGTGTGTACTTCACGGTGAAAGGTGTTGAGAATATGTAATACTAAATTGACCAGATTTATAAGAATGCTAAATGTCTGTATTAATTATGAAGTGTAAATTTTTCTGGAATATCAATAGTGCTGCAATGATTTTCTTATTATGGTTACGTTTGGCGAATTTTTGTCTACACAAATTAAAGCATTCTTCAATTAGCTCATGTAATAAAGCAAACTCCATGACTATGACCATCTTTGACTTTTATAGAAATGTGAAATTTTACAATTATTTTGCGCTGTCTTTACACCTGATACCCAGAGTCTACATGATTAGCAACACTTGCACAACTATGACTCACTATAATAACTCCTTGTTGAAAGCGTTTTCGCTTTGATCGAGGTTCAACTTTTACCAAAATTAGATAAAACAGGGAGACTTGAAATTAAATCGTCCCAAAAATAGTGTAATTTTAAAGGTGAAATTTTTAGAAGAAGACAGCCATTCGAAAATATAGTTACTATTCAAATAAGAAAAAGAGTACAAGGTGATAGCACACAGTAAATGGTAACACTGCATTATACGAGTTGTTTGGCGAGGTAAAAGTGGAACTTTTACTTGCTATGCTAGTTCCTAAACATGTGGTATTGTTTCATCATCATTATTCTAAGCACCATCACTGGAAAGTGAAAAGGAAAGTCCAAGAAACTCATGTTATTGAGCTTTCGAGCCATCTCGTTCCACAATGTTTTTCCACAAACCTCGCGAAAACCGAGATGAAATATCTTGTTCCTCGGTGGAGGCGCCAGGTCCACCAATAATAGTTTTATCTCTTCTGTTCCTGACACATCCCCCACCCCCTGCTCCCGCCCATATAAAGCCGTTAACCAAACAACCCCCCACCCCCAGTACGTTGTCTTGCGGTGTAACGCACAAAGACCACCCTGCATCTGGATTAGATCATCCCCCTCCTAGCTAATGGCTCATGTAGATCCCTGTACCCCGGGGATCAGTTATACAACCCTCTAATAGTCCACCCTCGCATTCCATATGGAGCGCATTTTGAATTGCGCATTCCCCCATTTCCACTCCTGAGTCAGCCAATGGTGCTTGCTCATGTAGAAACAGGGGCTTCAAATTCATACAGATCTAATTGAAAATGCATGTAACTTTGTTAGATAAAAAATATGAGAGTCAATCCCTGAAATCCTATTGGATTTATGAGTAAATCTGTTTTTGTAATTGAAGAGGGTTTAATTGAACGGGTTGGTCACGTGCTTGCCACGTGTCCCCGAGGCGTCGCGGCGCACATGTGAGCGTCGGGACGCTGCCAAGACGCCATTCAAGGAGTCCACACCTGCGCTTGTTTACATTTATTTATAAGAGTTTGATCTTTTTGTGTTGAAATCCGGAATGATTCAGAATATAGGTAAAGAAGTTGGTTGTTAATTGTGTCATCAGGTGGCCTAGTTTAAATTGACAACATTCTTAATTGCTGCTACGTTTTAAGAAGAGAGGGAAATTCGCATGCTGTGGTACGGGGAAGTGAAATATATGTGGTGATCCGTTCACCTTATGCGTGGTGAGTTTATGATCAATGTAAGGTCAAAAATGCTTTAATTGTCATTCTGTTAACATTAGTTTCAGAGCCATTTATTGATATGTCAATAGAATCAGTTAATATCAGTAATCAGTTAATCAGTAATCAGTAATCAGTAATCAGTAATAGAAACGTTGCCAATAAAAATGTACAGAGCATATACCGCTGATTCTATTAACAATTGTCATTCTCTTTGACATTTCTCAACCCAAAAACTTATTTCAAGTGTATCAATTTATTCGTAAAATATATTTTATAATTCTATCTATTTTGCATATTTCCTGCATATCTGCAATTTTTAATATCGAATTCGCCGCCTTTCTCTTGTAACTGTGGAAGATGCCCTGTGTAGATGGAGAACACATCTTTGAAGGTTGTTTGAAATGTTGGATCTTGGAGACTTGGATGCAGCCGTTTGTTGAGCGAGCGAAGCGAGCGTCTCCTTTTGGCTCATTTGGCACGGACCTCTGTTATTTTTTGTTTGTTTTTCCGCTAGGTGAGGCTATGCAGGTCACAGTTTTTCTTCGATCGAGCTGAAATTTTGTACACATGTAGAGACAACCTTTTCTGTTTGCAGGCCCTAATATTTTTGAAATCTATTCATTGGTTAAAATATAAATAAACATCTGATAGGTTGAAAAATGAAAATGATCTTCGATTAATCTGATCAAACTCATATTTTGGCTATACAGGTCAGAGTTTTTCTTCAATCGAGCTGAAATTTTGCAAACATGTAAAACTAACATTCTCTGATTGCAGGCCCTAATGTTTTTGAAATCCATTAATTGGTTAAAATTTAAATAAATATCTCCTGATAGGCTGAAAAATGAAAACGGTCTTCGATAATTCTGATCAAACTCATATTTTGCATGATCATTAAGACCAACATTGTATTGTATCTTATTATACAAAATATCATCCCAATCAGTTAAGAGGGCTTGGTAGTGAGCGTGGCCTTGACGAGTTTTTTAATCGATTTTTATCAATATCTTTTTCCAGTGTAATTGTTAACAAAATAGGGCTATGGACGTGAATTCAGAACAGTTCACTGAAAATAATTTCATAGTTTGGAATAAGCTATTAGTTTTATTGTGTCCAACAGGTGTTTAGAACCCGAAAATTTAATTTTCCAACAAGTGTTCCAACAGGTGTTTAGAACCCGAAAATTTAGTAATTTTCGGGTTCTAAACACCTGTTGGACACAATAAAACTAAAAGCTTATTCCAAACTATGAAATTATTTTCAGTGAACTGTTCTGAATTCACGTCCATAGCCCTATTTTGTTAACAATTACACTGGAAAAAGATATTGATAAAAATCGATTAAAAAACTCTTCAAGGTCAAACTCACTACCCAGCCGTCTTAAGAACGTATGAACTTATTGACATTTTTAATATCTGTCAGTAATGAAGTATCGAAATGAATGTTTTCCAGCGCCACTTGAATTGAATCTGATTTGCTATATTTACCAGGGTGCTTAGATGTTATTTTCACGTTTCGATGAAAAGCATAAACTTTGTTGTTGATTGAGTGATCATATTTCGATTCAATATGTATGGATATGTTTTCTGTGCGTTGTGTACGCATTTCCGGTTCGAGAATTTGCACGTACCCGTGCTCGCTCATCAACGCGTTACACAGAGCGTTTTCCTAGTCTTATAGGTATTAGTTATGAACTGTCACAATTAAAAGATACACTACAGAATATTGAGTTTGATTAGAAACGTGATATACATTTACCTCAGACTCAGAGGTAGAAGACCGAAAGTCCATGTCAATGATTCTATTGGTGAACTAAAAATCAGTCATTCTGCCTTCTCCCAATCATTTTGTTGTCATTGTTATTGATAAATTGGGGGGGTTTTCTCCTTGTTGCTTTTTAGGAATCAAGTCATATACTTTTTACTGATTGCTCTTGGCTGATAATAAATAAAATATTTAATTGGCTTGACCGCATCGGCGTTTCTCGATAATATAATATTAATTAATATCATATTTCATAAACTTGAGGTAACTTAACCACCACAACTTATCCTATTATGAGCAACGGATGTCCTGCAGGAAAACAATATCGTAACACCTTTGAGTTCATCCTGTTTACTAACAACAAAATCCTTAACCACATCTTCCCCTGTAATAAAACCGCAGTAAATTCAGCACTGGCTGATTCCTCTCCTCCCCTCACCATAATGTTCATATATATAATACAAGTTGTGTTTTCATAATTCACAATCTCATCAACATGTTCATCTGCAAGTGTCTAGTGTTATCACTATTCTGTGTAGCTCTGGTTCGATCCAAGACTGGGTCGGAGTTGCAGAGTGGTGCTCAGAAGTCACGGAATGTCACAGTGTTGGCTTATTCCAGGGTGATAGTGGATAGCTCCCGGAACCAGTCGGGCTTCTGGACCACGGAGGTAAGATTAGCACAGTGTAGGATTAGATATTATTATGCGAAGCTGAAATTGTGTAGGCTACAGTTTTCGATAAAACATGAGCGGGAATCTCACCATGCAAATATTCTCAATGTGCATTTAAAGGATGATTGCAATTTCCTTTGCTACGTAAAACATTTGATTGCCTTCAACCATTATTCTTCTATTTAGTGGTGTGCGGCCGCATCAGTCAAAGACAATCCTTTTCGAATTATGGGTATAATACCACCATGAGTTGATGGGCAAAAATGGGCACTTCAACAAATATCAGCAAATATATCCCGAGTGGAAGAATAGAAGAAACTTCTGCCGCAAGTCTTTGTTCAGGTGACCTTGGGACGCGGCGAGTCTAGGAATCCTCATTCACATTCACACTCAGTGGAGGTCGAACCCGGGACCTCGAGTTGCGGCGAACAGAAGTCTACTTATGACGTCAAGATCACGATTATAAGTGAGTATATGACGTGATTGAGGACCATGTTTATGTGATAGATCTGGAATTAATGTTGTCGTTGTCCCCAGCACCTCCAGCTCCACCTCCAGCACCTCCAGCCGGCTACGAACTCATCCCCGGCCTCGGCGCGTACAAGTTCCACACCGCCCCCATGATGTGGCCGAACGCCAAGGCCAAGTGCGAGGAGGAGGGCGGACACTTGGTCATCGTGAACTCCGACGAAGAAGCTGCGGCCATGCTCAAACTCTTCGCCAAGAACCCCGCTGCCACGATTACAGGATCGAGCACCACGAATGTGGGTTGGACAGGATTGAGGGAGTCGGAGACTAAGAATGGGCAGTACTTCACAATCTTCGGTAAGAGTATTTTAGCTTTCCTGACTCTAGAGAAAGAATCACTATCAATAAGTTGCCAGTTTTGATTTTTCTAAGTAAATTTCTCAGAGTAAAGACGGGTTCCCATGGAAAACAACGAAAAGGGGGCGGAGTTATTATCACAACTGAGTTCATCGCACGATTATTCAGTGCAGTAAATAGTGCAGACGGAACAGGTTGGCTGAGTGTTAACGCTCTGAACTTGTATTCCATGAGGCCCGGGTTCGATTCCCGCGGCCGTCCTTCCTGACTGGGGTTTTTCGTGGTATTCCCTCAGTCGACAGGCAAATGCTGGGAAGGTACCCTACTAATAGGCCACGACCGCCTCCTTCCCACCTTCCATTATTACCTACTCTTCACCATCATCCTCATAATCATTCATCCGTCGCCATTAGCCTCGCTGCAGAACAGTGCGACGTTAAGCCCCAGACCAAAAAAATACATAGGGCAGTTGATAATGGTGGTAAATGGCGTCAAATCGCAGCTTGTCGCGAATTGAACGCATTCATGGGAACGTGAGAGCTGGAATAATTACGACGAGCAGTCAAATTACGATAATATACGTTAGCTGTACCCTTCATATGTAGGTATATCTATGATGAAAATTCAAGTTGATTGAATAAAATCGGAAGATTGTATTGTACACTCAACAAATGATAAAACGGTTTTTGAAAGAAACGCTGAAAAAAGGCTGAAAAAGATTTGATGGCATCATCCTATTAATGTCTGCTAACTCGTTTTAGTAGGTGAGTTCTGATTTCATTGATCACAAGGATTGATTGCCATGGAACCTGACCAGCAGCCAATCCGTTTCTCTCAAATACCGTTTTATGATTTGTTCGGTGTACCAATTTGGTGTGCTTCATGCAGTCAGCAATGTCTCTGGCAATATCCAGGCAACTGTCATGAAGACTGGTTTCCTCCCACAGAATCAACTGTTGATTGTTTTCAGGTGAGCCTCTGTCAGCTACCGGCTACGAGAAGTGGTTTTCAGGGCACCCTGCCCATTCTACGCTGGGTGACTATCTGTGGATTCATCGTAATGATGCGCGTCTGGGGGACAATCCTTCTGCCCCCAAATACAATTACACTTTTATATGCGAGCAGAATGTCTGCTAACAGACACATTCACCACTTATCCGGGAATAGAACTTAAATCAAGAAAGAAAAACAATGGGTGAAAAATATGTACCCAATCTAGTGGAGCGGTCGCTCCACTCAGCCAAGTCGTACCGTACACTCACAGTCACTCAACATACCGTAAATGCCTATATATAAACTGAGGAGCAGACCAACTACTTTTACTGTAAGCAACAACATGGCATTTTCGGCCTACTGGATCTCAACAATGGAAAATCTCTCATTGTTGTGAAATGTCTTAATTTTGAGCTATGGCCCACCTGACAACATATACATCACGCGACAACAACCAGTCATGCCGTTTACGACCTAGAGGACAGTGACAATCGTGAAATTACACCGCTTTCTTCTTCAGATGATGATGATGATGATGATGATTCTGATGATTCCCGAAAAAGTTGCTATCACCGCCACAGCCTAAACGGCTGAACCGATCAACCTGAAATTTTTACCACATATGCACTTTTGGCGTCTGATGATACCTTGCCTCTTGTGATTTTTTGTGCCGCCATTTTTAAACCGGAAGTGACGTCATATCTCAAAAACGTCTGGACCGATTAGAACGAAATTAGCGCCATTCGATTTAGACGGTCATCTATATGAAGTATCAATAAAAAAATTATTATTTTCTTATTTTCTGAACCGGAAGTGACGTCATAAATACGTAATATTGAACTTATTTCAACATACATAAGTAACTTACATTGTAACATAGACAATACAAATTATAATTTCAAGGTTGCAGTGTTCTCGGCCGCCATTCCTGAAACCGGAAGTGACGTAATATATCTAAAACGCCTGTGGGTCGATCCGGGTCAAAACACGGAAGGATTTGCGTCACCCCTTTTGATTTCGACCAAACTTGGTAGGATTGTTCCATATACAAAATAAGCGGACACGTATTTTTTATTTAGGGCTTAACTGCCACGGGGTCGGCCCTACAGCCCCTTAAATAAATTCAATTTTAACTAAGGGTGGTTTATATAAACTCTCATAACTTTGTAACCATATGACATAGGTTGATGATCTTTTTTAATAAATGTGTATAATAAGACGCGCTTTCATAATATTATTATTTTGTTTTGTTTTATAATACATTAAGGGGTGACCAAATCACTTTTCGATTTTAAAGGGGTGGTTTTCCCAAAAAGGCCACTTTTAAAATTTTGAAAAAAAAATATATTATTTGTGGTTATAATGTTTAAATTCTCTGAAAGTTTGGAAGTGGGCAGACTTTTCGTTAAGGCGCTAGAGACAAAAGTGTATAGTAACGTCACTCTAGCATACAACCCTATACTGCAAAAAGTTTGTCAAAGACACCATGGTAAAACATTTAAAGTAGTACGAGCACTTAATCCTTTTGTGTAATTGTAAGCAACAATAAAGAGTTAAAAAACATTTAAGAACTACAAATCCCCTCCCCACCCCACTCCCGCCCACCCCTTCTACCAATATTTATTCAAATAGCGTCTAACGTGAGATTGGACTTTCATATGGAGAGAGGATGTTGACGGCAACTAATTAGTCATTTATTTGAAAGCAAATTGACTTCGTATCGTACGAAATTATTCTTTCAAAATTGGGGACATAAAGTAAACTGATATTTAAAGAAAAAATGTGGCAGGGGTGACCATTTTTTAAAATATATATTCTAGTATCTTTAGAGGGATAATTCTCCAATGAGGGCACAATTCTAAATGATCAGAAAAATAAATGCTATTAATGCCATTGTTATGTACACATTCTCAGCACGTTTGAATTGGGCCGTTGCTTGATTAAGAGCTAAACATTATATGTAGTCATGTTTGTGTGAAACTTGCTGGAATCGCGCTATTTACGTTGCACTCTTCTCCAATTAGGCTAATGGTGACAAAGGAAGGGTTGTGAGGATATTTACGACATTACCTATGAGAAAAACGGAAAGAATTGATGGTGGGAAGGAGATGGTCGCTGTCTATTAGTTAGGAACCTTCCCAGCATTTGCCTCTCGGCTTACCAAATCAAGAAACAGGGAGGTAATTCTCTACACTTCTATGTAATAAAAATATATTTAAAAATCAAGAAAAATATATCCATGAAATAGACCATATTATATATTTAGAATAGTTTATACACTCCTCGAATAGGTTGGCAAATGATAGATCCCAATGGCCTTCCAAAAATCTTTCGGACCTACCTTTCTTCTCACCATGCAGAAGGGTGGATTCCAAGCTTTATTGCTTTATTGCTCTCCCCCCTTGAAGACAAAGGGTGGCTCTCAAGGCGCGGTTTCGCTCTCCGAAGGGATGCCAAATGAACAGACAGCATTTTAGTGCGATTTTGAAGCTCGACTCGTGAGGTTGTGTATTATCTACTGTACCTACTTCTATTGGCATTTGAAAGTGATTTAGTGAATTGATTAACTTGACAGTTGATTTTCATCCGATTTTAAGAAAATGTGTTAACTTTGTAAACTCTGTAAACTCTTACCAGCGTATTTTGTAATTTTTTGAGTTCATACGTGTTTGTGTTTATTTTTGTTTGTTTTGGCATACTTGTTAATATGCCAAAACAAGAGAAAACGTCTAAGGTGCTCTTCAGGTCAAGATGTTGCAACCCCTTCAACATTCAGCATCACAGAGTCACGAGAGGACTGCGTCTAATTTCAACTTTGTTGAGGTTGAAAACACCTCAGCTTCCTGAAGGAAGTATGGTTTGTCGTCCGTGTCGAAGTAAGATTGCAAGTGACATGACTCTGCCAGATCTAGGGCCAGATGAACCGTCTCCAGCCACCCCTGCGTCAGTTCCCAGCTTGTCTTCGAGTTCAGACGGCGCTGATCCTGCACAGGTCCTCAGACCCTCAGTTCTCCCGGCAGTCGCGGGCCGCACTTATGAGCAAGAAGTTGTTGTTTCGGCTTTGAACGAAGGTTTGGCGCTGCTTCCAATATCTCCTGTCGTGCTTAAAAAACTAACGCAAGGGAAGTACCCGCTAGCGAAGCAGAAGGAGATTGCCAAGGCGATAGAAGCAGTACTTGTACCAACGGCATCGACGTCAACAGCTGAGCCTGAAGAAGAAAGCGAGGAGAGTGAAATCATTCGACAGTTAAAAGAAAAGTTCAAGTCTACAAAAGACAGGAGCGTGCAAGTGCAAATACTGACAGTACTTCCACAAAGTTGGTCACGTGCGAAAGTTCAAACTGTGTTTGGAACAACCGAGTATATGGCACGCTTAGCCCACGATCTTGTTCTAGAAAAGGGAATCCTCTCGTCTCCTAATCCCAAACCAGGGAAAACTCTCTCTCAGAAGATCGTTGATGACGTCATATCATTTTATAATTCCGATGACGTCAGCCGATTAATGCCTGGTAAAAAAGACTGCAAGTCAGTGCAGCGCGAGGGCAAGCGAGTTGTGGTGCAGAAAAGACTTATTCTAAGCAACCTTCGCGAGCTTTATCGAGTGTTTAAAGATCAATTTCCAGACCATAAAATAGGATTTTCCAAGTTCGCGGACCTTCGTCCCAAGGAATGTGTGTTGCCAGGAGCAAGCGGAACTCACAGCGTATGTGTCTGCACAATACATCAAAATATGATATTGATGATGATTGGTGCGAAAATTGCAGACATTTCGGCCCAAGATGAGATGCCTTTAAAAACATTTAAAGAATGCATATCGGCTGTCATATGCAACAACCCGCAAGTGTCCTGTTACTTCGGCGAGTGCCCAGCGTGTCCTGGAGTAACGCACCTCAAAGAGCACCTACGAGAACGCATGGATGAACATGCATATGAAGACATTACGTTTAAAAGGTGGGTGGCAGTTGACAGGTGTTCTCTGGAAATAGTGACAATGAAAGTGGATGATTTTCTGGACAGCTTTTGCGACGCATTAGCCATCTTAGTTCGTCACTCGTTCACCGCCACAAAACAGTCGGAATATCACAAGGAACTGAAGACCAAGCTTCAGCCAGGAGAGTTCCTTGTGATTTGCGATTTCGCGGAGAACTATTCGTTTGTGTTGCAGGACGAAGCCCAAGGGTTTCATTGGAACAATTCGTCGGCCACGATCCACCCATTTGTAGCATACTACAATGAGGATGGCGAACTGCATCATGTCAGCCTTGTTGTAGTGTCCGATTGTCTGACACACAATACGGTGGCCGTACATTTGTTCCAAAGAAAATTAATTGAGCTTCTTACCAGTGTGTGTAACACCAGACCAACAAAAATCTTCTATTTTTCTGACGGCGCTGCGTCGCAATACAAAAATAGGAAGAATTTTGCAAATCTGTGCTGTCATGAAGAAGACTTTAACATCAAGGCAGAGTGGCATTTCTTTGCGACGTCGCATGGGAAAGCAGCATGTGACGGGGTTGGAGGGACCGTCAAGAGATTGGCCGCTCGTGCCAGCTTACAGCGCCCCTACGATGACCAGATAATGACCCCGATGCAGCTGTATAACTGGGCGAACACGAACATTCAAGCCATCAACTTTGCTTTCTGCACTGAAGCGGACCACGAGACAGAAGCAAATGTCCTCAGAGATCGGTTTTTGCGATCACGAACCATTTCTGGTACGCAAAAACTTCATTCTTTCATTCCGATTTCAAATTCAAAAGTTTTAACGAAAATATTTTCCTCCGCACTTCATTCAAAAGAAGAAACTGTATTCACGAAGTAATGATCCATAGAATTCAAAACTTGCACATAGTATCAGAACAGTGGTTTTAAACCTTTCCACTTGAAAAAAAAGACCTCATACATTGGTTGGGACCTTGGCGAGGTTATGGGGCTTATACCAACGCCAACCAATTACTAACCATTACTTATATAATATGTCATGGAAGTAATACCTATGCCTAAGACAGTAATGCTCTAAATTTGCACTCTGGAGGTGCCTGTTTCATTTCCGTAACCTATACCTTCCTATTTCTTGATTTGGTAAGCCGAGAGGCAAATGCTGGGAAGGTTCCTAACTAATAGACAGCGACCATCTCCTTCCCACCATCAATTCTTTCCGTTTTTCTCATAGGTACTGTCGTAAATATCCTCACAACCCTTCCTTTGTCACCATTAGCCTAATTGGAGAAGAGTGCAACGTAAATAGCGCGATTCCAGCAAGTTTCACACAAACATGACTACATATAATGTTTAGCTCTTAATCAAGCAACGGCCCAATTCAAACGTGCTGAGAATGTGTACATAACAATGGCATTAATAGCATTTATTTTTCTGATCATTTAGAATTGTGCCCTCATTGGAGAATTATCCCTCTAAAGATACTAGAATATATATTTTAAAAAATGGTCACCCCTGCCACATTTTTTCTTTAAATATCAGTTTACTTTATGTCCCCAATTTTGAAAGAATAATTTCGTACGATACGAAGTCAATTTGCTTTCAAATAAATGACTAATTAGTTGCCGTCAACATCCTCTCTCCATATGAAAGTCCAATCTCACGTTAGACGCTATTTGAATAAATATTGGTAGAAGGGGTGGGCGGGAGTGGGGGGGGGGGGGAGGGGATTTGTAGTTCTTAAATGTTTTTTAACTCTTTATTGTTGCTTACAATTACACAAAAGGATTAAGTGCTCGTACTACATTAAATGTTTTACCATGGTCTCTTTGACAAACTTTTTGCAGTATAGGGTTGTATGCTATAGTGACGTTAATATACGCTTTTGTCTCTAGCGCCTTAACGAAAAATCTGCCCACTTCCAAACTTTCAGGGAATTTGAACATTATAACCACAAATAATATATATTTTTTTCAAAATTTTAAAAGTGGCCTTTTCGGGGAAACCACCCCTTTAAAATCAAAAAGTGATTTGGTCACCCCTTAATGTATTATAAAACAAAACAAAATAATAATTTTATGAAAGCGCGTCTTATTATACACATTTATTAAAAAAGATCATCAACCTATGTCATATGGTTACAAAGTTATGAGAGTTTATATAAACCACCCTTAGTTAAAATCGAATTTATTTAAGGGGCTGTAGGGCCGACCCCGTGGCAGTTAAGCCCTAAATAAAAAATACGTGTCCGCTTATTTTGTATATGGAACAATCCTACCAAGTTTGGTCGAAATCAAAAGGGGTGACGCAAAAAATCTTGACTATTTGGGTGCTTTGAAATGGATTTACCCCTGTACCGTTTGCAACTGAACTAGCTCCTGCGTATTCATTCTGCAATTTTTTTTGAAACTCAATTGTGAAAAATGAATAAACAAATTAACGGTACCGGAAATGGCGGCAGGAACCACTAAATGAAACCGGTAGTGACGTCATATATTACAAACGGCAAGACCGATTTTACGGAAATATAGGGATTATGAATTCAGATGGTCGTTCATAAAGTATCAACTAGATTGTTTTCCTATTACCTATACCGGAAATGACGTCATAAATATGCTAAATGACGTCATAAATATGATAATTGACACTAAATTCACCACTTTATACTTTTAAATAGATATTTAGTAAACCTACTTTGTAAATAATTATAAATTCAAGGTTGCAGTGTTCTCGGCCGCCATTTTTAAAACCGGAAGTGACGTCATATATTGAAAACAGCTGTACCGATTGCAACCAAATTTTGGAAATATGGAGGACTAATAATTATGAATGAAATACGACATTATTTTCGGCCGCCATTGTTAAAACCGGAAGTGACGTCATATATCGAAAACGGCTGTACCGATTGCAACCAAATTTTGGAAATATGTCGGAATTATAATTATGGATTAAAGACGACATTATTTTTGGCCGCCATTGTTAAAACCGGAAGTAACGTCATATCAAAAACGGCTGTACCGATAGCAACCAAATTTTGGAAATGTGTAGGACTTATAATTATGAATTAAAGACGACATTATTTTCGGCCGCCATTGTTAAAACCGGAAGTGACGTCATATGTCGAAATCGTCTGTACTGATTGCAACCAAATTTTGGAAATATGGAGGACAAATAATTATGAATTAAAGACGACATTATTTTCGGCCGCCATTGTTAAAACCGGAAGAGACGTCATATATCGAAAAAGGCTGTACCGATTGCAACCAAATTTTGGAAATATGTAGGACTTATAATTATGGATAAAAAGACGACATTATTTTCGGCCGCCATTGGTTAAACCGGAAGTGACGTCATATATCGAAATCGTCTGTACCGATTGCAACCAAATTGTGCAATTATGTAGGACTTATAATTATGAATTCAAGACGACATTATTTTCGGCCGCTATTTCAAAACCGGAAGTGACGTCATATATCGAAAACGGCTGGATCGATTATAACGAAACTTAAGCTATTCTTCGTGGATAATCATTTTCATCTTATACCAAACGCAACTTTTCTTAGTAAGCAAATCGGTTGAGGCGTATTTTTTTAAAGAAATTAGTCCCTGCTCGGACATGTGCTACAAGCTGTATGAATAAACTAACAAAAGAAGTGATATCCCAGAAAAAAACACTCCGTGTAAAAAAGGCAGCCAAGTCTCTTTACTTTAAAAAAAATCAACACCGAAAAGAAGTGATATCAAAAAAGGAGCCAAGTCAATGACATTTCCAAATATTTAATCGTATTTTTGAAATAAAAGAATAAACACCGAGAAATACTTTACAAAAGGACTTGGCGCATCGTTTTTTTAAATTCATTTTTTGATTCATAAGCATATGCCATTGATATACAACCGTCATTTAGAATTTTTAGAATAATAGGGAAACATCTTTCAATTACATATTATACATACCTACTGTAAAATATTATCTATCAGAATATGTACGTACGCGATAAAACTTGTTGCCTATGTTTTCTATAAATACACAATAGTTAGTTATCTTCGTAATATTGTTTCGTGGTCAACATAATTAAGTCTCATGCGTTAAACCTTCTCATCATGAAATACATTTCTATTAATCCACATTTTATAACAAAACATTTCACAAAGTACATAGTCACATTGAATTTCTATTAAAAATTTTTACTTTATACACTTTACACTTCAAAAATATATAATAGTGTTCCAAAGACAGTTCGTAATTATTTGACAACGTTTCATGATTTCCTTCAGTCAAGATCAAATTATGAAAAGATACCCTTCTAATACCACCATATTAACAGTGCTATAAGAATATGTATGAGCCCACTTCCAATTGTTATTTAATTCTTCCACCCTTATATTACTTATCTTTTACAGCATGAAATCTTTCTACTATCGCCATTGACAAAACTATAAAATAGCCATTACTAAAAGTAGCTTGATTTATAGTTTCTGGCTCTAATAGAAAGAGGAAAATGTACCTACTTTAAATTTCTTTCCACTTTTAGTATTGAATGAGGTCTTTAAAAAAACGATGCGCCAAGTCCTTTTGTAAAGTATTTCTCGGTGTTTATTCTTTTATTTCAAAAATACGATTAAATATTTGGAAATGTCATTGACTTGGCTCCTTTTTTGATATCACTTCTTTTCGATGTTGATTTTTTTTAAAGTAAAGAGACTTGGCTGCCTTTTTTACACGGAGTGTTTTTTTCTGGGTTATGAATTACTTAGCTCGTATATTTAGAAATAAATAATTATTTACATTAATATGAGTTATGATTTATAATTATTTATAGCGATTACTACGTTATTGAACAAATAATGAATTGTTAACCACTTCTACGCACTTATACAAACCGGCAGGACACTAAAAAGCTGTGCACTAAGGTACTATAAAGTGCGCACTAGAAGGTGCTATACAGAAAGAGCGCATTAGAATTGGTACTATAAAGTGCGCACTAGAAGGTACTGTACAGAAAGAGCGCATTAGAATTGGTACTATAAAGTGCGCACTAGAAGGTGCTATACAGAAAGAGCGCATTAGAATTGGTACTATAACAAAGTGCGCACTAGAAGGTGCTATACAGAAAGAGCGCATTAGAATTGGTACTATAAAGTGCGCACTAGAAGGTACTGTACAGAAAGAGCGCATTAGAATTGGTACTATAAAGTGCGCACTAGAAGGTGCTATACAGAAAGAGCGCATTAGAATTGGTACTTTAAAGTGCGCACTAGAAGGTGCTATACAGAAAGATCGCATTAGAATTGGTACTATAAAGTGCGCACTAGAAGGTACTGTACAGAAAGAGCGCAGAAGCACACGATTTGTCTAATGTCCTTTTTGGTGCAGTCCAAACACATCCAGAGCTAGATAATATTATTATTAATAATATTATTGCTACTGGTGAAGGTAATTCATTATACAGTTTTGAATGAGTTGAATACTCTAATTTAAGCACACTCGCACACATTCAGATCGGTCTGCTTATCTGCATATCACACACCCACGGCTCGGTAATAGAATATCATTTGCTTTGAAATCCAAAATTCAAAAAACTCTGAATCTAAATTAGCCCTTGCGTAATCGTCAGTTAAAACTGAATTGAAAACATTTAAATAATTAGTTTTCAATAAAATACCATTTAAATATGCTATAGTTGTTTTCATAAGAAAAATAACCACAATAAATGAGTAGTCAATGTTAATGTTATGGCTGCACTTTATTTTTACTTAAATTCCTAAATATTGATGAAAACAATTGAAGTGGGCCTTATTCCCCCTATAGGACCTTAGAAGCAAAAAAAATACTCAACCAATGAGGATTACCGGACTTCAAAGTGTTATACTCATAATATATAAAACCCAAGAATCAAGTATTTATTATATGTACTCTATTCCACTTCTCGCGTTACAGAAAAAAATTTCTGTTATAACGTTATTTCCGTGCAATTACTCTTCAAGACAGGATCGACGAATGAAGACACTTTGGGTTTCCCATAGCAACGGTCAAACAAGTGCAATGTCTCGGCTTTTCCTCTCGGTCAGCAATTGAACAAGAAATAAGCAGTAAAGAATCGATCGACTTCTCAACAGTGAGGTCATGAGGCGTCGTTCTAGTGTGACGTCATCCTCGACGCCGACGCCATCTTGGTATCAGGCACACGGAGGCCCTGTCAATCTCTTCACTTTCAAATACAAATAACTCGGCGCTTTTTACAATTGCGTGCAGAGATTCTGACGTTTTCATTCTACTAAGAAAACACTCTAAACTTAGTCTTGGGTGAAATTTGACTGACGTCGAATCATCCTTCAGTTTATGATTCTTTCATAAAGATTTCACAATGTAAATTTTGAGGCATGTAAAATTGTTTGTTTCCAAGCCATCACTCTAAACTCAAATTTGTGTACTAATTTTAGAACGTTTAGTTCGAGAAATGATCGAGAAAAGTCTAGAGTCAAATGATGGGGAGGTTCCTTACTAATATACCAATACGGCCACCTTTCACGAGCTCCCTTTATCCTCCTAAACATCCCCTACCTGTCAAGTTGCTTCTTATTTTACTTATTTTATATGATACCCTGAATGACTATTTGATTATTTGACTATTTGATTGTCGTACTGTTCTGCACGTAATCTAATTGAAGAACGAAAAATTATGGTGAGCAAAATATGATGATGAAAATTAGACAATTTAATTTCTTGTTTTAACCCATTTGTTCCCAAGCATATTTTTTTCTTCAAATTGTGATGAAATTGATTTATATTGCTACAATTACTCCAAAAACAATGTCTATATTTTATTTTTAATGTCACCATTTTCGAGATAACAGCCATTTCATTTCATTCGTCGTCGTCGTCGTCGTCGTCGTCGTCGTCGTCGTCGTCGTCGTCGTCGTCGTCGTCGTCGTCGTCGTCGTCGTCGTCGTCGTCGTCGTCGTCGTCGTCGTCGTCGTCGTCGTCGTCGTCGTCGTCGTCGTCGTCGTCGTCGTCGTCGTCGTCGTCGTCGTCGTCGTCGTCGTCGTCGTCGTCGTCGTCGTCGTCGTCGTCGTCGTCGTCGTCGTCGTCGTCGTCGTCGTCGTCGTCGTCGTCGTCGTCGTCGTCGTCGTCGTCGTCGTCGTCGTCGTCGTCGTCGTCGTCGTCGTCGTCGTCGTCGTCGTCGTCGTCGTCGTCGTCGTCGTCGTCGTCGTCGTCGTCGTCGTCGTCGTCGTCGTCGTCGTCGTCGTCGTCGTCGTCGTCGTCGTCGTCGTCGTCGTCGTCGTCGTCGTCGTCGTCGTCGTCGTCGTCGTCGTCGTCGTCGTCATCATCATCATCTTTGACATCGTCGTCCGTCATCGTCGTCATCCTTGCTTTAGACAAGTTGCGAAACAGTGCAACGTTAAACGCCAATAATATAATAACGCAGCATGTCTCATACAAATATAAAATTATTTCTATCGCATGATGTGTTTTCACACCTGTAAGGACGCCGAGTTTATATCTGAACAATCGCTGCTAATAAACATATAAATCGACTCTCTCTTGATTTAGTCCGAACATTGCGTGATGACACGAAGAGAGTGAGTCACTTTCCAATGTAGAAGTAGATGTCGTCCATCAAAACTATTATTCGCCATTCGTTTCCACTCCTGACGTCTCGGACAAATATATTCAGCGTTTCGGAAGACACGAACGTGAGCCGAGAAACGCGACTTCTTTTCTGCGCGCTAAAATCAGGTTGACGTGACGTGAAATTGTTTTCGGAATAGAAATAACATCCATCTTAGGGTTTGGAAACTGTCAGAGTTGAAGTTTGTTAGTTAGTTTGTAGCAAGAAAATGATGATGTTTGGAACTATGCTGTGTAAGGAAGTTGACAACATAAAAGTACGTTGTTATCAAATAGTCGGCAATTTTACAGAAAAATACTGAATAACAAATAAGAATGTTTACAGCAAGAGTTACTAAAACGATATTTCAGTAACGAAAAATATTGATATGCCAGGGTAGTGAGTAGTTTGCCAATTGAAAACTTGTGGCTGTGAATTACTAAGTATATATCCTGTTTTTCTTCCTATTGATTTCTAGCATGAAAGGTCCCTCGGTTTCACCAGGAATTGATGTGCTAGAGTCTTCTCCGCTGTACTGATGGATAATCTGAAAGAAATGTCTATGGGTCCATAATTTTGAAGGTTCGCTTATCAACGCGCTCAATAAATCTGTGAGAGATTTTCTACTACGATGGAACAGCTCTGTTGAGGATAAAGTTCGGCACTTTACGGCTGTTTCCGGTAATCACCGAGCTCAATTGCCGATTATATCCTGTTTTATGCCACCATTGTAATATATCAAATTGGATCTCGGCTCAGATTGTGCCAAAGCTCATTAAAATGACATTATATTTAAACATTTCTGTGATATTCATTGAATATTGAATAATTCATTATATAACATTTCAGATATATTCTTATACCATGGGCAAAAGTTCTGTACCCCAGGCGTATGACCCATGTCCATTTTCTCAATTTTGTGTTACACACTTTAGTAATCAAGTAATCAAGCTCCATTCACCGCAATTTGGCTGCAGTCACAATTACAGTTTTATTGAAATATTCTCTTAGAAAATGACTGGTGTCACCATTACAAATATGATTGGATGAATGTGGAATTTTTTAGCTCACCTCAAGAGAATCATTGAAATGGACTTCGGGCCTTCTACAATAGAAGTTTCGGAAGGTATTTTCACCTAGACCGTTAACTTGCACCACCTCCATCAACGTGCATGACTTTATTTGCTACGAACAAAGTTTATGTAACAAATTAGTATAATATCATTGGACATCACACCATCTTAGCTAATCATTTCTCAATAGATATTAAATAAATTGCGTCAGAAGACAACATTTTCACAGACGTCATTCCACTCTGGATGTCTCGATGCTTATTGGTCGACACCCGCACACCATTGGCCAATCAGAAAGCAGAACACAGTGGATTGAAGCACCAGAATATTCGATTACCTACCACAGTAGCTGTCAATGCCACAAGTCTGAAACAGATGATATCATTTAAGTCTTTGAAGACCTTTGTCAATTTTGGGATTGTAACAGTCCCGTTGAAATGTATATAAAAGTGGTAAAAAATTCGTAACCACATTTTTATAAATCTAGTGGAGCGGTCGCTCCACGCCAGCCAAGTCGTACGGCGCGCGCACACTCTCATTTAAAAAGGCTGGAGCAACCCACTTTTACTGTAAGCATCAAAGTGGCATTTTCGGCCTACTGGATCTTAAAATTGGGAAATCTCACATTGTTGCGAAATATCTTAATTTCGAGCTATGGCCCACCCTACTACATATACCAAATTTGGGCCCAATAGGTTACGCCCTTTGCGAGCTAAAGGGCAGTGAAAACAGTGTTTTAGGGCGGTTTTCATAATAATAATAATCTCAGTAGTAGTAGTAGTAGTAGTAGTCTCCTGGAATTCAAATCCGGTAACAAGGCCACAGCCTAAACGGCTGAACCGATTGATCTCACATTTTTACCACGTGTGCACTTTTGGCGTCTGATTTAACCTTCACCCCATGAATTTTTTGTGCCGCCATTTTGAAACCGGAAGTGACGTTATATCTCAACAACGGCTAAACTGATTGGAACGAAATTTGCGCCAAACGATTCAGACGGTCATCTATATGCATTATCAGTAGCAAAAGACTAAAAATTATGTTAACGAAACCGGAAATGACGTCATGAAATTTGAAATACATCGATTGGCATTTCGGCAACAAAGATTGATCCGATTATTTTGATATTTATGTAACGTATGTACTTTTGATATCTCATTTGAGTTGTTATAAAACCAACCGGAATCCGCCATTTTGAAACCGGTAGTGACATCATATCTTAATAACGGCTAAATAGATTTGAACGAAACCAGCGCCAAACAATTTAGACGGTCAACTTTATGTATTATCAACAATAATATTTGCAGTTTCTTATAGCAAAACCGGAAATGACGTCACACATTTGAAAAATCTCACAAATTTACATTTTGATACAATAAACACTATTTGAGACAGCTTATAATAAGATGTTATCGTGTGTAAATTAAAATTCAAGGGGTCAGAGATTTCAGCCGCCATTTTGAAACCGGAAGTAACGTCGTATCTCGAAAACTGGTAGACCGATCAGTACGAAACTAGCGCCAAATGATTCGGAAGGCCATCTTAATGTAATAGGAACAGTCAAACTAGAATGTTCTTATTTATGAGCCCGGAAATGAAGTAATTCAAATTTAAAAATTATTGTATTCCCCATTCTATACAATGAATACATATTCAGAAAGCCTAAAATGATACACATTAATTGTAGATATAAATTCTATGTGGCAGTGCAGTAAGTTTAGCAGCCATTTTGAAAACCGATGTGTATGCCATATCTCGGAACTGGGTTGACCGATTGTAATGAAACCTTTGCTATTCTTCACGAAAGACTATATATGAATATATAACAGATTTTCATTAGTAGTAACCAAATCGTAAATGGCGATTTTTTTTAAAGAATTTAGTAATTGTTCATTTCATATGTGTCACAAGTTGTAAGAATAAACTAAAAAAAGGAGTGATATCCCCATAAAAAACACTTCGTGTAAAAATACCAGCCAAGTCTCTTCAACTAAAAAAAATATATGAAATCTAAAAATTCTGCACTGAAAAGTATTGATATCAAAAAATTTGCCAAGTCAAAACTTTATTTGAAAATCAAAAAATACTTGGCGCATCGATTTTTTTGAGAATTATAGGTATACTATATGTATATGTATATTTGATGTATATTTTATATCTGGCCTATACTTCTAAGCTATTTATATACACGATGCGCCAAGTATTTTTTGATTTTCAAATAAAGTTTTGACTTGGCAAATTTTTTGATATCAATACTTTTCAAAGCAGAATTTTTAGATTTCATATATTTTTTTTAGTTGAAGAGACTTGGCTGGTATTTTTACACGAAGTGTTTTTTATGGGGTTTGATTTTCCAACAGATGAGCTGTTTTGTTGAACAATTTCGAATTAAAATTAGCCAACGAGACGAGGGGTTGAGATGCAAAAACAAAGCAATCTCTTAGCACAGATGAGTAAAACAGGAAAAAACATACGTATATCTTATTGCCAGCGAAGTCAGTTTTTAATACACGATTTGATAGGAAGATATTTTTCTTGCACTTCAAATTGTTGTTGGAAGATGGTGACTTAAAATCTTTATGAAATGACGTAAATTACATTGGTATCTTTTTTTTAGAAGTTATGATTCTAGGTAGATAAAAGAGGATAAGTAAAACTGAAAATATATTCTGAATACAAAGCTCTAAAATCGGAATGTTTTCAGGAGACCCAAGTTCGAGTCCCGTCATGCTCGCCCATTTAATCCAGCTTTATAATGGTTATTCTCATATTTATGGGCAACCCGACCGCCTCCTTCCCACATCCTTCATCATCACCTCCCAACAACCCGACAACTGCGAGGAAACAACTGTGTATAATTGTCGTTATTATTCACACTTTGAACTTGAGATGCCAGAAGGTAAACAAGAGTGTTGTCATCCATTAGAGGACGCTGTGACGTCATTTGTGTTAATAACAGGTGTGAGAGTAACTGCCCGATGAGCCATCAGCTAATACCAACATGAGGACGTTGACTCGATGACGGATGGCACAAGTTATGTCGAATTCCTCCTGAAGAAGGTGTGAAGCAGGTTCACTGATTGTTGCCAAACTCTGTGGGAACAAACCCAAGAGACCAAATAAGAGACTGTGGCATAGAGGAAGTCACGCTAAACATGGATTCTGACATCCCCCCCGTTATAGTGGCGTAACTATAATTTCAGGCCCCCCCCCGCGAGATATCTTAAGAGGCCCCCCCCCCCCCCCCTGCAATTACAATTTTTTTTTCTATTCGATATTTGTCTTACTATAGGCTGTCAATGGAGATCCTTTTTTCGGGATTTCATCTCAGCAAAGCTGTCAATTACAGTTTCCACTTTCATCTTCTTTGCTCTTTCAGCTTCTATACTAAAGAGTCCTAATCCTAGTATACTTTCTTGTCACATAGAACTTCGAACATGGTTTTTTATTATCTTTAATTTTGAAAACCACTAGTACCACTTAGGTCGCTAATCGGCTTGCTTAGACTCATGGTAACTCGAAAAAGCAAAGAGCAAAGAAAGTTATAAGAATCACTAAGAAAATTGAACAAATGTTGTCACACAGTTATACAGGTAGAACGCGATACACACTCACAAGAGACACAAGGAATACTGAAACATTATAGTCAAGTTTCAATTTGGGGCTTGGCAAGGATTTGGCAATGTATACCTGCTGCCACAAAAGTTGAATATTGGACTTCCGATCGTCAGCAGGGTATCTATAATGACAACCTGTAAAGTCGTGTTCAAGAAGTCAATCTATTTTCTAGCTTCGTTAAAATCAATTATATATAGTCTTTGATGGTAAATTATTTTCGGGCCCCCTTGGTCCTCGGGCTCCCCCGCGACCGCGGGCCCCGCGGTCCCCTAGTTACGCCACTGTGAACGTGGCGAAATGTATCAGAATTTATCGTTTTTAGCGAAATATCAAGTCCCGACATATGAACTGAAATTTGTTTGAAATTCTTTAAAATGTTTATATCAAATATATCAATGTGTTGTACTGACTCCAGACCTTCTCCCCTGTCACACTGTGTGGCGTCTTAATTTTATGCATAGCGCATGATTTTTTTTATTTAGGGCCAGTCTTTCAATAGTCTGCTAACTTTTAAACGGTTGATAAGGACTGTTTGTCATGGCAACAACCAATTGAAAGAAAGAGTTTAGTACTAACTACCGGTTACAGTATTTTGAGGTAACAAAACGCGCGCGGTTTCTTCGAAGTGTTTTTTTTTAATATTTTCTTCGCGCTAACAGAATTTTTCAAAAATCAAAGAGTAAGAGCACATTTAAACTCTTTATACGAAATAATGCCCCACATTGGAGTACAACCTCTCGTACGACCTCAAAGTGTTCAATATTAAATAATGTGTCGTAAAATAAACATCTTATGTGTTACGATTATTCTACGACATAATTTAGTATTGAACACTTTGAGGTCGTACCAGAGGTCAATACTCAAGTGTAAGGGATTATTTTGTATGAATTTAACATTTATGAAGATTCTCTCTGTAAGTTTGAAGAAAAATCTCAAGAAGAAAACACGCAGAAAAATCTGCTTCAATCGGATTCCAGCAGAATGGGGAATTTTAAGTCATAAAATAGTGCCCCTAGAGCAGTTGAAGCAACAGTCGTAAACTTTGCAACCCGCAAAGCGTCATACAATTAATTCAGCAATGAAATGCACCACTTCATGTCCCACAGCTCTGCAATCATGCAAAGTTATTTAAATTCACCCCTCGCAAACGTAACAGTGTATCAAACAGCACGCGATCATTTTGCCATCGATATGCACGCTCTAGCACGGCTTCCGATGCCTTATCAATAGCCTTAGCGCCTTCACGTGACCATCACGTGATCGGCTGACCTTGACCTCCAGCGACGTCATTGCCCGTGTTCCTGAGTGAAGATCAGTGACGGGTCACCACCGAGGTCAAGTATAAATAAGATTCCTAATTAGCTATTAATTTCTAGTGGTTTTTAATGTTTGAATGACAGCTGTCAGGCATGGTTCGCTTGATACGGACTTCCGTTGCATTTGTTAGTCATCCGAACCGATAGATCGATTCAAGGCGAATTCTGATTTGCATGTTGGAGGAAATACTTAGTCAACTTTTGAATAAATATGCGTGTTTGATATGCAGGGATGTGCGATGTGAAATATATCCGGACGAAGAGGGCTCGAACCTTGGAGCGATTACTAGCCGGGCGAGCGCTCTATCAACTAAGCGAGAGCTCTGTAGTGCTATAGAATGGGCGCTGCCCCCCCCCCCCCCCCCCCCCCCCCCCCCACCCCTGGATGTCAGGAAAACATATTTTTTTCTGGTGTTTTATGTATAGTTTCATTTTGTAACCAAAAAACTAAAGAAAATTGATTTCAAAGTGTCAAAAAACCAAAAAATGCCCTGCGGGGTAGGTTTGAAAATGTCTCCCCGCACCCCAAAGTGCCAAATTAAAAAATATTTAATATTATAACAAAATACACCTCTTAAATGTGATTTCAAAGTGTCCAAAAACGAAAAAAGCCCTGCGGGCCTGCTTGGCCCCTAGAATATTGTTTTCCTTGTCCTGACCCCACGTGGCAGAAATCCGGCGACCGCCCATGAGCTTTAGCTCTACCAACCCGTCTCAAATGCATTTTTCCAAAATGTTTATTTAAATTGATTGTTCTGCGGTGAATGTATACACTGTTTTCGGTATTAAACGTCCTGCAAACGTCACGTTAAGTGCTTATACAGAACTACGCTTTAAATCCGATAAATTGATACATATTTCCCAACAAATAACAAAAATTTCAAATATATTTTTAGGTATAAAAGTTAACATTTTGTCTGAACTTTGAGCTGGCATTTTATTGCTGTATGAATAGTTGCAAATAATCAATTTACAATGTAGGTTTTCATAGAATTATTTTAATTTTAAAACATAAAAACAGTTTTATGCGCGTCATTGTTATTCTTTAAAACAAAGTCTTTGTACCATAGTAAAAGTGTTTTTCGATAATAGAATAATATCATAATCCAGAAGTAACTTCACAAGCCGTTTTTCCAGCCAAAATGGTATGTGAAATTTGAATTTGATTTTCATGAATGAAAAATAAAGGGATGAAAAAGAATGCAAAACTCTAAAAAAGGCAACAAGTTTGTAAATACTAGACTTATTGATCTAGTAAAAAATTTAGTCAAACTTTGAACTTAATCGTAACATTTTGATTTTCGACCAATCGGAAGAATTTTTTATATTTTAACTTATTGAAGGATTTGGCTGAAATTGTGTAACGACGTGATAAAATGTTGGTGTAACTTGTTAAATCTCAAATTGATCGGATCGACCAATCAGAGGTATATTTTATTAATAAAATCAACCATCAACGGATTAAGAAAAAATGTGGTTCGAAACTGAGTTGGTCCATTCATGTTTGAAAATTTTAGCTCGATCATAAAAACGGTGCGACCTGTTACATAGCGGCAGGAACAGAAAATAATACTTGCATCTGTGCCAAAAGAGCGAAAATTAGACGATCGCTTCGCTTGCTCAAAAATCCCGAAAAGGTATATTTTGAATTATTGTAATAGGAAAATATGGCACAAATCGGAAGAAAATAACCTGATTAGAATTGTTGCTACGTATAGAATTCGACTTGATTAGAAGTCCAAAAATACGTCATATTGGGTGGAAAAATGACTGTACAATCATGAAAATGAATCAATACAACATTTGGTGGCAGAAGTAGGATTGTACTAAATTATATTCACAAAATTCTCCCTGGGCTCCACGTCCCGAAACCGTATGCATTACTTGAAATTGACAAAAATGTTGCATTCCTGTTCCTGTATCGAACTTTCAACAGATTGAAAACGTATATGTATTTTTACGACGTTCGACTTTTAGCAAGTCAGTTCACAGTCCGTTAAATCAGCAAAACCCAAGAACAAGACACCAAATTTGGTAAAACGTCTCAAGAACTCATAATTCCTCAAACTAAATAACCACTCATTCAGCATTTCAGTCCACTTCGCCAAAATTCTCCTTATAAGGAAGTCAATTATGCATTAACTCTTGACTTTGGCATTGCTCTTTCGCCTCCATGTTAATAGCCTTGGCAACTCAACTAATAGTGATGGACAAAACTGCATTCGAGCGCAGCATAAATGACTAAATCGACACTCCGATAGATAATGAGATTCTCGCCGTGAGTCATGTGATTTGCATACAATCAGTTGGTGAATCAGAGACCAGAAGCACACGCGCGTGCGCACAAGACTTGACAAGACATCGGGACGGATTTTAATAGAGTGACAGTGTTTTGTTACGTGTCAGGTGTGACGAGATGCAGTGTATTCGTAGCTCTGCACAGACTATAGAAACTGAACCGGAGGATCCGGGTTTGATTCACTGTTACGAATCCAGGCATGAGAAGGGGAATAGAATCTTTCGAGGAATCTATACAGAAGATTAGACTACCAGACTAAATTATATTTTTGATTAAAGTTTTTTTCTTCAGATTTTTCAAGACGTTATCTGACTTGAATGTGAACCGGAGCCTTTTTGTGTGCATTCTACACCTATATCCATTGGTTAGCTGTGCATGGACGTCACGCTTCAGGGGGGAGGGGGGGACAGGTGTGACAGGGGGGAGGGGGGGGGTGTCTGGGTCCAGTAGGACGTCTCGTTTTGATATATATATTTTCAAGCATTTTTTATATTTTAGTTGATATGTCGGGACCGGAAATTTCGCTAAAAACGATAAATTCTGATACATTTCAGTCAAAAAATTCTGTTTAAGGGGGGGGGGGGGGGGGGGAGGGTAGAAATAAATATGTGACGTAATTTTTTTTTGGAGGGGGGGGTCTCGAAAAGTGTGACAGCGTAACAGGGGGGAAGGAGTCAACATTTCCCATTTTTAGCGTGACGTCCTTTATGCACAACCCCTAATTTAAAAAAAAGGGCGTGAACGCTCGGCGAATGTTAGGGGAAACACATTTGCCTACGAAAACAATGGGAGGGGGGGGAGCTCCCAATAAAAGGTGGGTCCGGAGCAAGGACGGTTCAACCACCTTCAACCACCTTATCAACCACCTTGGGTCCGAAGCGCATAGCCCTGGGAAGTTTGAATTGGCGTTCCCAGAGAGAGGAGATAACCTGCTCTGATCGTGCTACCTATATTGTAGAAACGTGAAATATTTAGTACTTTGCCGAATGACATATTTGAATATCGTCATCTGTCATTATCTCTAGCTATTAGTATATTTTAAGACTTAGCTATGCGCCCCCTAGGCCTTCGCTCTTCGCTGAACGAATTGCAAAGTAATCTACTGACATTCACAGGAATGCGTCCAGATGTTATGGCAATGTTGGTCTCCTGCATTGAATCAACAGACGTCCCTCGCACTTCCATCAGAAGACCAACCCAACGAGAAAGAAATCGCAATCCGTCTAACCAGGTTTTCCGCAGTCGAAAGGCAAATTATGGGTAGGTTCCCTACCAATAGGCCACAACCGCCTCCTTCCCGAAGGCGTACCCTAACTCGAAAAGGAAGGGCCCCTGGCAAAAATAATTTGTCAGCAATATCACCTATCATTTAAATGAAGACCTTGCGCACCTTTTCAGGGTTGATTTGCAGGGAATTTGATTGATTTTGGAATTTTTAATTAGTTTTTGAAAAGCCTTTGCTGCCCTTGGATTTAGGTAAAGTTAGTGTAAGGTGTTTTGTGGCAATCTTCCCAGTTTCTGATTAAAATTTGAACTCTTATGTGATCCTGCAAGTGATTGATTATTCGTGTATTCTTTACGGAATTTCGGTAAGATGTGCTGCATATACCGGTGCTCGCTTATCAACGCGTTACACCGAGCGTTTCGTTCCCTCACGACTGAGGGAAACCACAAAACAACTTCAATAATAGAGAACGGCTTTTAGAAAAGTTTAATAGTGTAGCGTTAACGACTGTACAAAATTTGAGTTCAAAAACCAAATGCACAATTCAAGAGATCATTTCAAGAGACTTCATGAACGAGATAAAATTCAGCAAATCCAAGTTTTTACTGTCGCGTCAAATTGTTCAATCCGTTGGTTGAAATATTTTCAACATTGTCAATCAAAAATTATTGTCGGTTTGGTATGAACTGTACTACATTGGCAATAGAAAAGTGAATACAATTAGAGACTTACTTCGATTTTGCTCTCCATGACATCGGAAGGTTAAAGTATGAATGTCAAATCCAATGGCAATTCCAACTTCATTTGTTTTGTTTATAACAAGAACAAGTAACTAATAACACATAGTTATTATGATTCTGTCACTTGTACACTTCATTAGGTACATTAAAAATAGAACACAATACACTTTTATGACGATTGACGTTTTTAGTTGATAAACACACGTCTTTTTTGCGTGAAATGTCACTGGAAACACTTATTACAGTATGTTTTTGTTTACATTGCCGCCATCTTGAACATCGGCCGCGTGGATGTCAGTCAGCCGAACATGCAGTAAACGACCGTCATGTAGGAGGCAGTGAAATCGGAACGCCGAGCGGCAATGTGGGAATGAGACGGTCGGCAGACCCGCGGACATCCGCGCAAAGTTGTCTTATGGAGAATTTAGCATTGACGATCGAACATGATACTACTCTTTCGGAAAACATCAGCTGTTCCAAAATACTACTCTTCCAGATAACATCAGACTTCGAGCGCCAATTTTGAAATTTCGAATAATTTTATAAATACCATAAATTTAAACGACGAATACTCAAAGTGACGCATTGATAATAAGATAAGCGATCAAAGACATGATCTCGTGAAAAAAAAATATGCTACACCAAATCTATTTGCCAAAAATGATACAACAATAGCATCGTTACAAATTACGAATAGGCAGAAAAACCTCGAGAAAAACTTCTCATTCTATTATACGAATTTGTAGGTACAAATTTACAAATTTTTTGAAATTACTTCAGGAGATTTTTTTGCTTATTGTATTTAATGTTGTAATTTAAACGATGGTGTATCATTTTTGGGCATTGGATTGAGTATACAATTTGTATAATGGAAAGAAATAAGTCAATTTTTAGAAAAAAATGTGCGGTGATTTTGATGAGCTTTCAGAATAAACCCTCGGTTTCTAGAAAATATTGCCACAAAGTCTTGAAAAACGAAATTGAAAAATCGATTTGTAAGGAAGATAGATACAAACAAGTTTCAATATAAAACCTCGTTTATCTCAGTTTCATCCGAATGTGACTCATAGCGTTCTTTCCCTGTACCCTTGAATTTCTCTCCCATGAATGATAACAGAATGTTCCCACGGGCCGAATCATCATCAGACGTACTATAACAGTGACGTGGTAACAACACGTATGGATGTAAGTGGCAGTCTAATAAAACCCTTGCTATCGGACATCGCTCCAGTGTTGCGACCTCCTTCCTTATCACTCGGCAATTAGCATATCGCCCGAGTGACCGACAGCCATGCATCAATTACATGTCACAACTGCGCCACGCAAATGTCCAAATTCAACGTCTCGGCCTTACCTTGGACGAGAAGAAAAGTAAAATAGAATAGAAGTGAAATAGAAGAACGATCGATGCACCCTCTCCCCGGAATCTAAAATTTAAAATTTAAATCATTCGAGGATTTTCGAGTGTGTAGCAAGCATTAAAATCTAAGTTTATTTTAGCCAATTACTCGCAGAAATTGTCGATTCAGATGTAAGAAATTCTATAAATATATGAAAATGCATTAGCTCTGGGCTGTACGTAACATTTGTGACATTTAATCGTGTGTTGCATGTTGCATATACTGCTGTGAAGTAAGTTATTTTAATTAAAATATGGAAAACCACAAAAAAACATAAAAAGTTGGCCCCTACTTTTTCTAAACAGCTTGACCGATTGTCTTCAAAATTTAACAGCATAGAGATAAAAAGTAAATCTGTGTCCCTAGTGATCCAAAAATAATAAAACATTTTTTTTCTCGTTTTGAGGAGTGATTTAAAAAAATAATACCATGATCTTGCTCGTGGCTGAGGAAATATGTCACTCACGACCACACTCAAAGTCGAATGGATTGTTTCTGGGCAAACAAGGCTCCTCTTTATAAATTGCTACACATTTGTTTTGCACGGCGCCCCCCCCCCCCCCCCCATCACCCCCACCGGCAATGATCCTGGTGGCGCCAATCGTAATGAAATTCCACAGAATTAACTCCATGGACCATGTTGACAACAACATGAATCATGTGAAGTTATCAGAATAGATAAATAAATCCAGTTAGATTAGCACAAGTTTTGTTTTTATATCAATATTCATTTGAACCTTACACAAACTTTTGTTATGACGTGTGAAGTTCATGAATTTAAACATTTTAAATAATTATTCCAAAATTATGAACTGCATATAAATTAAGTAAATATAATTATATAAATTATAATTGTATTTGTTATTTGTTATTTATTATAATTACCCTTATAATTATACCTAATTGAATAGGAATACTCAATTTTAAGCATGATATTACATTCCCATTTCATAAGGTTTCCTGTTCAATCTTTTATCCCGATTCCAACGTTGGTTCCATCCTTTTCACTAACAGTTCTTAATAATCGATGAATTCTACGAAATATTTAAATAATAGATTCTGTGAATTCTTTGTGATGATTCGTCAGTGTTGGCATAATAACTTACTAAAGCTCATTATGCCAAGATTTAGTTTAATTATTTGCTTTATGTCGTAATTACAGCGTTTGACATCAATCAAATCATTCCTTTCATCATGCAAGCCAAAGTTACACAAATAACCCAAACATTTCCTTATATTTCATCACGACAAGAAGTAAGAACACATCTACGTCTTTAATTTTCTTTGAAACTGACGTACAATTGAATTGAAAGACAGACCAAGTGACGCAAATATCTGAATAATGAGTACATGTAGTGTGAAATGAGTGTCACCTGGGGTGCGATCACATAAAGTGTTAACTTCATTGTCACGGTGACAAGACCCTAGAAGGCCGTGAATAACATTGAGATGAGAAGCTTATCACCGTGACAAGAAAGTTCTCATTTTAGGTGATCGCACCCCAGGTCGTATATTCAAATGTGACATGTCGTGTCGTTTGCTCGAGTTTCGTTCCATTTCGTTCAAACACGCAATAGTGGCGGTTTGAATTGGAAACGACACAAGGCCTACATTATGTGTGGCGGTGTATTAGCAGTGATTCCGAGTTTTGGGGGGCGGTGGGTGAGAACTTGAGGGATGAAACAACTAGAAAAATTAGGTATTACTTTGCAAAAATTTAAATAACAAAAATTAAAAATAAATAAAAATATTGTATAAAAATTAAGAAAATAAAAAAAATTAATCGAATTAGGTAAACCTAAAAATCAGTTAAAAATGAAAAGATGAGAAATACCAGAAAATTTAAAAAATAGCTGTAACATTGAAAAATTATAAAAAATACCAATTTTTTGTGTGTGGGGCTTAATGTTGCACTGCTCTGCAGCGAGGCTAATGGCGACGGATAAATGATTATGACAATGATTGGGAGATGATGGTGAAGAGTAGGTAAGGATGGAAGTGGGTAGGAGGCAGTCGTGGCCTATTAGTAGGGTATCTTCCCAGCATTTGCCTGTCGACTGAGGAAATGCCACGAAAAATCCACAGTCAGGAAGAACGGCCGCGGGAATCGAACCCGGGTCTCCGGAATACAAGTTCAGAGCGTTACCACTCAGCCATACCTGTTCCGTAATACGATATAAATAAACGATTTAAAATATTTGTATAAACATTCTAATCATAAAAAATCACGTAAAATCAAAAAAATAAGAATTACTGAAATGCAAAAACATATAAATGTAAAATAAACAAGAAAGAGATTCAAGTGTAGGTAAACTGAAATGTAAAGTTATAAAGGCCGATGCACAATTGACGCGGACGGACGACGCGGACGGACGACGGAGACGGATACAATGTTAAAGTCGTCGTCCGTTCGCGTCCGATTGTGAACAGCCAGAGTGAATATGGCATACCTAAACATAGTATCCGTCTCCGTCGTCCGTCCGCGTCGTCCGTCTGCGTCAATTGTGCATCGGCCTTAACTCCCTCTATGGCGGTGCATTAGCAGGCTGTGACTGATTCTGATTCCGATGAGTGACACTTGAGGTGGCGGTGCATTAGCAGGCGGTGACTCCAGCGATCTGATTCCAGCGTGTCTTGTCATTGCAATGCAAGTGTTGCGTTGTGACACACGGTGAAATTACAATGTTATGACTACTCACCGTTCTGTTACCACACATCACGCAATTACACAGCAGATTCGTGTAGAATAGACGGATTTTCACATTTTGACACATTTACACATTTAGGCAATTACTCATTTATAATGAGCAATCTACTAATTCATCAGACGGTATACGATAGACTGTTAATAAGACGATTCTTATTGGTAATATAATTGACCAATGTAGGTGGGCGTTGCCTTAAGAAAGACAAAGTATTACCATGGTAACTCCAGGGTTCTTAGAAAAAACAATTTTTCATTCAAACAAATGAAATTCAGAAAGATCAAAGAAATGGCTCACACGTGTTTAATCTAGATTAATTTATCTCTTGAAATAGTACAATCAATATAATTACATATAAATCATGTTTGATGATTTGCTGGACAATTATTACAGATGCTACAACGAAACAAATTATATTTTGCCAGGTATGTTGCCAAAGCGTTTTACTTTTTAATGGCGTCTGTCCATGGTCTGTCACTGGATAGTTTCGTCAACTTAAAAAGGCCTTACCTCTCTTATGAGAAGTTAATTAAGACTGAACAATATTCAAGTAGATAGCTTAAAGCAATACTATTATTAACGGCAATTTGTTGATTGTAAAACTGTTAAATTCTGTACGAATTCAACATTATTCTAATAATATCATGTGTTCAATTTGTTGTGCATACAAGCTCTTTGGCTGTGACCAAACATTGACTTTTGTTTTATGACGTCGTAGTTTGGTCAGATCTACATTGGTCAATTATAATTGATAGATTGCACGATCTTCAAGCTAAATTTGATTGGGTGAAAATCGCTCAAAATAAGTTAAATTCACTCAAAAGTTACGAAATTGTTCCTTTTTTGAGTGGACTTACCTAACTCATTTTTGAGCGATTTTCACTCAACCAAATTATGCGTTTTCTTTTGTTTTATATCAGCAATGCACAGTTATTGAATTTTCCACCTGAGGACGGACATTTTGTTGGCACGTTGACGGGTCAGATTAACTTTATTGAGATAAATCGATGTAATTTTGTAATGTGAGTGATTCCTCTTCGTACTAAAGATATCTCCGGAACCTAAACAATTTCCCAGGTACACATTATACCCAACTATTATATATCGAAGCGGTATAATTTCTCGATTTTCATGGCCCTCACTTGGAATATGGTAATTGGTAGGGTGGGCCCGTAGGGTTTTCAAATAAAAATATTTCAAGTAATGTGAGATTTTTCCGAGTTGGCCGAAATGGCATTTAAACGTCCCCGTAATTTTATATTACAAATTAAGCATTTAACTGTATGCGTGTGATTTTGCGTATGCTTCGTACGACTTGGCTAGCGTGGAGCTACCGCTCTTCTATAGATAAATATGTTTTGAAATATGGCACCTCCACTGACTCTCTCAAAGCAAATCATTGTCAATTAGATGAAATAAGTTGAATTTAGGAAAGGAATTGACATCTGAAACTCACAAAATATGTATATAAAATTGATTACAGGGCCCCTATTCTCGAAATATTTATCACGCCATAAGTTATGATATGAAGAAAAGAAAATTCATAATATTAACATGGTGAGAGATAGGACAAACCTCTTATGATATCATAACTTGGAGTTATGACGAGATAACTGTTTCGAGAATAGACACCTAGAACTCACATAATAAACAATAAATTTGATATCGGCACAATGATAAATAAAGACCTTGATAAATGGCCTCCGATAAATATTAATCGCTAATATTCCATTACTTAATATAAATACTATCGTGATTAGATAACAAAACTTGTTAAAAAAATACGTCAGTTGTTTACTACGTTTTTATTATCGAGTTAAAACTCCATAATAACTATTTACAACTCAGACGATGAACATTACTCTGAGCTGGTTGGCTCAGGCGGTTGCACACTGGACTCATCCCGGAGGTCCGGGATCGTTTCTGCGGTCGCCTTCGGCCTTCCTGACCGTATTTTATGCGTGGTTTTCCTCAGTCGAGACTGCGGAATACTGAGAAGGAATACCAACACACCACGACCGCTTCCTTCTCTACATCAGAGATTTACGTCTCGGTGATATTTTCGGAAAAGGTCAATTTTCCTTATATTTGAGAATGTAGGTTTCTGTGGAAAACTTCCATGGAGTCAGGATGATATGAAGGGATGTGTGTTGTGAAGCATTCTCTACCTTCATTCCATTCTCCTCGGAGATCTCTAACCCTCATCAGTGTGTTGTGTCTAATGTCCGTCCGGCCGATCGGGTAGCTCAGTTGGTAGAGCTCTCGCCCGGCAAGTGAGAGGTCCCGGGTTCAAGCCCCGGTTCGGTCGGATATTTTTCACAACACACATCCCTTCATATCTTCCTTATATAATTTTATTATTCGCCCAAGGAGTTATGCTATCACATTAGTTAGTGATCAAGATGACTTGCTATCTATACCTACTGCCACTGGTAGGGTAAATCATTTGACAAGAGGCCTAACAACCGTTTGCGACTGTCTGGAAAAGCGATTTAAATTATAAATTCTGGATTTCTGTTTCTGAGGAAGAAAATAATCGTATATCAGGGTACCTATTCTATTATTTACCTGGTGATAATGATTTCAATCAATAATAAGAAATTACGCCGAAATTAATTCGGTCGCGAATCAAAAATATAGAATAAGTACCAAAAAGTTCAAAAAGAGATAATAATAGGTACTACCCAATAAAAACAATTCACTAGGCAAATAACAATTGGCAAATCAACTTTGTTCACGAAATTCAACACCATCTAAACTTGTTGTCTTTATATGAACTTTTAGCAGATATGTAAATCAGCATAATGATTAATAAACAATGTTGTCGAAAAAGAAACATCTTGAAAACCAAATTCGATATGACCTTTTAACAAAACACTACTGATATGATCGCTACCTACACGTAAATTCCTCACCCTCATTCATCATCTCCCAACCAACACACGAATAATCTTGATCTGAGACACAGATGACCTGCCGCAACCCCAAGCAGCGACTCACACATTGAGCACTGAGTCACCCGGGCTTCGAACCTGCGACTCACGAGTCATGAGTCAAAGAGTCGGGAATACAACGGGCTCTGACGTCCACGACGTACAGTCAGGCATTGTTCTACACCTTTTCATGACGCAAATACGCGAGTGTGTCAACGAGGTTCGTAATTTTAGAAGACAGTTTGAGTTTTTAAAAATGTCGTTCTAATGCCAATACTACTGGGTTTGAACTTGTCTCTTGATTCTGTATGCACTGTGACCTTAGAGGTCACATAACCTACCCAATGATACATTCATTTTCATAGATACATATTGATTCAGAAGATATAATTATTATCATTTATTATAGTAATTATTCATCAGTTCAGATTCATCATTGACTTAACCGACTTTAGGGATTTGGATACAAATACTTACTGTACTTCAGAGGCAGAAGGCCGGGAGTCAATTTTCTCGATTTTGCGTTGCAGTCTTTTGGAACTATCAAATGTCATTTGAATGATGTCAACAAATACAGTCATATTGAAGTATTCTCTTACACAATGACTCATGTCACCATTACAAATGATTGGATGAAGGCAGAATACTGGTTTTTGAGCTCACCTCAAGAATCATTTAATAGGACTTCCGCCCTTTTGCCTCTGAGGTACAGAATAGATTTTTTTATATATTCCGGTTTTCTTGTTCATAACTGAACTAATTATTACTTATACAAGAGTTAATCTGGTTCAGATATTTATTTATGAGTTTCGAATACAAAATTGGATGCAATTTAGTCTTAGCAACCTCAATCCGAATTAATGATTATAATAGGTTGTATTATGCGAGAAGTTAGTCAGACTGCTTGTTGTGTTTTAGAGTAATTAGGCCGGTCATGGTTGGACAAGAACATGTCTCATGGAAATCCCAATGTTGTGTGCATTCGGTGATCAAAGTGTTTTTCCTTTCTCAGTGTGTTGTCATATTCCATCCACAATCAGCCTGAGAATGCCGACTACACTGTCCCTTTTCAGGGCCAACGAAACTTACAGTTCTGTAACAGAAGTACAGATTGCCTTTTTCTTGTTTTGGGGTGCACACTTTTGGAACGATGCAATCAAGGTCAATAAATATCGGCGTCAACAAATAGGTACACCCAACAAATCATAAAACCTAGATAAAACGGTATTTGAACAAAACGGATTGGCTGCTGGTCTGGTTCCTTGACAATCAATCCTTGTTATTATCAATGAAATCAGAGCTCACCTACTAGAAGTAGATGACAAGTTAGCGTCAACTTCATCGGATGATGCCTTCACATTTTATACAGCCAATCCATTTCTTTCCAATACTGTTTTATCATTTGTTGAGTGTATATATATTGACGTATTTACACAAATATGACAAGATTGGAGCAGATTTATTGGACTTACGGCCTTCTACCTCTGAGAACATAATTATTCTATCATCTTACTCATAATCAAATCGAAGTACATTTCAATGTGGTTAGGTATTTTATTAATCTGATCTCAAGAAAACGGATGACTTTTTACTGCATCTATGATTATGACGAATGCACACTAATCCCATAAACACGAAATCCTTGAGAAATCCTCAGACCTTGCGATATTTCTTTTCAAGTCAGACTAGAAAATATGCAATTATTAAATCACACGTATATCTTCCAAGAGCCTCCCAGTGAATCATACTCGACCTTGAATTATCGATATATCTCTACGCCATTTATGAAAATCACAACAATTCCATAGAACAATCCTAATATTCACACGCTCTGACTCACATACGCGCTCTCTCACTCATGTTTACAAAACGCAGTGCAATCGATGACCAATTGTCATCGTGATTAACCCTACGTCCTAGTCACGTGGCTTGTTGATGACGCGGCGCGGGATTTCTGTCGGTTTGAAATGTGGATGGAACGTTTAGTGTATGTGGTGATCACGGTTCGGCAAGATGCAAGCTACTCTAGAGAAGACGCGGATTTTCACGCTGGATACAAGCCAAGAAGGTATTTAAAATTATGTTGGAGAAGTTGTAAATTGTGATGGATGGAGATTTAAAGAGGTGCGTGTTGTTTTTGGAACGTTTTAAATCAAGTCTCTGCGAAGAAAGTTTTTATCGGGAATGTTGTTTGGTGTAACTTTGCGATGTCGCTTCTCTTCACATGTTTACGCCTTTCTTTGTTTGTTTATCGATTAAATTGCCTAAAAAGAATAAAATTGTGTAATCTTAAAATAGACATATTTATAAACAAAGATGTTTTAACAACCATGTTAGAATGCAAGGGGCGTATATCCTCCATATTATTAGGTATCTTTTGTTTAATGTTTATTATTATTTAAAGTCATTAAAAACATTGCCTAATATTAAACAATCATGAAGCAACAATTTGCAGTTAGAATAGCGTCAGTCATAGAAACCAAACCATATGTACAAAATGTACATATGAAAAGTGTACGTATGTAACAAAATCGTGATTACATGCAACAATATTTTTCTTATTGTGTTTAACGACGCACTGTTCTGCAACTAGATGAATATGAATGATATTGAATAGGTAAGGATGGACGGTGGGAAGGAAGTGGTCGTGTCCTATTAGTAGGTAACCGTCCCACTCCCAGCATTTGCTTATCGACTAGCGGAAACCACAAAAGAAACAGAAAAGATGGCAGCGACAACAGATTACCGCCTGAGCCAACTTGCTCGTTTGCATCCATAATTTGTCAATAAACCTATGAAAATACTTTTTTGGATGTAATTTTTAAATCTTGACGTATGAGCCTGGCTGTTCAAATAAGATACATTTCCAATTGAGGTGGACAAGTTTAAATACCTGTACATCATAGGTACAAGGCCGGAAGTCCATTTCAATGATCTTTAGAAACCATTTATTCTACCTTCATTAAGGTGGCGCGATCACTCGAGGCATAGTCTCGGAACTTCATAAATTTTTGTGTACTTATTGATAATCATGTCATACATAATCCTTTAAAAAATTAAAAACTTCTCGTGTCTATAGTTTCTGAGATAATTTGAGTTTTCTCCCCCATGTTATCATACAGCAGCCAAGTAAAATCGTGTCTTTTTTAAGCTAAAATAAAGTTCAAATTTTTTGTACCGTTAGATTTTAACAAAAAACTTTTTTTCTGGTAGACCTACGGACATATTACCAGGAAAAAATTTAAAACTATACCAACGTGTGCTATTTTAAAAGTTATACACCAAATTCGAAATGATTTTCCTATACCTTCTCAAAAGACATAAAATTGAAAACTCGTTATGGGCGGGAGTTGCAAACTACTGGACTTTAAATGAGTCTTTAATAGGCTACTTAAATATAGTTGAACTGTTGTAAAATGTATTTTGAAAATGTAATGGTATTTCAAAAAATAATAAAAGTGTGTTATATCGAGTGTTCGCGCCACGTTACATCTTCTTTGTAACAGTGACACCAGTAGTTTTGTAAGAGAATCCTCCAATATAACTGGAATTGTTGACTACAGTCAATTGGAATTGATAGAGCTTGTTAACATGATTCCAAAAGTGTGCAACGCAAAATAGAGTAAATTTAGACTTCTGGCCTTCTACCTCTGAGGTACAGATTAAAACCGATATATTCTGTTGAGTAATATTACAGATATCCCGATAAAGTTATCGACCAGATAGTTCGCTATGACAATCAGAAGATCGATCGGATCGAAATTAGCCAGGAATAAAACACAAATTTGTTTACACTTTCCCGATGTCTCGCATCCGGTAGCGAAGTGGCGTGGGTTCGAATCCACTCATCGAAATGTCATTATATCTTCCCCATTTACGTCAGAGACCCAAATGTTACTCATTTTTTCAACATAAACATGTAAAAAGCGGCTCCATTTGGTTGTCATCTTCGCGATAAAAACGTTGTGTAAACACGAGCTGGGAATCCACGAACATGTGGCGCAAAACCGAAACCCTCCTGACCTTTATAACAGCAATCTGGCATGTAAACATGCATGAAATCAGAATGGAGATAGCGTGAGGATGATAAGACTGATAAGGAGAGATGATTGAGGATAACGTGACAGTTCGTCCTGCTCGGTCTAGTTTCAGTTACGTATGCAGGTGTTGTAAAGCTGACGATATGAGGTGTTTTTCACGCTTAGTAGCGTTGACCAATGAGGTGCCGAGTTACACTCGAAGGGAGGAGCTAACTTTGTAGCGTTGACCAATGATGTGCCGAGTTACACTCGGTGGGAGGAGCTAACTTTGTAGCGTTGACCAATGAGGTACCGAGTTACACTCGAAGGGAGGAGCTAACTTTGTAGCGTTGACCAATGAGGTGCCGAGTTACACTCGAAGGGAGGAGCTAACTTTGTAGCGTTGACCAATGATGTGCCGAGTTACACTCGATGCAAGGTGCTAGCGGAGGATATAGGTTCCTAATTGGCCAGCGCAAAAAATAATATGAAATCTCTTAAACGGATAGCATTTGTCATAATTTTCAGACAACATTATTAAAATGAAGTGCACAAGTGGTACATAGAGATTGGTTGGAATGTTTTGAAAATGTGAGACTTTGACAAGCGTCTCAATGATTGACGAGCTAAGTTCATTTCTACTAAACATTCTGCAAACAATGATCTACATCCCACGTTACTTCATCCAAGAAGAAGACGTAATACCAGGCTATAGAAAACAATAACAAAAAAATATGTTAAAAAGTCCAGAGATCATTTGCAGACCAAGATGTCTTATTCTGCTGATGATGATTAGTGATTGGTGATTACGTACCGAGGAAGTGTAAACAACAATTTTCAATCTATAAATCTGTACAGGTCGGAGGTGAAAGGACCGAAGCCTATTTTCTCGATTTTGCGTTGCATACTTTTGGAATCATGTAATCAAGCTCTATCAATTGCAACGTGACTAAAGTGCATAATTACAGTTATATTGAAGTATTCTTACAAAATGACTGGTGAATTACTGTTTTTGAACTCAACTCAAGAATCATTTATATGGACTTCGGACCTTCTACCGCTGATGCACGGAATATAACAAGTAATTTCGTGTTTTACTCGTATTTCGTTATGAGATGACACTGTCCAATGCGGGTTAGAACCCCAAATGTTCTATTCCTTCACACTAAAAACAAAAAAAGTTTTCATCAAAAAATATGAAAAATCAATTTATAAAACATAACAATTGCACACACATTGTTGAACCTCCGTAATAGGGAAGTCTCCATAAACAATGTATTCTAAATGTGTAAATACAAACGCAAAAAATATTACAAATAGGTACACTTTTTATCCGAAAAAATTAACATTTTCATTAATAAAATATCAACTTGATATCATGTGATATTTGTCGGACAAATGTGTGTGACGTATTTCAGCTCGGGGATGTCATTTCTAAGTCCACAACAATGTGTTACCATGGTGAATGCTTTGTTGCCATGGCAATGCCGAGCCCCATGACGTCAATGCCGATATTACAGTTTTTAAACAAATCTGAGATTTCTGTCAGTCTTTCTGTATCAATTACTTGAATTGAAAACTGTTCATCCCACAATAATAATGTTTTGTTTTCCTTGACATGTACTTTCAATATTTTACGTTTTTATTCCATTCTTCAAATACATGACAATTCAGGAGGCAAGATGATCCTTTCCTGTTCTTCTCACTCAACAACAATCTTCAAAATCCTCATAGGTGTAGGTATAGCTGCCGAGTCGCTCATAAATAAAAAAAAACACAGTAACACCAAGAAAAAAAGGTTCAATGCACGCATTGTGCACGCTATCACCACATAACAATATGATAATGTCGAGTTACTATATGTTAGTTGCGTAGTTAATGTTTTTATCACTTTTGACTCACTTCCTCCAGTACTGCAACAAAGTGGGATATTATAATTGTTCTATCGAGCTAAGTGTTCAATTGTTTGGAACTTATGACAGCGGACATCAATGACCTGTATAAGGCGCTGTGAATCATTGGAATTGCATTGTTCCTGTTCTGTTCGTCAGTCCAATCTCTGATGACCTAATTATTATAGGTGTATTGAACTTCAAGTTCCAATCATGTCAAAGATAGTATATACACAATATAATTTCTCTGCCGTAAGATGATTAGTATTTACAGGTCAGCTTTTTATTCAACCATAACCTCTCATTTATAGCCAGGCATTTTATTGTTTAAAAAAATCATAATTGAAATGTTTGGGTTGACTTTCTTTTTTTAAAGATTGAATTCACATCATATTTGGTATACACTTCTGGACACTGAAATTGGTCCGCGGTCAATATTCAAGTGACAGACACTACGGATACTATTGATTTAACATGTATTTTAAAGTAATTTTTGACACAAAGACCGAATGGCTAGTGTGAGTTTAGGGCCGAAAATTTACTCAAAATAAATAATAAATACTAGCCTAGGAGTCGAGTGAATATTGACTGCTGACCATTTTCCGTGTCCAGGAGTGTACATTCATTTAGTTTTGTGACAGCAATTCCCTAGATTCTAGCAAATATTAGTGACAAATCTTTGTACATTACTTGCCCAGCCAATCAAATGAGCAATTTACATCCAATATAAAATGTAAATTGACTCGATAATAGGTATCATATCAATTTATTAATGTTCGATAATGATTTAAATTTCATTTTTTGTTTGGTTTTCTTCTTATCAATAAAGGTATTTACATTTATGATACTTGAAAAAGCATGATAAGAAGCCTGATGGCCTGTATGTTGTCTGATTGATTATAAGCTAAATGGTAATAGTACAGAGAATAACAATCTTTGGAATAACGTATGAAGATTTCGTAGGATTGAAGTTTTGAATGAATGAATGAAAGAGAACTTCACTTATTAGATGCGAAATGGCATACAAAATGTACACCCAACAAATCATAAAACGGTATTTGAACGAAACGGATTGGCTGCTGGTCAGGTTCCTTGACAATCAATTCTTGTTATTATCAATGAAATCAGAGCTCACCTACTAGAGTTAGATGACGAGTTAGCACAGACTTCATAGGATGATGCTATCACATTTTTTTCAGATAATCCATTTCTTTGAAATACCGTTTTATGATTTGTCGAGTGTACCTGGAAAAGCAAAAAAAAATAAATATGAAAACGAATTATGAAATATGAATAGGTACGAAGTATGAAAATTCACCGAATACGTGCAAAATATATCTAATGTTTGGTCTGCCTTGAACTTTTCTTTCCCACTTTTCAAACAATCGGGGGGAATTTACACAAAAATTCAAAAAAATAATTTCTATCAGAGAATCTGTGAAACCTGCATCGCACCGCACCCTAACATAAAGAAACGAAATCCCAAAATCTAAAAGGCTACCAAATGTATGTCATTTATGGACTGAATCTCTGCAAATCTGGAGTGTGTTGAGTTCGCCTTGCAGTGGGAGGCTAATGAATCACTACACCAACAACTGAGTTCATCAACCAATCTCCACTCAGTTAGGTCATTGCTGCTTTCAGTTTTCGTCCACCTAAGAGCTCTCCCTACTTGTCCGCGCCTGTTATGTATACATCACGTCCGCGAATAGCAGTGACAAGTGAACGAGATGACAAATCCAGAACAAAGTCGAATAAAACAAAACCCGTGTGTGGTCTGCGATGTTGCATGTTCCTTGGCTTTGGCTCCCGAGGCGAAAAGAGATGATTGAATATTTTGGGGAAGAGAGCTGTCAAATGATTCGTCTTTTTGTAGCTATTAGTTATTAGTAACGTGGCACGTTCTGCCACTAGGATAATGGAGATGGATGCAGGGAATGAGTCATGTCCTGTGGAAGGAAGGGCAATTCGAACCCGGGACATCTGGAGTCCACGTCCGACTCTCCTTCCTTAGTGGACGGTGCTTCTAAAAAAATGTGTCTGAGTAGCATTCCTTTTGAAATAATTTGAAGTCACATTATTCTTTCCTATTTTTTAATAAATTTGTGCATAGCTCTAGAGCAATCCGTGTTTAAAATCAATGTATCTGAAGAGACGGCTTCATTCAAATAACGAAATATGGGAAAAATAATTAAAATTCTACTCTATTAGTCCATCTTATATAGTTCTAAATACAATTTTTTGTGCCACAAATCGACTGACAAATCGAAATGTCAATATGTTTTGGCTGAAAAACAGGAATGGCTGAGTGGTAACGCTCTGAACTTGTATTCCGGAGGCCCGGGTTCGATTCCCGCGGCCGTCCTTCCTGACTGGGTTTTTTCGTGGTATTTCCTCAGTCGACAGGCAAATGTTGGGAAGGTAACCTACTAAATAGGCCACGACCGCCTCCTTCCCACCTTTCATCCTTACCTACTCTTCACCATCATCTCCCAATCATCATAATAATCATTCATCCGTCGCCATTAGCCTCGCTGCAGAACAGTGCGACGTTAGGCCCCACAAAAAAAATGTTTTCATTTTTGTAGTCGAGATTGGGCACAAATATTGTGTTTCTAAGTTGGTTGTAAGGTAGACTAAAAATAAATGAGTAGTTCTATCTGTACTTTACCCCCCCCCCCCCCCCCCCCAACTTAATCACGAATGGGAAGGGGGGGGGGGGGGGAGGGTAATGGGTTGAGTTGTGAATCCATCACCGTCATACTAAACTACCTTGTCTAGGATCGAACGCGGTCCTCTAGACGTCCATGTCCAATGATTATGTCTGATTGCAGAAGCTTCGCGGCGCTTCCTGCTGCGAGGCGAGCGCCTCCGACGCCACGTCAAGTCCTGGGATCGACGCCGGGTCATGACGTCGCGACGCCTGCCACGACGCCTGCATCTCTGTGAGTATACCTCGCTGACCACAAGCATCGAACCGGGTACCTCGACCTCTTGCCAGTCGACACTCAGCCCGGAGAGGGTCGCGGGGAGGGGGGGGGGGGTATTTGTTTTTCGTACCAACTTCCATACACGCACGAAACTTACCCCAAAACTGGTGATCTTCTTATGGACAAAATGTGGTTGAGAAGAGAACCTATCTCGAATCGAAACCGCTTGTGAAAATTTTGGACAATGCGAAATATGCGAGTCTTTTGTTTTATCAATGAAAAAAGGAGCTAAATCCGTAGTAAGTGCATATTTTTTTCCTTCAAAATAATGTACACTCCCCCAAATAATAAACGGTACTCGAAAGAAAATGAATTGACTGATTAAGGTTTGATGGCATCATCCCATGAAGTCAGTGCTAACGCATTATCTAACTCTTTAAGGTGAGCTCTGATTTCATTGATAATAACAAGGATTGATTGTCAAGGAACCGGCCCAGCAGCCAATACGTTTTGTACCAAGTACCGTTTTTTATTTGGGGGAGTGTACAATTGGACCAAATTTCTAACCTGTACGTTTCACAAGGAATTCGCAACAGCGAAAAATCAATTTTCTTTTTAGACTTCCTATTTTCCACACAAATTTTGACTAGTTTTCTGGCACTACCTCTTCCTCACCTCATAACAATAGAGGATCAAAGAAAATCCACATTTCTGAGGAATATGCAACGTTTTATTGACGTTTGTATTTTGGCATTTGCCCTCAGGCGCTGAAAGGTCCTTGTAAAACGTATAGACATTCGTTATACCGAGTCAAGTAATTCGTACTATACTTTTGGAAACTGACTGACAGATAGAATCTTCTTTCATGGCAGGAAAGAAGTAAATTATGTGATGTTGTTTTTCTCAAAGCTGGGGGTCATCCCCTCCCCCCCCCCTAGCGTCTTCCCTGCAATGAGCCAACTCCTCGGTGACTCATTGTTGAGGTCTACCACATGCGAAGTATTTGATTACCAACTGATGATCAATTACCTGGGTTCGATTCCCGGATACGGCGCTATGACTTGAGTTCACTTGCATTCTCACCGTGCCGCACATATCCACAAGGTCATCTGATCTGTTAGGCCATTATGGGGCTGTGCATAAAGGACGTCCCACTTCAGGGGGGATGGGGGGTTCATAAGTATCGGACATAGTGTGACATGGGGGGGGGGGGGGGTCTGGAGCCAGTAGAACGTTTCCCAATACCTAAGTCTCCCCAGAGAGTTTAGTTTTGGTTTGGGAGGTAGTTTTGGTACACATTTTCTCGTAATACTAGTGAAAAATTTAAGAAATATTTAAAACAAAAAAAGTTTTTTTCATATTTTTAGAAATATTTAAAGATAAAAAAGTTATATTTTTCACAAAGGCATTTCATGAAAAAATATGAAAAAAAACTTTTTTTGTTTTAAATATTTCTAAAATGTTCTCAATAGTATTGCGAGAAAATGGGTACCAAAACTACTTCCCAAAGTTGCATAACAGTGGAGTAAATATTGAGCCTTGGGGACACTTAGGTATTTCGGGAAAATTTGACAATCCGTCAGTTTCCATAGCGGTCCCCAGTTAGTTGATATGTTATGAACAAAAATTTCGCTAAAAACGACAAATTCCGATACATTTTACAGTCTTTTAGTTTTGAGACGTCCTTTTAGGGGGGGGGGGGGAGGTCTCGAAAAGTGTGACACAGCCTGACAGGGAAGGGGGGTTTCAAAATAACCCATGTTTAGCGTGACGTCATATGCACAGTCCCTAAGTTACGTATATTGTGTGTAGTAGTGTCACATGTAGGCGTTGCGTTAGGCCATTATGTATGTGTGTGTGTATCCGGGGCTCGATCCTGGACCTTCAGTTAACGACCTTCTGGACTGTAATCTATGTTAAAGTTGATAAGAGAACCCGTGTTTCATTTTTTAACAAGCTGTGACCGTGTGACCATTCACTGATTGTAGGTATACTAAAAATACTACAATTACTGTCACCTGATTGTCGACATATGATACAAAAAAGAAAAACAATTACATGCCAGTTGGCTCAGGCAGAGCTTCGTATAGATCCCGGGTTTCATTTTTCTTCAGCCGAGAGGCAAATGATGGCAAGGTTTCCTTCTAATAGGTCATGGCCGCTTCCTTCCGACCGTCCACTTCTTCATCATTCATTCGTCACCGTCGACTTTGTATTAGTTTGAGAACAGTGCGACGTTAAACACCACTAAGTTCTCACTCTTACAGCTCTCTATAAAAGCTCTCTACAGAACTCTCTTTTAGCTCTCTAAATAGAGCAACGAAAGAAGACATACAGACGAAATAATGTCTGTAAGTACCTCGAGGCAGAAGAAGAAGCCGAAGTTAATATTCTCTTACGTCTTACACGTGGCATGCTCTAATCAAGCTCCAACAATAATTGCCATTTGACCGATGTGAACAACACAAATTGTTCACCATCTCAAATATGATTCGATGAAGTAGAATTACTTGTTTATGAGTTCACATGAAGAATCATTGAAATTGACTTCCGCCCTTCTACCTCTGAGATTGATATTTAAAATAAATGTGGAGATGTTAAATTTAATAAATTTAATAAAATTGAGTTTTTGGACAATTTGAATGTAAATGGTGGTCGTTGCGTGTCCTCGATCAGACTGTCCGGGTGACCTTCCAGGGTCGACCGCCTTTAAAACCCGTCTTCGCCTCGCCTCTTTGGGCCCTCATCTTCTTCCCATCGCCATCCTGCGTGCGCTAATCCCTCTCGTTGTGATCCCTGATCGCGGCGCTAATCTCCTCTCTCTCTCTCTCTCTCGCTCTCGCAGTGATTGCCATTATCTGCTGATAACGCGGCAAGGTAGGCGGAGCGAACCCCTGTGACGTAGGCAGCCCTGAATACGGGTGACTCATCGCGCTCGCGTGACGTCAGAACCAGTTCCGCAGGGGGGAATGGAATCGGCAGCTTTCTAACACGGAGAGCGGCAAACGTGTTTAAATCGATCAAAGAGCGGAGCAAAACCGCAGCGTAACGAGACTGACGTTCAACAATGTAAATTCAATTATCGCTGTTCTACATTTTGATTGAGATACATTCTTTAAGTTATTATGTTCGGCCTGGATGGCGATGCACGCAGCAAAAAGATTCAGGCAATTTTAATCAAGCCTTTTTTGGGCACTAATTCACAGACTCATTTGCTGGTAGGTCAATTTAAATCGTGAATCAAATACAGTCTGTAACGATTTACACTTTAAAACATACATTTTGTGAAATTGGAATAACATAACAAAGCAAGCAATAATGCCAATAAATCGCGTCAGAAGTGGAATAAATTATCCACAATTTCATGTTTCACAACTGACTGCATTAATTTCCCAGTACAAGCGATGTTATGTCATGCAAAACAAGCATCGTCCTTGAATGACATTTTCTTTTCGTGGAAAAACATTTTCAATACAGCGCAATTTTCTAATGGCATCGAGTCTAGAGACATCAGTTCGAATCTCAGTCATTCCTGTCCTTTAACATAGTAAATATTTAAAATATAAAAATGGATTGCCAAGTGGAGGTGGTTCAAGATGTTTGGAGAACACAAAACTAAATATTATGCTCTAAAACCATGAATGATAATAATGAATGACTAATATCAACATTGCAACGACCTTTCTTCATCACCAACAATCATAACATTACGCCATGACAACTAAACAACGTAATTGTATCAAACGACCTCCCCTCCAACCCATCAATTCATCTAAGCAAGTGCGTGTGGGTCATTCTCTCAATGACAACAATTGCTCGCGGAGTCGAATGAGGAAGTAGAGGGAGGCGCGCTGCGACGTCGATGTCACTTCTCCCTCTGCTCGGCCGCGCATGGAACGAAATGTTCACTGCTGACTCACGAACTGCCGTTCACAACTACCTTCAGTTCAAGCGACGAGGTTTGTTCACTACTCGTGGCAAACAGACAGACAGGCGGCCAAGAAGAAAATAACATTCGAAAACGATTTTAAATAATATTTACGATATCGCACGATGAAGTTTAGCGAAACTTCTCCGAGATGTCGGGTGGAAATGTGCGCGAGGTTACAGTTTGTTTTTAAACTTGATTGAATCGTGGGGGAGGGTTGGTTTTGATTTACTACCTGGAACGCTAAGGGATATGTGTCATTTGCGAGCTATGTGGACGGGCAGTTGAGGATCTGGATTGGATTATCGCGACGGCTTTCTATTCCGAGTTGTACGGTGAGTTTACATTCCAGCCAAGGTTTCAGCCTTGCCTCTCTGCATGTTTAGTAAAGTGGTCCTGTAGTCTCGACTCGAGGTGGCTGGAGACCTTGCCAAAAATACATACCTGACAGTCCTACATGACTTAAAAATACAGGACAATTGGCGCTGTGTACAATGCAACAATGCGGAATCTTCATAACTGTTTATTATTCAAATGCCAAACTAAAGAAGAGTTTCTCAAAATTTAAATGAACTCACGAATGTCGATTTTAGATTGTCAAGAGCAGTTTATAAATTACGTAAGATACCATACCACCTACCTACTGTGTGTGTCATTTAGTTTTAATAATAATGTCTAGACAGTCCATACAAGAATTATTCGGGCTGGTTTGAAACTACAATGAAGTTTGATTTTTCACCGTGTCTCTATATTTTTTAAAACACCAATTCTAGTGAACTAAAATACATGTGAAACTTTTTAGTTTCTTAAATTTATGGACTCTAGATAGTCTGCTAAAAGGCTAAATATTTGTCCCTACGCCTCAGTTTTCGATGGCATGGCACACAAATGGGCATCGTTTCCCCGCGTCTTTTGTCCGCGTTTGCTGGAGAGTTTCGCAAGAAGGGTTGCTCAAGAAGACGCCTCTGCTACTCTGCGTGGGTCTCCAACATGGAATTCCATTCACCAAGTCTTGCATCGAGTCTACCTGTTCTCGGTCTAGAGCCTTGCCGTTGACACTGTACTCGATCCTGCTTGACAGAATGACAGTTCTCGTCTTAGCGGGCGAAATTGTGTGCACGGCCATTGTCCGACAGATGCTGTGTGGAGATGCCTGGAGGATGGCGTCATCAGAAGAAATGGACGAAGAAAGACGCGAGGGTCCTTGGCTTCGTCTTCGAGCAGATGTGTGGAGCGGGGGAAAAAACTAGACGCTTCTACGCCCTTCTTGTTCGTTTTACCCTCGCGTTGTCTGGGGATGTTATTATTATATCTACATCGTAATGAAAAGCAGAGAGTTACTTACTCTTATATGTAATGTACACACACTTGGTCAAACTATAAACGGTATTCGAAAGAAACGGATTGGCTGAAATAGATGTGTTGGCATCATCAGATGAAACCTATGCTTACTCTTTATCTCTCTTGACTTGCACTGCAAATACCCGGGTTCGATTCCAGCCGACGTCTTCGTTCTTGGTAGTCCCTCAGACGAGAGGTAAATGTTGGGAAGGTTCCCCACTAATAGGCCACGACCACCTCCTGCACACCATAGGTTCTTACATCTTCATTTATCTACCTACATCAACATAATCATACATTCGTTGCGATGTGCATATTTGTGAAACAATGCAGCCATGTTCAACACCTCTAAAATCAAAAATAATATTTGTGTGTGTGTATTTTATTGTTCCGTACCGGTCATACTAAAATGTAATAAATAGACATACATTTTAATAAATACAAGGAAACCGAAGGAAACCAACGTTTCGCACATCCTTCCTAAACAGGAAAATAATGCTATACATAGTTATTATTATACATTACATATTTTTGCTAGTAGATTATTTATGGCGATGTAATAATAACTGAATTCCTCAAGAGATGTTCGGAGAATTGTACGGTCTATCTGCACATTGAACTCTCATCTTGCTTTATGGTGTCACTACGGCTCTCAACATTGAATAGAGTTGTTGCAAAATTACACGCACAAAAGAAGCAACATTGCTTTCGGCGAAGACTTTGCCGTACCTAGCATTTACAGAGCGTAGTTACTTTACTCTTCTCTTACTCGCCGTCGAGTGTCGAGCAATCATCACTGTACTACATAATAAGTAGCACATAAAACACCTGATGAAATAGAAATTATACCTACACATTTTGATGCTTCTTTTAGGTGAAGAAACGACGTTAAAAGAAATGACGTTAGCCTTCCGTGGAATTTTTCGAGTCGTGTACAAACCCATTGATCATCGCTCATTAGCTTTGTCTGGCAGGTGCCGAATTAAAGAGCAGTACCTGCCCCGAGGCGCTAGCCCCCCCCCCCCCCCCCCCCCTCCCCACACACATTCACCTGTCATTTAAATAACTCCCCGCCGTCCAATTGGTTGTTTTCCATCGTAACCGCAAAAGTACAAGATTTTTAATATCGTTCGGGTATGTTCGGCTCTTCTCGGGAGATTAAGAAAGTTCCACTGGGACTAATATTAGATAATGACGCATCGTTTTGTCACCTCTGTTGTTTGCTTCCCCCCTCTCCCGTCGCTCCCCCCTGCGCCGCAGTGTTTGCCGAGCTGTGTTATCGGCGACCCGAGGACCCGGGTTCATCGCGGGCGAGGGCATTTTCCTTGTTGTGGTTGTTGTGGATGATGTCATGTCCGCGCAAGCGCACCTGGCTGCAGCATCTTCACGCGTTACGTCATCCAGGACATACTCGGGGAAGGAGAAGGCATGGATTGCATGCAGAATACACCCACGTTATGGCTCGATGAGAGTGTTTACATCGCATTGTTGTGCAATGGAACATGGCAACGATGGTGGTAGTGGTCGGCAACATTTTTTGGTCAAGGAGCCAATTTCCCAAAACGTAATAAATTAGATAATAATGAGAGGCGCAGTAGGCAATCATATTTAAAAAAAAACTGATAATAATAAATTGCATTGCCACAGGCAGTTTATTTAGATATTTTGACGAAGCCCTCCAAATTGTTGCCCCGCAAGGCGTTTGTTTTAGAATTTCAACAATTTTAAAGTGATTCTTTGGCTCTAAAATGAACAAATTGAATTGAATTTTTTAGAATTTTTCGATTCCATATCTTTATTTAAATTTAAAAGAGCCATTCAAGAACCACTAAGGAGCCGCAGGATGCCAACCCGGGAGATGGTAAAGGATAGACAGGTGAAGAGTATGATAACCTTCCCATCATTTGCCTATCGAACGCCTGAGCCAACTCGCTTCTATCGTGACGATTTCATCTTTAGATTTGACATAAAAGTGTTATCCACTGCGTCTTCACTGCCTTGTAACACTTGTAAGTGTTTGCTGTTGCCAAAGTTCAAGCCTGGAGATTGGTTTAGTTTGCAATCTGTCGATTTCTTCAAACAAGCGTGAATTCGACTGATTTCATCGTATCGACAAATCTCACGGTTTCACTTGCACATTGGTGTCGTTGACTTCTGGCAGGGTGCGGATTGTCGAATAGTGAGGCTGGATTTTGTATTTGCTCAGACTCTGCGATACGTAATGTCAACTTGGATGCTGACATCGCATCTTGCGCAACTTCGAGACTCTCTCTGAGGAGGTTTCACTACATGAAGATGGGCAGGAGACCAATTCATATTACACCCTCACTTTCAAACGAGCTCGAGATTTATCCAAGATAGTACACCGAGTTCACTAGATTCCGTTCATTTTCGTCCTCGGATAGGTTTTGACTGACCTCAACTGAGCAAAAGCATCACTTTCTTGAGATTGCACTCCAGAGTACCAGGTTCATATTCCCGCAACCGTCCTTCCTGACTGAAGTATTCAAGGGGGGGGGGGGGGCACATCTCCCACAACCCCCCGAAATCAGGGTTTCTTTCATCTAAAAAAAACACTTTTAAAATAATATGAAAAATAATACTTAAAAATAGACAGATCATGTCAAAAACGTTCCAAAATGGTTAGAATTGAGCTAAATTTCCAAAATTTTACGGGGCTATGCTCTCCGGACTTGCATATTCTAATAAGTTCAATAAATTTACCTAGGTACCTATTCTTAATCCTCTTAGTCCAATTTGTTGATATTTTGTAACTAATAATTCCCCAAAATAGCTATTCAATGCGATTCAAAATTGCACCCGATTGCACCTAAACGAATGACCTGTATTCACTGTAATTTTTCAAAATATCAGTTATGTCCAGCCCTCCTAAATTTCATCCTTGATACGCCATTGGCTCTCTTGGTTTTCCTCAGTCAAGAGGCAATTGATGGGAAGGTTCTTCCTTATAGTCCACGACCACCTCCTTCCTAACGTCTCCTAACATCATTCATCATTAATTGCCATGTTCTTCGCCGGCCTCCTTGATCCACAAAGCGAATGCTACATAAACATCCAGGACGTCGAGGTTCTGACTCCAACATAACAATGTGCGTAACAATTCTGCCAACAAGCTCGCCTTGACTGGGACTCGAACCCGGATCCGTCGGGCAACACTTTACCCACTCGAACAAAACCACTCCGTGTAAACACATGAATTAGAAAGACATAATCACGCAGTTCGGTTCCGTTACACATCTCCATCGCATTTCCAGATCACTGCCTACTGTGATTTCTCACCTCAATCGAGCACGGAGGTGGCAAAAGTAGACCGACGGCGACAGTTTCACTTGCAGCTCTAGCCAAGTCGCCGTGTGTAATCACTAATCACCAGTTAGCACACCGGCTAATGAGTGGATTAGTGTGCGCGCTTCGTTAGCGGGGCGGCGTCAAGTGACGCCATGGTTAGCGTCGTCGCCAGGTGCGAGGCGGCGCTGACGTCGCGACGCTTGACACGAGGTGACGTCATGGTACGACGTCGGGAGCCAGAAGCTGCGACGCACTTTGGCGGTGATGTTTCCGCAGGGGGGGGGGGGGATAAAGTCAATGCCATCCGTGTTACTCGTGTCAGGCCGATGTCCAAAAAACGTTTTTTTATGGTTTATTTTGTCTCTTGACGGAAATATAAGACGGAACAGTCCTTAAAAATTTGACGTAGTTAAACTTATTTTTACAGAAAAAACGGTATTCGAAAAGCGGATTGGCTGATAGTATTCTGATGGCATCATCCGATGAAGTCTATGCTAATCTATGTCGTTATCTAACTCTAGTAGGTGAGCTCTGATTTCATTGATAATATCAAGGATTGATTGTCAAGGAACCTGACCAGCAGCCAATCCGTTTCGTTGAAATACCGCTTTTACTTTGGCGGTATTTATAAAAAAAAATATATAAAAAATTATATTTTTTTTTTTACAAACTCTTTTTAGGTATACGTAGGTAGTAGAGATACATATTAATACCTGTAGTACGCGTTGTAATATACGAATTAACTTACGTCTAAAGCTTTATGTCTTACGGTTACTTATCTTGCCTATTACTTTGACGGTCAATCACAACATAAAGCAACTACCTACTTCCGCACACAAGCTGTAATCTGCGGATGCTGGGCTGCATCCTGTGTTGATTTGATCCAACCAGTTCGATCACGACGTCAGGCCGTCGTGATCGTGGTCGGCTGTGATTTGTTTTGATGAAGAGCAGGTTGAGAACAAGTTGACGCCGAAATGAGTCCGAAGAACCATGGCCAAGTGCTTAGTAGGTTAGTTGACAATATCCGTGAACCAAGTCTAATAACAACTTGTTGATATTATTGCTTTTCGGGTAACGACTCAGTACTGATAGAACGCTTCATAATCTTAAAAATTTTAGAATTTTATTAATTTTTAAATTTACAGTTGTTTCCAGTGATGTTGGTATAATATGTACCGGTCATACCAGATACCAGTTAATCAACACGGGAATCTCTTCAAGCAACTTGTCTGTGGCTTAACGTCGCACTGTTCTGCAGCGAGGCTAATGGCGACGGATGAATGATTACGGATGACGTAACACAAATATTGTATGTTACACGCGGCAAAAGATATGCTCCACAAATCATAAAACGGTATTTGAGCGAAACGGATTGGCTTGTCGGATTACATGATAATCAATCCTTGTTATTATCAATGAAATCAGAGCTCACAGACAAAAGTTAGATGACGAGTTAGCAAGACGGTGCCATAAATTTTTTCAGCTAATCCATTACTTTCAAATACCGTTTTATCATTTGTTGAGTATTAATTTGTTCTCCAAATCGTCACGAAATCTCGGAAAATATGTGCAGTTCTTTATTCACTAATTGTGTAGGTAGCTGACCATCTCCACTAAAATCTAATAATTTATTTTGAGACTGAGAATTGGCTATACAAAATGAAGATGCGCATTACGATTTGAATTGGCTCACTCTTGATGATTGAATTGGGTACACAGCAAGTGATGTCTTCACAGAACGCAACTGGATTACCATAACCATAAGTCGATTAGTCGTCAAGGATGGGGCTTGAAGTTGTTGGCCAAATCCTCAAATACTCGTTGTAGTGGGCTGCGGGCGTAGCGTGGCCAGGATAAGCACCGTGTTACACGCATGTAGTAAGCAAGTGAATTAGTAGCTGGGGTCGTCGTAGGGGTCGCTCTCACAGGGGGGTAACTAAAGGAAGCAATGTAGATACTTAAACAATTATTAAAACAAATACGCAAAATCAAAAAATCCCGTCAAAATAAAATTAAAAAAAGAGAATCAAAAAAAGCCTCAGAAAAGTTGTTTTATTAATAAGTTACAAATTAAAAACATCCAGAAAAATCACATAAAAATACAACAAAAATCAAAGTAAAAAAGTCCACGTAAAATTAAAAAAAAAGTTGTACACTACAAGTTACAACATTTTTCTGCAAGCAATTTCCCCCTCATCTCTTCCCCTCTTCACTCACTCGCTCTCATCTCTCGCATAAAATCACTGCAAATTAGGAAGGTCAACTAAAAGCAGATCGCGTATTGGAGTCCCAATCAAAAGGTCAGCAGTTCGAATCCTCTCGGTGACCTTTCTTTAAAGTTGCCATTCATGTTTCAAGATCGACTTATTAGTCGTTTTAACCACGTTTTTAAAATGTAGGTGGTAATTTTGGAAAGTAATACTCAGCCAACTTTATTTTTTTAAAAATAGGTACACTTGGCCAAAGTAAAAACGGTATTTGAACGGAACTTATTGGTTATGGTTAGGTTCCTTGACAATCAACCGTTGTTATTATCAATGAAATCAGAGCTCATCTACTGGAGTCAGATAGCAATAGTTAGCATTAGACGTCATCGGGTGATGCAAACTGCTCATGCATTTTTATATATTTTCTGTTATTGCACTTTGAAAGGCGCCATTATGTTTCTTTATCATGTAAATTCAGTTCTTTCGTGTAGGTTTTCTTTACGTCAGATTTGTCTGAATATTTTTTGTTCGTGTGGGTCATCAAAGTCATCTCGTGGCACTTCTTCTCTCTTGAAGGCAACAATGCGCCGGCTATCTCCCCAGGTCACGTGACCTTTTCACGTTTCAACTGAACGTGAAATAATAATTCCATTCTTCCGAGGCGTTCCGAGAACACCTGTCATGATCATGACACTGATGCGCCGTGCCTGTCATGACGCGCATGACGCCAGATCTATGCAAATTCATGACATTATTCTCAGTTTCTTACGAAGAAGTCCCATGTTTTGATCAATGGTTTTGACAGTAATAACATAGTGTCGGTGAAAGATTCCAAAATGGTATGATAAAAATTGCGGAGGTTATATTGACGTCTCATGATTGTTTTTTTGTTATCTTTCAATATATGTTCATAATAATATACCTAGATATATTTTTTATCTGCCTACCTTCAAAGATCACCGCACTATGATAGTTTTTCTTTTATTCTCAAATTTTAGAAAAAAGTTAAATTCTTGCGATTTTTTATACTTATTGTTGTACACTCGGCTCAACTATAAAACAATCGCTCAATAAAACATGATATATCACACTACCAGAAGTAATGCCAAGCGATCTCCTTGTATCAATCTAGTATGACCTCTCATTTCAATGATAATAACAAGCATTGATTGTTACGGATCATGAGCAGCAGGCATGCAAATTTGTTCATTGATCATTTTTTATTTGATCAAGTGTACGTAGTAAATAGATAGAAACAACCTATTATGTTGATTGCATGTTTCTGATTTTCCTAGCAACTGGTTTCGAACCCGAGTCTTATCCTGTCCACTAGTATAGCCACACGCGATGCCAAGAAGGGCGTTAATCCACGTTCTCTCTCTCCGTCTCTCCCGCAGGCCGGCGCGGCGTTCCCGATATAGCCGCCTCCTCGCCGCGTGACGTCACCGCCTCCTCTTCGAGGACCGCGATGTCGACGCTCGTCTGCTGCGGCGACATGAGTCCCGCCCGCGGTCCGCCGAGAGAGGGTCTGAAGCTCGCGCTCAACCGCAGTCTCAGCGAGCCGGGGCCGCCGTCGTCGTACGACACCAACAACTTCCTCACGCCGCCGAAGCGCTGCAAGCTGGAGTCGATCAGCCTGCCGTCGTCGCCGTGCGCGGAGTCCGCCACCCTCCAGCGGGCGCTCGTCATGAAGAGGGTGACGCCGCTCGACCCGGACTCGCTCGTGCGCAAGCTCGAGAGGACGAAGACGGCGAGGAACTTCCTGATGGTCGACTGTCGCCCGTTCATCGCCTACAACGTGAACCACATCCGCGGCTCGATCAACGTCAACTGCTCGGACCGGTTCAACCGGAAGCGGCTGCAACAGGGGAAGGCGACGTTGGCGGACTTGGCGACGACGAGGGAGGGCAAGGATCTGCTGAAGAAGAGGACGTTCAAGGAGGTTGTCGTCTACGATGACTGCACGACGGACTTTGATCGCCTACCCACGTCGCACCCTCTGTTCCTCGTGCTGACGACGCTGGTGGAGGACAACCGAGAGCCGATCTTCTTGTTAGGTAAGTCGACGACGTCATCCGTGACGTCGGCGCCACGTCGTGTTGATATAAGTGCGTCGTTAAATGGTACTAAACACTGCGGTTTAGAGTTTATTAGTGATGCAGTTCGCGTCAGTAGGATATGTTTTGTTGCAACGCAATGCATGGAGTTTACAATTGGGACTCAGCAAAACCAATAATCAATCAATATTGCCATCAAGGATCCAGATAATGTTTTATCAGTACAGTTTTTTTACGCACTTTTCAAACTAGATTATCTACTTACGATTTTTCACGATTGTTATTTTCTCAATTATTCTAAACTTCTATAAAGGTATCAAAGTTTGATTAAACCATCTAATGATTCGGATAGTTGTGGGGAGGGGGAAGGATATATGACCATTTATCATTTATAACACTTTTTCGGAACCTACCTATGATATTTTATTTTTGGTTTTCTTGTGTTTTTTTAGGTTTGGGGGGGGGGGGGGGGGAGTAGCAACTCCCCTCACTTCCTCAAACCCCATTAGCTATGATGTCCATCACAAACTTACAGTAAATGAATCAATAAACTCGGATTTTTCGTGATTTCGATTCGATCTTCTGCGAACATTGCGCTTCTTTTCTCTTGTTTCTTGTAACCAACGCGGTTTCCACGGAAGATGAGTTGATTATTTTCATAAGCGCCATCTGGCTCCACCGCGGGCTATTTGCGTTTTCAAAATTACGTAATAACACCTCGTGAATCGCAAGTCAGCCATTTTATTTCACGCCGTTTATTTGCTATATAGAGTTTTAATTGGGAACGGCACTTTTGAAGACCCACGATTAAAATAATACGTTTTCGGAATATAGTCCCAGTTTGTAATACCAAATTTAGTCTTGACGGAATTAAAAACTGTTTTGACTCGCTACCTAATTGTGCCCATATATAGCACCTATGCAATTAACTAATATTTAAACTCCCCGTGAAAAGCGCGGTTGCGAAATGATTGTTTCCATCACGTTGGCAGCCGTGCACTTGTCGTCTCGATCGCGGGCTAATTATCGGTATGAAACTTGCTAATTGCGCGCGGCTTGCGGGCGTCTCGGTAATTACACGCCTGTCACCTTGACCACTGATTGCGCTTTGATGTACGGGGTTCGAGTTCGACTCCGGGTCGACGGCGAGTCATCGTGATGCCAACAACAGACTTATCTTCCCCGACGTGTTGTGTGCTTTGTACGTGCCAACACCAACAAGACGATGCCGATTAGCAGTTGTTTGTTTTTAATAAATTATAGTTTTTTTGATTGTGGAACTCTTTTAGAAGTTATTTATTTTTTAAACACAGGGAACTGCAAATTACCAACAAATTGGCTTGTCTGCGGGGCTGCTTATCGCCTCAAAATTTTTGTCGGAAATAAATAAAAAGATATAAAATACTGACCTCGTCAAATTGCGATAGGTAGCCATTTGCATCTTCATGGGTTTTCTAAATTAGGGTTCTAATGATATGAATTTGCATACTATGTTGAACCTTATGAGTTATGACGCACTAGCAGGTCGACTCGTGTCGCTAAGGGTGATAATTCTTTGCATTTTCATACAATATTGAACCTTAGTTATGACGCACATAGTAGGTCGACTATTGCTAAGGGTGATAATTGTATGATTGTGCATGCAATATTGAACCTTATGACGCACATATCAGGTCGACTATTGCTAAGGGTGATAACTGATAATTATATGATTGTGCATGCAATATTGAACCTTATGACGCACATATCAGGTCGACTATTGCTAAGGGTGATAATTGTATGCATTTTCATACAATATTGAACCTTATGACGCACATAGCAGGTCGACTGACGGCTGGTGTCGCTAAGGGTGATAATTGTATGACTATGCATACAATGTTGAGCCTTAATGACGCACATACATAGCAGTTACGCAACACCTGCCGTGTTGAGGGGTCTGATAGCATGCCATGCCGATGATGATCTTGCCGAAAGTTAACCAAGCTATTCTAGAGCTGGCTTCGATCCCGGTGCAGGCCCATCCATCCAGGAGGCTAACTATTTATATTACAAACACACGAAGCGATTTGCCATCGATTTTAGAGCAACTGACGCATGGTTCATGACTCTAATTGGACACTTTTTATTTTTATTTTTAAAACGTCGTTTGACACGGATACAGTCCACGCACTCGTCTACTTGGAATGAATGGGAGCTGTCTATGATGTTGATATAGAACTGGCGTATTACCTTATTATTGCTTATCAGAGAGTGGAGTATAATTAATCTACATGAAAGAGCTCCATTTGGGGTATAATCTTTTAGGTATTCATAAACCTAAATTGTCCACAAGTTTACAAAACACTTGAATAATAAAACACAGTATAAATATAAATTAATAATTTTTATTAGCTCTTTTTGACTTCCAACAAAACTGAAGCATGTAAAATTTAAAAAATATCACACACAATATTTCGTAAATTTTTCTGTTCTTTTTATGGCAGACCGGCGCCGTGTTTTAATTTTGAACTCCGAGAGGAATAAAATTTGTCACTGATGAACGGACATTATTTATGTTAATATTGAACATTTGGCACTGGATACTTGTGTATCGTGTCTAGTATTGACGTAAGAGGCAACCTTCAAAGCTGTCGCGAAGCTCAAAATAACGTTCACATTTTCTTTCATATCTGCCGAAATTACGTGTGACGAGTTTTTTTTTTACGTTCTACGAACACGTTTCTTGTTACTCGTGTCGAAACACAGAGTCAATTTACCTCGTTCTATGTTTGTTTACCGAAAGCTTTCGTAGTCAAACATGACTGTAGCGTATGAATTCTCGGTATATCGCACTCAATTCTCCGAACTCAGTTAATAGTTAGTTAAACATGATTATATACGCCAGTTACTATCAAGCGCTCAAGGTTAATTTGTAGTATAAACAAGTAGAAGAGGCCAAGCGGCTGAAATACTCGCAAAATAATCCACGTTTTGCAACGACCAGAAAATTAATTGTCCCGTCATTTTATTGGTGTCTCTCGTACCTTGGGAAGTTTTCCCAATGGAGTATGACCCGCATTATGTTATCACCAACGTCCGAATCTTGGCAAAATAACTTGACTGCGTGATGGTTTTAGCGCCCGTGTAAACCGTCGCCATTTGTTTTAAATCAATCGGCGCCTCGGCGGTGACCTTCGCAGCTATTGGCGTCAAAATAGTGATTTTGGCAAGTCGCAGTGGAGTTAGGGTTTATAAATAAGTGTTGAAAAGTATGAATTTTGTTTGTTTGATTTATATTTATATAATGCCGACACATTCTTGCTTTGTGCGTTTGAAGGTGATGGATTGTGCCGGGGTGGTCCACATTCCACTCAATTATAATCGGAAAATATTATTTACCACGTCCGACGAATCTTCTAATAAAATACAGCTGGCTTTACAAGCTCAGAAAATATACGAGGAAGTACAAGTTGGTTTACAATCTCGGGAAAAATATCTGTTTGGAACATATTTGAAGATTTTTTTTAAATTTATTTTACTTTTGAAGCCGGTTTGTGGACGGTAGAGGTGAATTGTCTTGGGTGTTAAAAATCTGTATTTTATACCACCGTTATGTGAAAGTGGAGGTGCTGTTGATTTAAACAAGCGTCCACTTCCTGATGACTGATCAAGCCATTCGAATTCGAACGCATCATCAGTTTTTTTTTTACCCTTTTAGAAAACACGCAATCGTTGTCTTCTGCGGAAGCGGGGTTGAAGTTTATAATTATGATTTCTTTGTCGATATCATCATACGGATCTGTTTCCAAGACCCGATGACGCAGATCATGTGAAAAGAGCCTAATTGGATGCTCGCTCAATGGCGGCGCTGCGGTTTGTCGTTTCTCACAACATTCTTGAGCAGGGGATTCACCCCGTCGGCCGTTAGTCACCCATCCCGCCCAATTCAACAGACAATTCCCCCGAGTGGCGTCATTTCCTTGTTAAAACTCATTCATCATGTTTTCCGTAAATGTGCTAGAAGTTCACGCCGAGGAGGCCGAGTTTCTGACTAATCTGCGAAATTACTTGTGCTAATTTCATAGACAAGTCTGACCTCGACATTGTGACATCTTCATTCACATGGGGCGAATGTGCGAGGGTTTTACTACAATTTCAAGAAGAGTTGTTGCAATGGAATTGAAAAGCACACAGTTTGTTTCCCTTGTATTCATACCTTTGGTGTTGAAACTTGGTTTTATTTGTACTTCAAAGTATAAAATCTTCATGACTGAGTTGAGAAATCGACCTAGTACCAAATGTACCAAATAAAAATTGATTTTCTGCACCATTTTTGTGACTATTTTCACCAATTTTCAAATGGAAAAAATAGCTTTTGGTGTGGGATCGATTCCCGTATAGTTGTCTTTTCCGACTCAAGCTCTTACTGGGCTAGCATTTCTACTAGACCACGACCGCCTCCGTCCCACTGCTCCTTACCTATTTGTCATCAACGTCATTTCTATTGTCCTCCTGCAGCAATAAAATCGTACAGAATTAAACTGAAAATTGTTCAAAACTGCGTCGAACTGTTTCATATTTCTGTTACAATTTTTCTGAGCAGAGGCATTTTCCAGCTCTTTCCACTCATCTAGGAAAAGTTCTGAACCGCTTTTGCACAATGCTGTAAATTTCGTGCTCGACCTACGCTCTCTGTAGCTCGCAATTCCGATTGTTTGCCAGTATTTAGCAACAACCCTTGTTTACATGACAGGCAATTATCACACCTGACAAATATGGTGTGTATAAATTAGCATTAGGCACCGAGTCCTTGCGGCATCAAATGTTTATTTCAGCAAATATTGTCTGACGTAAATTGTACGTTTCGTAATTACAATGTAACGACACGTGTATACTACTTGACGGATTTCATTGGTCGGGAATTAAAAGAACGACACATATGTTTTTATTCTGGTATTAATGAGTATGAGTCATACAAGAGTAATTTGAAATATTGCATAAACCGGCAAACCTGCTAAACTACTTATAATTGGCCAATGCAAAATATGATTATACAAAAAAAACTATATTATTAGCTACTGTGTATTTTTTCGTATATTTCAGCGCAAATGACGCAACCTGATCTTATCTTTTAAATATGTATTAAAATTAAATGTTTATGCGCTTATAATCAATAAAGGTTACTTTCGTGGACGTTTTACCGAGCTATGAGGGTTTTACTGCGTTTTATTTTTACGTTTTTCCATCTGAAAAATGCTGTTTTTCATGAAAAATTGGGTTGCCATGGTGAAACGGCCTTCTAGAAATTCGAATTTCTTGGCAAATTTGTAGAAATTTCGACTACTTTGAAGATTTTTTTCGACTTCAAGCGCATTTACGCAACACAAACGAGGAAATTGCGTCTCATTTGTCATGATTACTGTCCTCGCTAATTGTCTCTGAATTGAACAATCATCGAATATAATGCACATGCACAAGTGCGCGTCGCAGTGCAACTCGCCACGCAGCATGCAAATGCAACGCTGACGTCACCGCGAGATGCAGTTTGTGCAACGGATGCACTCCGCGTGTGTCGTGAGAGCGGACACTTGATTTATGCGCGCAAGAATAACGCTGGCGCATGCAACGCTGTGTTATTGCTAGGGCTAGGATGTTTAGGACATTTTCTTTTGTTTTCGGTTCAGACACGTCTAACAATGATACATAAATATGTTTCAAGTGTTCCTGATTTCAAAAATATGTGTTTCATTTTGCCTGAAAATGCATTTTCTCATTTTTTTATGAATTCAGTCCTTTTCTGCTATTTCAAGGTCTTTTTGTCCTTTTTTAAATTATTGGGGAAAATAATATAAAATGTTTGTTGCAAAGTTACAACAATTTTAGGAATTTTGGTCTAGACCACATCTCCTAAAATTTTCATCCACCATTTGGATAGCCATCGTAAACCGATAAATCGAATACTATTTTGACTAATACTGCATACCATACAATTTTATTGGTCCTTTTTCGGGATTTTGAGGTCCTTTTTAAATAATTTTAATGTACTATTTACATGCCTTTCATTTTTAAATAATTTTAATGTACTATTTACCTGCCTTTTTGGACGTTCCATATGTCCAGCCCTAGTTATTGCGCTCCGCCAAACCGCTAATTTGTCTCTGAACTCATAGTTGCATCACGCCGCCCGTTGACGTCAACAAAAACAATGCAAGTCGTTGAGCGTCATTTTTATAGACCACCTACTATGAGGCTTTGAATAAATTAACTCGGTGAAGATAAATATTATCCGACGAGTAACGACGATCCATTTTATTTCTGCAACTATATGCCAATGGTCGGATGAATGTTATGGGAAGGAGATCGTCGTGGCCTATTAGTAAAGAACTTTCGCGGCGTTTTGCCTGGACTGAGGGAAACTATGAGAAAACATCAGTCAGGAAGGACGGTAGCGAGGACCGAAACCGTTTTTACAACCGGGGTGCAAGTCATTATAGGTCTTGTTTCTTCAAGATAAATTGTATAGTTTACTAGCTGACTCGCCCGGCGTTGCTCGGCAAATTGGGGGTTTTAGGGTGAATGAGTGGTCAGAGGGATGGGGTATAGTTTGTCTAGGTTCGCAGAGTTCTGAAGGATAATTGTTCAAAATTTGGTTGAGATCGGTCAAAGGGTAGGAGTGAAGAACAGAGAGACAGACGTATGTTTGTTGTACAAAAAACTAATGAAATTATTTACAATAAACTTTTTTTTTATTTTGAAGAAATTGCGGAGTATTGAATTCCAATAATGACATTTTCCGTTTAGAGAAGTAGGAAGTGATCACAGTGTTTTGACCTGTTTTGGAAGTTACATCTTTGTCGGACAGTGATGAACAGTTCATCACTACATGAGTCATGAACAGTGATGGACAGTGATGGATCACCACACTACATGAACATTGATGGACCGTGGAAGAATGTTCGGGTGTTCATGTCGTAATACTGTTCACTGCGCCTCTGCACTGCGCAGCTGGTAATTACAAGTGATTAGTGTAATGAGATGAGAGTGAGTCATCTGCTAATTGCCCGCCAGTTGAGAAACTCCGCGACATTCAACAAGTAGGAAGACTCAGACTCAATGGAGTTGCTCCGGTCACGTGGTCTAGTGCAGCTTTTTCATACACTAATTCACTGACGGGGACTGACATTTCGCTCTGACCACAAATTACACACAATTTCTCAATGGAAATGACACCAGAGTTTTTACAATTTAGATCCGAGAAAATAAATTGTAATTATTTTGCAAAGTATATAATTTTTTTTTTAAATATTTAGTAATTAAAAAAAAAATTACAGTTATTATATCAGACGTTTTGCCCCTCGGATTCTGATCGTCACTGAATTGCTATTCATTGCTAATAAATGTACATAATTACAATTCACTAATTACAACTAAAAAGCATTCTTCGTTTTAGATTTTAAATACCGATTCATATTATCCAGTCAGTCGAGATGTTTTTAAAATTCTAAGTAGGTACAATTAATATGATGTGATTAATTTGTTATGCTGGCATATTGAATCTCCATTCTTATATCAAGATAGAAGTGACTTGAGTTTCCTGGTTTGATTCCCGCGGACGTCAATCATGTCTGAGGTATTCTCGTGGTTTTTCTCAGTCAGAGGCAAATGATGGGAAGGTTCTCTAATAATAGGTCACGACCGCCTTCTTTCCACCGTCAATCTTACCTATTCATCATCATAATTATTATAACAATTAATAATCATCCGTCGTCATTAGTCAAATTGCAGAACACTGCGACGCTTTAAAAAATTAAAAAATCGTTGAATAGTGTGCACTATAGGTATATATTTTTATTATTTGGACATTACTCAGTTTCTTTCTTAGAAAAATTTGTTCGTGTTCTAATTGCTAACTGATAAAATTCCATTTCACCTTTTGGCTTCGCGAATTGATTTGTCATTACATCGTCAAAGTCCGATTCCGCTGAAAGTATTCTGTTGATGATGATGATCTTCCAATATGCCGTGTAATCTGTACCACGTGACCGGCGATAACACTTATCAGTCCTCGCGCACTCGAGTGTCGCTCAAGTGGGCGATGAGTCATCACCAGGGATGATTACCTGATGATCTCACAATCACCGCAGACGCTGATATCGGATCGTTACAAGGTGGCGCGGCGTGGAACTTCGTGGCAGATAAGCGCGCCGTTGTTTCGTAATAGTCGAGTGGATCGTGCCGGTATTCGGATTGGAGTTTATCGGAAATTGGTTTGACCAGAGATTCTAGAATGTAGAATGATAGAAAACGCTTTTCTTACGTCACCATTATTATAAGTTTTAAAAAATAGACAAAAAATGTTGTTTGGAGCAAGTAATGCATTCCGAAGGGCCCGGATTCGATTCCCGCGGCCGTCCTTTTTCTTACTCGTGGCTTCCCTAAGGCGAGGAAAGACCACGATCGCCTCCTTCCCACCGTCTATTCTCATCATCATCTCCCTCTATTATCATAATAGTCGTTCCCTCATCGTCATCATGGTTGCAGAGCAGTGCGACGTTAAACAAACTAAAATATTAATACTCTACCTAAAAGGAAGAAGATGCAATTTTTTAAATTTTGCGTTGCACACTTTTGGAATTATGGAATCAAGCCCTCTATTGCCATTTGACATGAGTGATAAGTACTATTCTCTTACACAATGACACGTGTCTGTACCATTGCAAATAGATGAAGGCAGAATGACTGGTTTATGAGCTCACGTCAAGTCTCATTGAAATGGTCTTCCGGCCTTCTACTTTTGAGGTACATACTAATTAATCAAGTACTAAAAATGTATTTATTATTTTATCTAGATGATCCGAAGCGAATACGTTTTGTTTTCTGCCTGTAGACAAAAAGCCTCACTTTCGAGTGTCCAAACAAAAATTGATCGTTCAATAAATCTGATAGGCTGATAAATGTAAGATCGCACCGTCAGAAGTCAGTCTAAGCGATCTCATTGTCTCACTCTAGTAGGTGACCTCACATTTCAATGATAATAACAAGCTTTGATTGGTTACTTATTATGGGACATGACCACGCCAGCAGTCATTCAAATTTGTTCAACGATCCATTTTTGTTTGGCCGAGTGTACGTCGTGAGTGTTTTACCGCAGACACTCTCGTGTGATTACGTGTTGGTCCTGCAGTCGACGCAATGTTTGCGCGAACGAAGCGAATGGAGTGTTCTTGAAATGTTGATCTCGCCACGGAGGAAAGTCCACCGCGTCTCTCGCAAGTCTTCTTGACCCCCAGGTTATCAGCAGCTCGTTTGATTGATCGCGTTTTTATCTCGTCCGCTTCTGCTCAATCCCCTCGCGATTCTTGGAAAACCACACGGTTTAGCCCGAAGCGGTTTCAAGTGGCTCGTAATCGCCGTCGACAAGTGCAGTGGAGTCGGTCACGTGTCTGTCCGGCCTTGATTGTGTAGCGAGCTAGGCGGCTGTGTGGCGAGGTAGGCGGTTGTGTAGCGAGCTAGGCGGCTGTGTGGCGAGCTAGGCGGTTGTGTAGCGAGGTAGACGGTTGCGAGGCGAGCTAGGCGGTTACGTGGCGAGCTAGGCGGTTGTGTGGCGAGCGCGGTGACTGCGTGGCGAGCTAGACGGTTGCGTGGCGAGCTAGGCGGCTGTGTAGCGAGCGTGGCGGCTGTGTAGCGAGGTAGACGGTTGCGAGGCGAGCTAGGCGGTTACGTGGCGAGCTAGGCGGTTGTGTAGCGAGGTAGACGGTTGCGAGGCGAGCTAGACGGTTGCATGGCGAGCGCGGTGACTGCGTGGCGAGCTAGACGGTTGCATGGCGAGCTAGGCGGTTGCATGGCGAGCGCGGTGGTTGCGTGGCGAGCTAGACGGTTGCATGGCGAGCAAGATAGTTGCATGGTGAGAGTAGCGATTGTGCGGGGACACTGCAAATTATTTGTAAATTATTTTCATCGTTCAGATTATTTTGACTCGCATATTTGAATACAATTTACGATTCATAAATACACACAAACATAAAAATATATATTATTTAACCTGTTCTAGATAGATAGGACTCTAGGAAATGACGGTTGTACGATTCCGGATTATCCATTATGAGTAACTGATTTTACATGATAATTATTGTTCATATTTGTGACTCATTCCGTCTTCAATGATTCATCTTTTCAGGTACAAATATCCCTAAAATGATACCCCAAAATCCCCGGACTAATCAACAAAATTCCATCGGAAAAGTTCCCGATCTGTCAAAACATCCCCCCCCCCCCCCTCCCCCATCCAGGTGTGATCTGAAGGGGAACCCCGCATATTAAATTCATGACTCATATACGCAGCTGTGACACTGACAATAGGGGGGTGGGAGAGGAGGGGCAACCCCAACCCCCTCCCCAAATTCAACGTCTATTATCAAAATCTGTCCGCTAACGGTCACAAACCAGAACCCTTATCCGAGGAGGGTATATGTAGTCGAGAGGGTAGGATTAGTTTATTAAATACAGTGATTTCTATTAGGGTTGACACGGGTGACGAATCGTGCACAAAACAGTGTCACACACGGTCGTGATATTGCCGGGATAAGAGGCGATTGCCCCCACACTGCCGGGAGATATATGCGACACGCATTGCCGTAACAAGTGGTCGATTATAGCGCGAGATTTCTTGCCAATTCAACGAATATTCGAGAAAAATCGCGTCAAATTTCCCCAAAGTACGTACATCCAAGGCCCATTATTTACTCCACTGTTGTACAACTTTGGAATAGTACTATTGAAAATATTTAAGAAATACTTGGAAATAAAACTATTTTCCTTTAAATATTCCCCATGTCTCGAAAGCTCTGCTCCGATTTTTTTTTTGAAAGGATATAAACTTGTAGCAAGTAGGCTCAGGAGTAAAGCTCCGAGTTCGATTCTCGTGGGCGTCCTTCCTGAAAATTTTCCGTGGTTCACCGCAGTCGATAGGGAAATCTCTTCGGCCGTCCGTCCTCCCTGTTTCAACAGCAGAATAGTGCGACGTTAAACTCCACTAATATAAAAATAAAATCATTGACATATGAATGCTATCGTGTCTATGTTCATACACGAGTGGCTGTAAACAAGGAGTGTTTACTGTTTATGTTGGCGCCACCAGGGGCGCTTCAGAAAGATAACGCCAAAGATCCAACATGACTCATCATTCGTAAAAAGAAGAGCACACACATTCGAGATAAAAGTTGTGTTCTTAGTTTCTAAAATAACTCACTTTTCACTTGAAATTGATAAAGTTTGATTGAAGTCTAGCTTGGATCAATACATCCATAGCCTGAGCAAATAATGTCACATGTAATATTATTATCGCCGTGATCCAAATATCAATTGATAGACGAGTGAGTCATGATTTTGTTTTGGGGGCACAGAAATGAGTGACACGCCCCGACAGTTCGTTCTGCCGCCTGAACATCTGCTACGGGAATGTATTACATCAGATGTACAGTCACGGAAATAGTTCTGATACATACATGACTCTCATAAGGGTGAATTTCTTATAACTTAGTATTCCACCTTCGACCTTGTAGGGAACTGCAGTGAGTGGGAAATTCTTTCATAACAATTGCGGTGACTGTACTGTATTGTATTGAGTGAGCCATAGAGTGAGCCATGTTTCGGATTATTAGTCAACTAGCAGACGATAACATTAAAACATATGATTCTTGCAGTTTTTTACCTGCAGTGCCCGGAGCATTTTGATGATGCAATTATGACGTCATAAATATGATCATTCCAGGAAGGTTGAATAAATCTATGCAAAAATAATTGGTATTTACGTACGAACGGCCTGACTAATAACTTATTAGTCCATGTTATTAATAACATATTATTAATAGAATTGAGAGGAACATTGGTAGCGAAGTTTAATGTCTCCGTACTTCCTGGATCGGTTGCCAAGACAACGAGAAACCTGTCAATTGTAGTGAAGAGTGAAAGTGAGCTGGTCTAAGAATGCCTGCGTGAGTCACTGGTGGGACCTTGGCGAGGCAAATGATACGAGCACTCCGCGCGCAGGTTGTAGACAACAGGGTCGGTCACTTACCTGCCGACTTCTTGTTCTTGGCCACTGGCGGTTAGTCAGATGGGCTGGGGCGTAGACGCCCAGGCGCCCAGGGGCATTACTCACAAGCTAAATACTTGCACTTAAATACTTAATACTTAAATACTAACAGTGGCGTAACTTCAGATTTCGCCCCTCCCCGCAGTATATTTTCAGGGCCCCCGAGGGCCCCCTACTTTTTAATTTGGCAATAATACCGTAAAATCTTTAATAATATGCACATCTTTTTGCTGTAATTTTTAAATACTGTATAATACTTTTTCAGTTATAGTTGCTTGCAGTCGCGTGCTGTGGATTTTTGTAGTATAGATAGAAGGAAATATTGTAACTTGAGGACCGATTTGGGTCTGGTTGAGGGTCTCGTGGGTGGGTCCGGGCCGCGCAGGCTCGGAAAATGTTTGAATTTCACTACAGAATTTAGTGCATTTGAACGCGATTTAACACAAATTATCATTGTTTTTATGGTAAGTCATTCAATCCAAATTTTCGGCCCCCCAAGCCTTGCCCCCCCCCCCCCCCCCTCCCGCATGTCGTAGGCCAGTGATTTGAAATCTATTACCGAAAAGTGATCCAGTTGTGTTTTACTTTCGATGGCGCCTGGAAAGATGGGCTAGTCCGTAGAAACATGCGCGCCATTCCAAGAGGATGAGATAATCAACTTATTGCTCATACACAAATCACAGTGTTTAAATCCTGTTCGAGATCATCTTCGAAACGACTGTAAACTTCTTTCTGACAAAGGAGTTACGCGATTAGTCAATATTATTAGTCTGTCGAGTATTATCTCCATAGCTAAGTGCATTGACTAATTAACATGATCGTGTAATGACTCGTGACTCATAGTTTTCGTAATGTCGTTAAACGTGACTAAATCTGTCAATAAAGGGTGTCCCCGTGTCACTGATAGATAAAGACCCGCTGACGATCCCAGAGCCAAGTCATTGTGTGTCATCGGGGGGTCGTCGCGGTGGAATGTCATCTTTCATACAGATAGGTCACTCATTCCTGCGTAGTGATAGTTAGTCACATCATGACTAGCCCTGATTTGTCTCGAAACAATGCGTGTGCATGCATTACGTGTTTTGCGAGCGTTGTCAAGGTTGGAGCTGAAGAAATATCTGAAGATGTTTTCGCAGGGCCGCCTACTGGCTTAGCTTCTCACATATCTATCTCTGTGTGTATACATTACAAGATTATTGTGCCATGTGGCGTAGAGATCTGACTCATGTTTGACGACTCCCGATAACCATATTTGTACGCCTTCGAAGAGGCGGGAGCGATCTGCCCTCCGCCATAAGTTTGAGTCAGAAAACTATTCGAATATTTTTAAAAATCGGCTGAGTAGTTCTTTGTTGTTTCCAATTAGTTGCTTTTGATTTTGTGAATATTTATGATGAATCTGTTTGACCATATTTATTTATACTAGGGAAAAAAACATTGCGCATTTTGATGTCATTGTTTTCTTCGTCTATCTCTTCAGTAAGCGTCGTATCGTTCCCGGAATACCGAGATTTCTGTATAAAACAATGACACAGTTGACCCGCCATGACGCTGTGTTATCAACGGTCGTATGTAAACACGGAAAGCGCGCCTCTCTCGTATAGAGGGGAATCTCTGAGGCTGGCGTGACGTCAGCTGCTGGCTATGACGCGTTGGCCTATGACACATCGGTCGACCAGGCTCAGCGACGGCCTCGAAATACCTACTTGTCCTTCCCTCCACACTCGCAGCCGCTCCGAGAGCCACAACACAAACAGAACAGTCGCTCATGCGCTCGCGCACAGCTCGCTTCGCAGCACCAAAACACATCGCACAAGACTGAACTTATTATATTAGTGCGTCGAGTTGACATTATCTCACAGTTATCTTACACGTGTTCGTATTCCGTGCAGTGTTCGTTCGAATTATTTGAAATTAGTTCGTCGTTTTGAGTGCGCGCGCAATCGAATCTCTGGAACGTTCCAGTTTTTAAATTCATAACCTTACTTTTTATTTATGTGCTCGAGTTTTGTTGACCAGTGAACCTTTTGGGTTGGTTTTGGTTTGCGACAAGCTCGTGGGTGTGGATATTTACCCTGGATCTACGAGTTTCTTGCAAGATGCCTAGGGACGGACTTTGTTTAGTTCTAAGGATAACGCCGGACCCTTACTGGGGAGACACGTTTCACGGTAAACAAACTAGTCACTCACTATCTCTTAGTCATTTCATTCTAGGTTTTTTAAACACGATAATTGCTAGACATTGAGTGACATTGCAAATTATATTCCATCCATGTAAAATACACCTCAAGGACTTCAAGTGTGCATAAAACCACACGAAGTTTTGTAATTTGTTTTATGTAAAGCTGTTTGTGAGGAATGAATCAGCCATCATCTGACCATAATTCAGTATTATAACAATGGATTTGTGGGCAAACCCTTCTAGCCCTTGACAACGATAGACTTCAAGGACATTTTGTAGACTTTTAAATTAAATGGGCGAATTAAGTCGCATGTAGAAACGACAGTTGCAAAGTAGCCAACACCATTGTTGACAGAAAATGTCAACTAAATCCGAGATAAAACAACTAAGAGGCAACGAAGTTGATAGATTTAAAGCGAACCACTGTCTATGCCAATTATTTAGTGACGATGAAGTTACATTACTATAAATATTTAAAACCTCTTGTTGTGAACGATCCGGTTGTATTTGTATACCTAATGAAGTTATTGGCAGGGTAAATTGTAATAAGTGCTATTAATTATGGACAGGGTTTTCAGGGTTTTTGGGACTTCGGTTTATTATAAATTCGTTTGTTGTTGATGTCCAAGAGACTAATCCTCCCTCTTCTTCTTCCTCCAGGAGGCCACAAGGAGTTCCAACGCCGCCACAAAGACTTCTGCGAAGACACCCTGCTGCCGCCGTCTGGGCGCCCCCTCGCCGCCCCCACGTCGCCGTGTCCGCCGTCGCCGACGGACATCGACGACACGCCGGTGTCGCGCGTGCTGCCCCACCTGTACCTCGGCAACCAGCGCGACGCCGCCGACCTCGGCTGCCTCAAGGAGCATGGCATCACACGCGTGCTGAACGTCACCTCCCACCTGCCCGGCTACCACGAACAGTGCGGCATCTCCTACAAGCAACTCCCTGCCTCCGACTCGGGACACCAGAACCTCAAGCAGTACTTCGAGGAGGCGTTCCAGTTCATTGGTGAGTCCCGAGCTTTACTCTCTTCTTATCATCTCTACAAGTCTGGATTTCCACTCCGGAGGCCCGGGTTCGATTCCCGCCGCCGTCCTTGCTGACGGAAGCCTTTGCACTGACTTTGTCTTTTGGAGGACAGTGCGACGCTGTACACATTAGGTATAGAATAGTCCAGCAGCACTGTACACCGCATGTAGCTCAAATATAAAACACTTCCATCAAGAGAAGAGAATATAAACTCGTTTTAAATAATGAAATAATTCTACCTTTCTTTCTCCGGCTCGACTAAATTTTACTTCACTCCACACAATAATACAAAATTATCTCGACATCTCTTAGAAACCATTGCCGTCAAATTGGAGAAAGCGTGTAGTATTCGATTGACAAAGTTGATTTGTTGAGAGGTAAAGGACGTCGCCGTGACGAGGGCGATTAGAGACCGTAGCAAATCGACCGACGCAAGAAGCCAAACGCTGCGCTCATTGATAAAAAGAAAAGAAATAACTTGGCCCGGAAGTCCTAAAGGTTCTTTTCAGACCTCATCTTGAACTCGCAGTTCTCTCTTCCATCGCTAAGGAAGATCATTCAAAGTGCAAGTTCAGAAAAGATTACTAAAACGTATACCGCAGGGCATTGGTACCATGAATCATCATGGTGAATCTTCACCCTTACGACCGTCAAGCTCAAAGGGTAATTTCCTAGTAATTTAGCATTGCAACATCGACCTTACACCGAATCGCTATAAGGGCAAAAGTGAATCTACGCGTCTCCGGACATCGGCGTCCACTGCAAGAGGCGTCAGCCACGTGTTTGCTCCACATTTTGATCGTTATTTAGAACCTGGCAGATCACCTCGCGCTAGCGTCGCCGCCGCGTGCGCTCCACGCCGCCGGGACGGCCGCGCGCGCACGCTGCATGCGGCGACGACCGACCGTCTCGCACCTAGTTTCCATGTACGGGCGGTCGCGCCGCCGCTGACTCACCGGGACGGGAATACGCCGCGGGCAGGCAGGGGATTGACGGGCGTTATCGCCGGCCAATTGTTGCGCGCTGGCATCGCGACGGCGACGACGACGACGACGGCGGACACATCCGGGTTGACGCAGCGGCCAGGCGACGCGGATTGACGACGCGGCGCGCCTGATTAACGACGCGGCGGAATGTGCGCGATGCGAAGGACGCGCGGGGAACGACGCAGATGGATTGTTGGACGCGGACCCGAGGCGATTTCACGTAGACCACGGCCAGGGCGATTGTTTATGAGTTTGCAGATCGAGTTAGAGTCTTTCGCGTCTCACAATGGAGAACAAAATAGAACCGGGCCTTGTGAAATACGGGCCAATTTTCATAGTTTGCATGTAATATTTCCAAATTACGTGTACATTTCACATTTTGCGAGTATTTTCACAAATTTTCGATGCATTTGTATTTTTCTTCTGTTTTACGTGCCCTTTCACTTGATTATACAGGATGGCCTCCTCGCATCCCGTCGACCTTTCCCTTTTTCGCCCTACCATCTCAGTCTGCCCTCTGCGTGTTCGCAGAGATCACGGCAAGATGCTGAGGAAACCCGCATTCTCTCGCCTCAAGGTACACACCGACACCACGTGACCAGTTGGCCTACACAAGGCTGTGATTCATGCCCTCGCCGTTTCCTCGTCCCTCCCTTCTTTGTCCCAGCTTCCTTCGCCGTGGTGCCTCCCTTGTTTGCCCGCGCGGCGACCTGGACGCCCGGCTTCCGGTTTCAATTCCCAGCGCCTTCTTTATGTCGCGTCTTGCAGTTAGACGGCTTCGAGATCGAGTTGCACGGGATGGGATTTCAAACGAGTCTCGAGTCCACGGCTTTCTGTATTCAGACATTCAACTCCTCTTGCATTTACTGTAGTCGTCCGTTGCTGTTGTAGACTTGAATAGAAAATCACACTTTGTTGTGAAATGTGCTTTACAACCCAAATTACACTTTTCAATTCAAATTGGACAATTAGATCCCAGAGTTTCGTTTAAAATGCAGTTTGCACTTATACAAAACTTGCCTCCCTCCGTTTGTTAATTTCTGGGTATTGTAATTTTAAAACGTTTCGACATCATTTGTATCATAGTTGGTATTTCTGCGCGGTTTCTCCGTTATTATTGTGGTTTGTCGCGCCCATCTCTCGCTGATAGTGAATAATATGCGACATTCTTTCCTCTCGGAAATGTGTCACCAAAGTTTTGACGCCATCCCGTCTCGAGACATCGTCGAATAAAACATCGGGCTGTGGTGGATGCCATCTGCGTGTGGAGTCATCGGCTTGCTGGAACAGGGGACGTCGTTAACGATGACGTCAGCGCCGAGGGTTGATTTAATGACGTCACGATAGTTAGCAGGATCATATTTCATTCATTCATGGAGTGGGCTGCACTTGATGGGGGTGTGTGTTTATTACTTGAAATTAGAAGAGATAGGAGGAGGGGGTGGGGTGACGTCACTAATTTACTGGAGGAAGGAAATTCATATTTCACCCTCGCGTCTCTTGACTTGACTCCCGTTTCACTTCATTTCTTTGAGGCGCAATTGATATCGGGGAAAAGTTTTAAAATGGAAATCTGGTATTCCGAAAAATAAAACCGATCAAGATTTGTTTGGCAAATGAGTTTTTCAATGAGTTGCGAAGCATGTTGTGAGCGCCTCCACCTCCACGTGTCGACGGCGTCCACGTGTCGTCCCACTCCCACGTGAGTCACTCTGCGCGATGAATGGGGTGTTTGTCGGCGGAGTGGGGGAGGAAGTGTCCCCCCACCCCTCCCCCTCCTCGACTTCCGCTCCAGTGATAACAAGTGTTGTCGGTGCTGCTTCGCTTCCGGTGCGCGTAGGGGGTTGCGGTTTGTTGCACAACATAGAAGGGTTGCTTGCATTGCGATACTCGCGCCAATGGGGGGGGGGGGGGGGGGCACTTACGTAAATACAGCTCTAAACGCAGTGTCTTTTAAATACAGCTAGAGAGAATAATTAAATAAAATTAGCTACGCCGTTTTCCAAGGTGTAGACTCACTAAAACGGTTTTTTAAATGACCGCCAATTGTCAGAATGACTGATACGTAATGACGACGACCCGGAACGACAATGCGTGCCCCTTATCAACCTGATTGATACAAAGAAACCCGTTCTTATCAATCGCTCGGACTTCCAGAGCTTTCTGCCTCCCGCTCGCTCCCAAGTTCATTCAACTTCCCGCCTGCCGCCCACAACTTCCAGAATGAGCCGAGGTTTCAAGGTCGCCATTATCTCGTCTTCAATGATTCATTCAAAAACATAAATATTGTTGATTCCATGTTTCCTCGCAACACATTGCGTAGTATATCCGCTCTGTCAATGAACGAAACCAAATTGCGTATCATTATCCAACGTTACATCTTTTGCGATAAGTAGTCGATTACATTTTGGAATGAGTTTAGATTTATCAATAATAAACGAACTATTTATTTCGAATGTGCAAATATAGTTCGGCGAACGTAATTGGTGGGTTTAGTACGTGTAGCATCGCGCAACAAGTGCCTACCGCTTCTGGGCGAAAAGCAATCAGCATTGTAAGTGAGCGAGTCCCCCTTGTCGGCCACGTGGAGGGGCAGGGGGGGGGGGTGATTAATCTATGACAGAGTCGTGTGAAGTTTGTCAACAATGAGGGTACCTCACGGCCTACTTGAACTGTCGGTTACTCATCCACGCACGAGTATTGAGTCATGACTCATGTGTGTAGACGGCAAGCGAGTCGTCAGACAAGACAGGTGTTCTCTTTACCTTTCCCTGAACTGTGGCGGACAGGGGGGAGGGGGGTTACTAGGAAACAGTACACAGCATTGATTCTGTCAAGGATGTGTTTCTGTAGTTTCCAGTGCAATGGATCGGTTTCTTGGTTCGAATGAAAACAAATGATATGTCTCAATGAGGTCATTTCTTAAATGAGTAGGAGGAAGATGGGAGGAAGATGAATCAAGGGTAGGGAGGCTGTGTAGCCAATAGCAAGGACCTTCACAGAATTATCTCTTCGACTGAGGAAACCCAATGACGCGGGATTCGGAAAATATGTGACCCCAAAGGTTCCAGGATTTCGGCTATGTTTGTTGAAAGATTCTCGCGATACGCGTGCGTTTGATCGTGTTGTTGAACTGATGCCGCGGTTGGAAATAGTCCGTGTGTCACTGCGCAAGCATCTTAGCGATGTTTTCATTGATAATTGCATTCGGCAGCGGATTAATTGCCGTCGGCTGCGAGGAATTTGCGTGCGTGGAATTCCGTGACGGGTCGAGCGGGATGATCGCCGTCTGGACCGCGAACACAGTCCACTTTGTCGGGGAGGATTAGTCATAGTCGGGGTTCTCGGAGTCCACGTCAAACAGCGCGAGAAAATAACCGACAAAGAGAGCCGTTCTCAAGAAAACTATTTCCGTGAGAAGAAAAATTCGTCGTTTTTTTATAACCATTCGTCTCTTTTTACGACCTGCTCTTCATTGAAATCGCATTCCTGGAATTATTTAAAATGTTGACTATAAAATGGCGTGCGAGGCAAGATGGCGGATAGCGACGCCTCTCACGTGACGACGTCGCATTGATTGGTTGAGTCATCTTCACAAATATACACTTGTGGATCGATAAGCTCAGAGAATCGTGAACTATTAACTACTTTGTCGCGCCTCTTCGCTGCAGCTAATACTTGCAGTTTGCCGACGTCGAATCATCTTCTTTGATGCGATTCAGCGGGATTTTATTGCACTCGCTCGGAGCGGCTTACAAAATAGGGCGATGTGGGCGAGATAAGGCACATAAAAAATCTACGGGACATTTCCGAAATGACGTTTCTCGATAGATTAAAACATTTCCCGGAATTACATCCCCCGCAACATCCCCTTGGAATCGCCTCCGGTAAGATAACAGTTACCACCCTCTTGATGACGTGTCCCAGGCCTCTCATTGGCCGAACACGACCGCGACAAATGGAGCGATTCTGAGATTACAAGATGGGGGGGGGGGGGGGGGGCAACGCCCTCGTGTGTATGTGGGGGAGGGATGATTAAACGAGAGCTGATAATGAGGGCCAACAATTACTTGTCAATTAGCCGTGACTCAAACAATAGGGGTGGCTGCTAATGACTCCAAGATGGCCGCCGACGATGAGTCAACAATGGCTGCCGGATTTGCAGACTCATTCATGCGGACTTCGCCGGAACGTTACGTAATTCGGTGTCGTGTTTATAATAGTTGAAGGATTCCGAGAAGATCGCGACGATCGCTGTCGTATTTCATCACGCTAGTCGAGATCTTCAATGGAATTGCGGATTGCAACACTTATCAAATGTAATTTTAAACTCTTTGTGTCCTCCGACACCGCGTAAGGACCGCGTCGACGCAGCCGTGCGACGTGACGTTTGCGCGTGACACGACGTCACGCCGGAGTGATGTTCGCGTCGACAGGAAGAGAGCGGTGCATGTCGCGATAGAGAGGGAATTATCCACATGTCACGAGAGTTTTCGTTAGCTAGCGCGAAATCGGTTCGGAGAAAACAAAGATTGGTGCGTTTTCGCCAGACAATGCGGCCGGAACCTGGCCACGAATTCCGAGCATTTCGCAGCCAGACAAAAACTAACAGGTGGAATTGTTTTCATATTAGAATGACGTGTAGCTGGAATTCTTATTTCATGTCCTTCTAACTTCATATGAAATGTAAATTAATATCATATAAAAACGTTTCTAGTAAATTAGTAATTTTCATATTTATAATGTGTTTCTCAGCACATTGGGACTGTCGTATTAACGTGTTTGTTTCTTGTTGTTGCAGAAGAAGCCCGCGAGAGCGGCGCCAGTGTGCTGATCCACTGCCAGGCCGGCGTGTCTCGCAGCGCGACGATCACGATCGCCTACATCATGAAGCACCAGGACCTGACCATGGTGGAGGCGTACAAGGTGGTGAAGAACGCGCGGCCCATCATCTCGCCCAACCTCAACTTCATGGGCCAACTGCTCGAGCTGGAGCAGAGCCTCCGCGGCGCCGCCGGCGTCCCGGCTCCCGACGCCGAGTGCAAGCCGTGCTGCCATCGCGGCCGCTGGTCGCACCAGTCCAACGAGGAGGTGACTTCCGGCTGCAGCGTATGAGACTAGTGGCGGTGGACTGGAACATAGCTTGAGCGACGTCGGTCGCTGATCGCGTCGACGAGGAGGTGACGTCCGGATATGCTGGAGCAGAGCGCCACGACGCCTGCGGTCCGTCCCGACGTCCCCGATCGACTCGAAGAGGTCGCTTCCCCCTGCAGCGTATGAAGAAGAGATAGTACATGGGACTAAGTTTATATATCACGGTGCTTCACGGTTCAACTGGTTTTCACAAGAATATGATCGAAGACTGTACAACGGGAATTTTTCCTATTATTTATTTACGTAATGCAACGAAAGAAAATGGTTGGTTTGTTTTAAAGAATGGAATCGTGGAGCCCTCACTCGTCGTGCCTTTCACGGCAATTACTAAAAAAATTAGAATTTAGTTATAGTTGTGTACATATTTTCACCAATCTTCGGGGCGCTACTCCGCCCTATATGGTATTTTCGAATCTAGTCGTCATTTTGGGCTAAAAGGCTGTGTTAATGTAACCCAATTTATTGCTTCTCGAACTGTATTAATTATTTGACCCGAGTATAAAAGGAGCGTGCCAGTGCGAGTGCTAGAAGGTGTTTAGTAGATACAGGAGGGGGGCCGATGCACCCTAGTTACACCCCCCCCCCACACCCCCCGATATCAACTGAGTCATTTACCCAATGACTCAACCAATCATTATTTTCTAAAGTTTTAGACATGGTTTTTGACTCGTCACATATCACTATCCATAAAGCCTAAAGATTTAGACATTCAGTTTGTTTTCAATTTAATTTTTGTATTTTTCATGATATCACCAGGCAGGGTATGTTTGTAGAAATTACGTTTCCTTTATGAAGTCATTATGACTAATAGTGAGGAGAACGTGGTAGAAATATAATATTAAACAAAATATAAAACTTATTATGTTATTGATGTAAATATTATAATTCTAGTTAATTAATCGTTTAATTAAAGTATCAAACTGTATGTAGCTTGTTTCTGTGGATGGTCGTTGTGGGACAGTGTCTGTTTGCCTCCATTGAGATCTGAGGTGTGCATATTTACTAGTAATTGATTGATTCTTTGTAATGTCTTGAGAGAATGTGTCATTCCAATGGAATCCAGACGAGATCAATTTATTGATTTTAAAATTAAGTTGAAATATGCATAGAAAATATAGGATCGCAATTTAGATGAAATATTTGTTGTTTACTTTTTGTGGATATTTCCCTGAACAACCGTTCCTTATTCCTTGTATCCGAAAACTTTATGAAAAAATATTGAATATATGCCATTCTAATTGCATAATTAAAAATATTTGAAAATATGCAAGTTGATGATTCATTTCAACAAAACAGTACTGTATCTACCTCTTGCATTGTAAATAGTCATCGAAGAAGGGCAATTATCAAGTGCAATTTTAGCATAGATATAATGAATAACTGTCGTTATAAAATATATAATAATATCTTTGATATTAGCAAATACAGCTATTAGTTGCAAGATTTGCCATGA
>OW203766.1:12236244-12333744 GCA_934045905.1 Leuctra nigra | reverse complement strand
GAATGGTATCTTTGTTCTTTGTTAAAATTAAGCGTGATATTAATTGGAAACTGGGAATACTTGAGGACAAAGACCACACATAACACGACAGAGACAGAAAGCTCACTTCAGTTGTGTTTAATTCTCTTGTCTCCGGATCTCCACTGACAAATGTTGCTTTCTGCCTGTCACGCAACTAGAATGCTCGCTTTTCATCGGATCCAATTCCGAGAGCCAACATTATTTCCGTCTACGCCGACATATTCGGCTCTGGTTGCACAAGTCACATCATGAGTCATGCGTCATGCGTCGGGACGCTGTCGACGCCAAGCCGTCTTGGAGTTCGCAGAAGTCTAGTCTTAGTTGTTGGCGCCGGTATCTAGGTTCACGACGTACACAAGTCAGAAACAAAGACGAACAAAAAATGACATACTTTTGCTAATTTGTCAAATTTTCTTTCAGAAATTGTGTTTTTTTTTATATTTTTGTTTGCATTGGCAGCTCCATGAATTATGGGAGTCCTCAGGGTTTCAGCCAGGGGGGGGGGCGGAAGGGGGGGGGAAGTTGTCAACGTTCAATGGGGGTCTAGGGGAAGGCCCCCCCCCCAGCCAGTGCGGGTCCTGGGCGCATAGCCCTGAGAAATATGTGGTAAATTTTAGCTCAATCCCATACATTTTGGTGCGTTTTGGAATTTAACCTAGATTAAAATAGTGTTTTCTTCTGATTTGAGCAATATTTTTCCACTTTATTAGAGATATGAAAATAAATTCCGAAATAACCATAATATCAGAGATATCAGGGGAAAAACAATTACTTGCCTCTGAAAATGGCAAACAAAACATAATGCATTATTATTTTTTTAGCAGTTTCCTTAATTTTTCGATCAATTACAGGTGGAGGGGGGGGGGGGGCAATAGCCCCCCCTTCCCTCTGGACTCCCATTACTGGAGACTAATTCTTGAGTTCAAATCTACGTTGATATTCTTGGGTTCCAAAATGGAAAATTATACCTAATTGTCTCATTTACAAGTTAACACTTACGCTGTACGTTAGAATGCATCAGAGCGTAATTGCACACGTTTGCATGGTATTTACAATATCCATTGTCCTGGGTGACTGAAGGAACAATTGTATACAAACCGGGGCTTATTCACACCGAAAAGCTACTAATATGCATCTATTACCGGTCTGTTGCCATGTTATACCGGTATTTTGACAGTTGTGTAAATACATCACAAATAAAAATTAGTAAGTTTTATATGGTTTTACCATGGTAATATGGAAATATCATGGTTCCTATAGATATTGGTCATTGTAATGTAATACGGCAACTATAGGATAGTAATGGTGACGGATAAATGCTGAACCTCAGAGGTAGAAGGCCGGAAGTCTATTTTCTCGATTTTGAGTTGCACTTTTTTTGGAATAATGTAATCAAGCTATCAATTGCCATTTGAGCGCATTTGAATGATTGTCAACAAATACAGCTACATGGAAGCTTTATGATGGAAGTATTCTCTTACACAATGACTCCTGTCACCCTTAACTACAAATATACAAATAGGTATGGATGAATTGGCAAGGTTACTGAATTTTGAGCTCACCTCAAGAATTGTTGAAATAGACTCCCGGCCTTCTACTTCTGTGGTACAGAATGACTATGAAATGTATTCATTAATTTATATTAGGAGGTGATGAAGATAGGGCATTTATAGTCTGTGAACCGGAGGTGGTTGTGGCCTATAAGCTGCGAACCTTCCAAGTTTAGCCCACCGACTAGACTAGAGGATACCCGCGAAAAATCCTCAGTCAAGAAAAAGGACCGCGGGAATCGAATCAGATAGGTACACCCAACAAATCATTAAACGGTATTTGAACGAAACGGTTTGGCTGCTGGTTCCTTGACAATCAATCATTGTTATTATCAATGAAATCCGAGCTGTATACTAGCGTTAGATATGGTCGGATGATGCCATCAAATCTTTTTCAGCCAATCCGTTTCTTTCGAATACCGTTTTATCTTTTGTTGGGTGCACCGACTTGTACACGTAAACCGATGTTATATTTAAAACTGTCGTCTCTTTTAATCATTTAAAAACTTTCTGTTTACTATGCAGATTCCTTCCGTATTCACCACCTTACCCAAAAGCCATTCATTCCATCTGCAAATATAGGAGCCACTTGATTAATGAAAACCCTTTCATCACGAAGACAAAAGCTTGGAGAAAACATGCGAGGTAACGGGACAGGAATGTGCTCACTCCCTTCTTGGTCAAGCAGAGACCATCCTCGAGAAGCAGACAGAAATAGCGATGACAGGCCGTGAAGATCTTCGCGAAGAAGCGATGACAAATTAAACAAACTCCAACTAATCACTTCGGGTTCTTTGAAGATCCACTTTGATGAGCATGGCAACGAAGACGGATGGTGATGCTGTTGATGTGATGATAGGGGATGGCATCTGGTACATGGGTTTCGTTTCTGCATTGTCGACAGTCACAGAGGCTTTGATGGGAAGTTGCAACATTTGACTGGCATCGCTTTGTTCATTTTAGTATTAGTTCATGTCTGGTTTGATTTCAGGTGTCTTACTCAAGACAAATTGTTTTATGAAAGGATGGGAGATCTCGGCCGAACCATGGCTCGAACCCGAACCTCTCACTGCCGGGCGAGAACTCTGTAACTGAGCTAACCCGACTCTAATGGAAGTTTCCCATTAATAAACAGGATGAAATATAATAAACCATAGTTTTATGTTGAAACGTTACAGATCCATATTGCAATTGCTTTTTTCAAGACTTTGGAGCAATATTTTATAAAAACTAATGGAATATTCTGAAAGCTATAAAAATCGCTGCAAGATGACAACTTAAAATCTTAAAAAAAATTACTCATAGAGTTCTTCCCCGTACCCTTCAATTTCAAACAATATTTGGAACACGTAGGTACAAGTTTGCAGGAATACTCTGGATCAAGTAGGTACACACAAGGCACACTAACTTTTTCGAAATTCCTAAGAAATTCCTTGACATATTATCATAAAATGTTTTTTTTTCTGGAATCCGCACTGATGGGGAACTTGTACTGGGGAATCGTTTAAAAATTGGAGTGATGGAAGGGGGAGCAACCTTTTTCTTGCTATAAGATGAACAATTTCAATGTAAACAATTTAATTATTTAAACTCGTGGAAATAGTGGAGTTAAATATCTGATTCGTGAAATACACATGATCCTGATATTATTCCTAGTTTGGTCGCACTGTGATTGGATCTCTGAATCTCGTCGACCTCGAGAAGGTGACTCTCTTTATCTCGAAATCCTCGTCACCTCTGATTCATTAATAGTCAATAAATCACTAATTAGTAGTCGGAATTCTCGCGCAGTGATGGTTTCACGTGTGTGGTCCGCAGATTCATGACGCGTTTGCGATGTCGAGCGTTGCGTAAGCGTTTTCGCGAACCAGGGGTGTACAAGGAAGTACCGTACTGAAATCATTTGACAAGAAATGTAACAGCAGCTTTGGCATTATGACGTAAAGAAGTTGCAAATATTGCACAGTTTGTTTTATTTTCTTTGCACGTTTTTTACATAATTTTGTGTAAAATCATGTCATGAAACTACAAAACTATGTACACTCAACCAAATAAAAATTGGTACTCGTAAAGAAAAGGATTGGCTGCTGGTAAGGTTCCTTGACAATCAATCCTTGTTATTATCAATGAAATAAGAGTTCACCTATACTAGAGGTAGATGATGCGTTAACACAGCCTTCATGGGATGATGCCATCAAACCTTAATCAGCCAATCCTTTTCTTTTCGAATACCGATTTTTATTGGTTTGAGTGTACCTTGACAAGAAATTGATGACAACAACAATTCGTGAATATAAATTATTTTATTCAGACGAAGACTCGAGCACACGATCGCTGGGTTGAGAAGCTGAAAACATTGGGACTATCGTCGCTGTAAGACTACGTTATATTTTCAACATTGTTGACCAATTTCTACCTATTTTTTGGTCTGCTACCTACCAGGAGCAATACAAGTCGGGTCGCACCGTTTCACCGATCGATCTAAAATTTTGCACACACGTAAAGACCAACTTTTCTGCTTGCAGACCCAATTTTTTTGAAATGTGTTCATGGTTATAAAATTTAAACAAATCTTCTGACAGGTTGAAACATGATAATGGTCTTCAATAAATCTGATTAATCTCATATTTTGCATGGTCATTAAGATCATACATTGTCTCGTATTTTACACATTTTCGTCCCCACCAGTTAAGAAATCCGGTACGTACCAACTTTATTTTAGAAATATTGCAATAGAAAAATAACTTTAGTACTCCCTAGTCCCTAGATATATGTATTTATTATGATTATTCATGCCAAGTTTAAATCGAACGATTATTTAGTTATGATTTTTTCTGTGAATCGTCTTGAACCACTTTGGATCGTCCCGGTTATTTTGTTGACTTTCCAAAATTAGTTGATTATGCTAAATGTCGGTCTCAGCTGACATCTTCTTAGAATATTTGCCATGAAATTAAAAAGTCATACCCCCCTGGAATCCCCCTAACCTCAGGTTACATCAACTGCAGTTTATTTATTAATGGTAATACCGGCCCTAATAACTTTAATCCCCAAATAAATTATATGTCTGTTTTTTCCCAATGTTATATTATTATCATGCACCTATAATATGATTGTTTAGTGGATAGTTTAGTGGGTGGTTGAGTCATCCCCTATCAGCTGTTAAAATCACAACTCACACACAACAATTGAATGACAATCACTCTCACCCCTAACCCTAGCACAGTCACCCCTATTGTCCTCAATATATCTAATATTCAATGACGCACGATGCAGTTTTTGACGGACGCCATTAAAAATGACGTAATCTAGCAATGACGTCATTTCAATACCATCTGCCTAACACTGCATTGCTTTGAGACCAGCCGTCAATGAAAATAACATGCATTGTTGTCTGTTGAAAGGGTACGTGGGGTGGGTCAAGGAGCCCCCCCCTCCCAGCCCCTATTCATGGTAAATTGGGGGACTTTGGAGCACATGGCCCACACTCATCGTCACCCATATGTGACTGATCGATGGAATTATTGTCAAATTTGTGATGTAATACGAGTTTGAGAATAGTTTTGTTGATTGGAATTGATTACTCTGTAATTTTCGGCTGTTTGTGGTCACAACGTTCTACCATTGAGTTGTATGTCAACAAATTGAACTGAAATTTTGCACGCACACTAATGTTAGGGAAGGCTCTTGAAATTTTATTCCAGTTAATAGACCATTTTAAATATTATCTCGGTGGCTCTGCTTTCTAAGAAAAATCATATGCAGTATTATTTCCAGACACCTTAGTCCCTGTTTCAACAATAGGTAAAACAGGGACTAAGGTGTCTGGAAATCAGACTGCATATGATTTTTCTTAGAAAGCAGAGCCACCGAGATAATATTTAAAATGGTCTATTTGTAAATATCAACACAAATAACAATGACAAACACACTTATCACCATAAAATCTAAAATTTTCATTCATAAAAATCAAATTCAAATGGCATTAGATATTTTGACGGGAAAAACGGCCTGTTTCAAGAATCAGGATTGTGATGTCATTTCCAAATCTTCAACAATGTGTAACCATGGTGATTCCTTTGTTGCTATGGCAATATAGCTAATTGTGATGTCATTGTCAATTTTCCTGTTTTGAAGTTGTAAGAAATATTTCGAACTTTGTTAATTAATTCCTTGAAAACTATTTATCTCCCAACAAAAATAATACCACATCTGTGTTCAGCAACATCTCAACTTTCATAAAACACATATTATTCTGAAATCTAATTTTAAGGAGACTTCCCTTATAAGTGTCTGTTTTTGTTGATTGGCAGAAAATAGAACCGTTCGACCGAGTCAGATTGACTTCAAATCTCGCGTTGATTTTCGTTGGGACCAACATTTTAGGGATTTTGAAAATTTTGAAACCAATCTGTCCAGAATTTCAAGAGTTATTGATATTTTACGGACATATGCTTGTTTTGAAAATGTAAAATTTATTTAAAAAATATCAAAGAAATTATCTCTTCTCTTTTTTGTACGCATTTGGTTAGATTGTTTTCCGAAGTACAGTTATATATCTCTATGGTTTTCCTTACTTTTTTCAAGGTGTATAGAGCAGCAAGTTTCACACGATCGAACATACGTACGTATAGATTTTTTTAAACAAGATCCTGTGATTGGTTGAAAAAATTGATGAAATTGAAAAAATTGGCCGATCAACTTCAAATTTTGAATGACCATTGGGAACATCGTTCTGGAAATTTCTGAAAATTGTCAGGAAATCTAGCAAGAACTTTGAGATTTATTGAAATATTTACTGACATTTTATGCATGTTTCCATTTCGAAATATACGTAAAATTTCTTCAGAGAAATGTCAAATTTAAGCCTCATTGAAAAAGTAAAGAAAAAACTAAATACAATTAATTTAAAATATGTTGAACATTTTGGAAAGCTAGTACTGCGCCATAATCTTTTGGAACATAAAGTTTAAAAGTTACCGCATTTATATTAGTATTCCTTTTGGACACAAGGTGCAGCACTTGTTACGGGCGCCACCGCGTAGAGAACAGCTATCTTCACACTATTAAATTTAAGGTGAGATCAGATGGGCTTGAGACGTGAAACAGGCTCCAATGCTAAATATGGCCAGGTCTATAGAGTGGATTGGCTGCGGCTACCAGCCGTTCGCAGCGCTCTCTAAGCACCATGGTTGGTGTTAGAAAATCGAACTAATCTGAATTTTAGCGGGAATTAATTCAAAATCAAATGTATAAATTAGAACTTCAACAACTTGGATAACGATCAGATGAAATTAAAAGGGTTGATATCAGTGTAAAAATGTGTTTAGTTTATTGATTGTAATAATTAACATGTAATACAAGCATTTTCACTTACTTATTATTCACCAAACAGCAAATAACCTAAAAGATGGCATTTGACAGCTCGCGCCATTGACTATAGGGCACTAGCCAAACTATCTCCCGCTAGGGTGCTGCCATCGGTTTTGTGACAAGTGTGAAGTAAGCTGTTCGTGCCACTCAAAATTAAAACTCGCGAAACTTTATTTTGACATGCGTAAGAAGATGTACTCACTGTTTAGATACATAGATTTTTTACTCTAGTATAATTAAATGTGTAAAAATAAGAAGATAGTGCAATATATAAAGCAAATTCTATTTCAATCTGAAGCGACACCCTCTCAATTGTTTTAATTGGAAGTTACAAAATTCCATTAAGCAGTGAGTCAGTTCAAGAGAGCACTGGAAACAAAAATAATTCTGTGAGCTGTCCATATATGATCAAAATATCATTATTACACTACCATTTCTAATAATTATCCACTATTTCGTTAAATAACCAAATATCAACATTAATTATTATAATATAACATGAAAATACGGACTGTGGAGTAAGAAATGCGTTGATTTGAAAAGCACAGCCTCGACGCTAGCGCCGAAGTGGCCGATCCCGTCGTCCTAGCTTGGCATCGCCCCATCACTCAAGAAATAAAATGATTGCCTAGATTAGTTCCGGGATCGCCACCAGCGAACTTAGCGCTGCGATCGGCTAGGGTGCAGACTGACCAAGGGTCGATTTTATAGCATTTTTTTCTGCGTATTCCACCCGTAGTCCGTATTCACGGGAGCCAATGGTAGATCATTGAAGTGTTCACACCGTAAGCTTAATGGTGTGAGGATAGATGTTCTCTACGCGGTGCGGGCGCCCGCGCAATCGTTGATTTTCATTCTTTCAAGTAGAGATGGGCGATTCAGCCTAAAGCTGCGTTTACTTCTTCTTCTTCTATTTCCTTCCTTCTTGGTTTCGCCTCTTGAGGGCACACAACCAGTTCAAACTTCAAACTTTACTAATCACTTTTCTTCTTGAGAGTTGAGACTCCTCCACTTTCCTTGAGCCTTGTCCACGGCGACTCTAACTATACACTACCCAATAAGGAATCACATGGACACTTTGGGAGCTGATGCCTCGGCCTACAAGGCCTAATGAACAACAAGAAATAGACAACGGAACAGGTAGCTACCCGCGAGCCTGGGATCCCTGGAGCACATTTACACACAATCTATAACAACTATTACATCTAAAATACCCTACTTCCTGCAATCTTTTCTTATTGATTACATAAATATTATCAGGACTCTGTTGCTTACAACTTAATCTGACATGCATTGAGAAATTCCCAAATGATATTTGCAATTTTCTTTTTTGGTCCTGTCGCCAACAGGTTTAATATATTGAAAGGTTTATTAATTTCTTTGATTTGATATAGTTTTTTAATGAATAATGTATTTATCTGATAGGTTAGAGCCGGACATTCGAGAAGGATGTGTTCAAGGGACTGCAACTCCCCGGACCTGCATAGGTCACATAATGGATCATCTACAATTTTTACCCTGTTTAAGTGATATCTGGCTGAGCAGTGCCCAGTACGAATCCTAATTAATGTAGTTATTTGGTTTCTGGGTATTCTCTCACCCTTGAACCAAGGAATATTACTGATATCTGGATTTATTTGATTATATTGTGAAATGTGAATTTTAGTATAAATTTTCCAATCTTCTCTCCATTCCTCTAAAAGTTGATTTTTTAAATTAGGTAGAAAGTCTTGTTGTGGAAGCCCTATCTCAGTTACTTCCTTACTAATTGCATTTTTAGCCGAGAGATCTGCTTTTTCGTTTCCTTCTACTCCTATGTGGCTAGGAATCCATAGGAATCTCACTATAAAATTTTGATCCTGAATATCTTCTATTAGATCTATAATTTTATTAATAAATGGGTGATTGTTGGTTCCACAATAAAAATTATTGATAGACAACAAAACACTCATAGAATCTGATATGATCAAAGAATACTTAGGAGGGACTCGAAGATTCCGGCGAATCTCCAATGCTTGTATAATAGCAAACGCTTCAGCTGTAAAAATTGAGGCATCAGAAGGAAGTCTCCAATTTTGAAATATATTTATGGCTGGTACCCAAACTCCAGCTCCTGTAAATTTTAGATCTACATTTTTGGAACCATCCGTGTAAAAGCAGGCAAAATTCGACCATTCATTTTTAATATATTCCCTGAAGTTGATTTGCGCTCCCTTACCAGATTCTAGAATAGCTTTCATATTGGTATTTATACAGGCAATATCCCATATATCATTGTTTATTCTAAGTTTGTTTCTGATAATTGAGGATTCTCTAATTCTGACTATTTTGTTTTCTAAATATTGGTATTTATCAAAGATTTTCCTGAAACTATAATTGTTCAAATTAATTTTGGAATGTCGAGAAAAATGTATCTTATTTAATAATTTTAATTTGGCATTAAGAGGGTGCGCACTATTAGATAAAATTTTTAGAAAATATTTACATCCTAGCCAGGCTCTTCTGGTAGCCAAAGGAGGGAGTGAAGCTTCCACCTCCATGGCACGCGTAGGAGTGGAATTCATACATCCTAACGATATTCGTAAGGCATGATATTGTATTCTATCTAATTTAATAAGATTTGATCTAGCGGCCGAATCATATAATAAAAGCTGCGTTTACAGTCCGCTCGTGCAACGGTTGCTTGCAGCCCGCAACGCGTATTGACCAATCAGGAGCCAAGGCCACCTGTGTCGCAGCGACACGGCGACGCGGCACAAAAGATAAACATGGTTCATCTTTTTCGGTTGCGGCTAGAGTTTATAACTGCTGTGATCGCCGATATGTGTTGCTTTCTTGTATTTTACAAACAATATACCACAAGAAGAGTATTTATATAAACATTGGACATATTATGTAGTGCAAATGATTTATTTTCGCTTCTTTAAAATCTAACCTTGAAACGATTCTGTGCATGTTGCTTCTAGCAGCAACCGTTGCTCTGGCGGACTGTAAACGCAGCTTAGAAATCGATTCGTCGATTCGATTCGATTTTTTTACATTCGATTCGATTCAAGTATTTAATCGACCTGAAAAAATCGATTTTCCGATTAATCGAATCGATTTTCAAAGTCACTGGTGGGCGTGCGTGTGAAGGCCCCCTGTACCCCAAACGCACAAGTGACAAATGTAAGAAGCTAGCTAGGTAAATTACCGAAAGGGATTCATGTAAAAATCATTTGTCATTTGAATTAATATGATTATTATTGGCAATTTTTTGATTGAAAAACGGTTACATTCTGTAAAATTGGTTAAAATCGGCCATCTTGAAAATCGGTAAAGAGAAATCGATACGCCGATTAATCGCAAAGCAAGAAATCGATTCAAAAATCGACTAAATCGAAAGCAAAAAATCGATTTTCGATTTAAATCGAATCGAATCGCCCATCTCTACTTTCAAGTGTCAACAGGGTGCGACTTGCGCGTTTTGTTGAGCACGAGATATTTGTTTTCGTTTTTGTAAGATAATTCAAGTTATTATCATACTTCCCAGTAATTTTCATTAATATTGTTAAAGGTATCTGGTAAGTTTTTCGGGCCACTTTTGTGTTTTTTCTTTACCTAAAAGGTTAAAATATTGGATTCATTTATCTCTCATAACCTACAAATTTAAGAACCACAACATTTTCTTCATCTAGGTAGGTGGGCTAGGTATACCTGACAATAAGATGCCTCAAGTGAAGCCTGTTTACTTGCAACACACGATCGGGAAAGTTGTTGAACTTCATCCTGCTCACAAAGCTATCATCGGGTTTACGTTCGAAGGAGAAAGCCAGCGAGCTTTGCTGTGGACCGATAAACTGATGGTGAATGGTCAGCTTCCCTCTACTAAAGAAGATGTCAGAGATCATCTCAACATAGGCTCAAGGGTAAATAGATCCTACCTAGTATAAAAATGTTAGACTGATTAGGTACCTAGGTAGGTAATCTTGTTTTTTTATTCGAGTTTTAAAGCTTGTTTGTGCCACCAGATTGCCTTCAAATGCCATGCATTGGATGCCACTGGCAAAGACAATTGCAGCTGGTTCATTGTGGCTGCTATCAGGCAAGAGTTGCATGACAAGGAAATGGACAATACTTACTTTTTCGGACTTGTCAACGCGTCTGGTACGCCGGCTATATTGAACCCCAGACAAGGAGTGCTGGAGTATACAAGTGTGAATGGTAAGTAGGTACTTAGTGATGCCATCGGGTAGTAATTTTTGTACCCGGGTACCCGCCAGCAGTACCCGGGCGGGTACCCGCCATCTTTAAAAAAAAAAAAAAAAAAAATTTTTTTTTTTTTTTTTTTGATTTTAAGATGATGGAAGAATAAACAGTATACCTTTTGAGTTTTTAGGTATTGTTGCGCAATGGAAATAGCACAATTGAAAATAGGACTGCAGCAAATGGTGCCGCACTGTCTGAGTGGGGACCAGAGTGGTGTTGGAGGGGTAAATTAGCGTGATGATTCCCGTTGGAGAGAGGAATGGCTTGATTGTAATGGAAAAAAAAATGGCAAAAAAAAAAAAAAAAATTTTTTTTTTTTTTTTTTTTTTTTTTACTACTCGCGGGTTGTGAGTGTAACCCGGGTCTCCCATTACCCGGTTCTGACCCGGGTACCCGGGTACCCGATGGCATCACTACTACGTAGTATAAAAAACAACCACATAAGCATACTTTTGTACTGTCTGTGACAAGTTTCCCTGCAATTCAGATAAAATGTAAGCCGATAACAGCTGTCGTGGCAATATTTGGCCTTGATATAAATTATATTTCCACGAGATAGCGCGCTTTGCTATTATACATCGACGACAGTGTTTCCAATCCCAACAATATAGCGTTTGTCAATTATTCAGCAAGTTGTTGGATGTTGGTTGTAGTTGTGGACGGAAACTGCAATGTCTCACACTTTCAGGTGAGAATGAGCGAGTAATGTTTCAAGCGAGCAAGATCTATCTGTACGGCAAGCGTCTGGGTACCAAGCAGCGTTGTGACAAGCAGATGCAACACGATCAGGAGTACAACTTCGACGCAATTCCGATCAACTCGCGTGAGAATGAGCACGGGTGTTCGTGGTTTGCCACTGCCGTGTGGAAGGGAAACCGACCGGACGAGGCCAGGAATTACGGAATCACAGACGACAGTCCCCTTGAGCTGCTTACGGAGCTGAGACTGGTGAGTAGGTACTGAGTATAATTAGCTTTGCAATGTAGGAATCATTTGCAATGACTCTGGTGGAATTTGGAGGTGCCTACTTGGTATGTCAACAATACCTACTGCTCTACCTTAAACCATAAACCATTTAAACCACATTTTTGAAATGATTGAGTTAAGGTGCCTTTCCATGCTCCGCCACCGTCCGACGAAAACGACAGAATACAATCACGTGACCTGTCTCGATCAATCCGTCGCCGTCCGAGATTTTTGAGGATGGCTCTGATTGGTCGAGACGGGTCACGTGATAGCATTCTGTCGTTTCCGTGGTGACGGACGGTGGCAGAGCATGGAAATCCACCTTTATTGGTATGGTTTTGAATCAACAGATAATTTTCTATCTATTTTCCTTGTTAAGAATTACATTAGTACCTAGGTACCTACCCGTTTAGTAAAATCTTGAGCAACTCCTTAAGACGGCTGGGTAGTGAGTTTGACCTTGAAGAGTTTTTAAATCGATTTTTAATCAATATCTTTTTCCAGTGTAATTGTTAACAAAATAGGGCTATGGACGTGAATTCAGAACAGTTCAATGAAAATAATTCCATAGCTTGTAATGGTTTATTTGATTTACTTTGTCCTACAGGTGTTTAGAAAATTTTCGGGTTCTAAACACCTGTTGGACACAATAAAACTAATAGCTTATTCCAAACTATGAAATTATTTTCATTGAACTGTTCTGAATTCACGTCCATAGCCCTATTTTGTTAACAATTACACTGGAAAAAGATATTGATAAAAATCGATTAAAAAACTCGTCAAGGCCACGCTCACTACCAAGCCCTCTTAACCCAGTAGCAAAGAAGAGGTTCAAACAAGTTTTGGTGTCTTACTTGGGAAAAAATGAAAATGAAAATGAAAAATACTTACCTATCGCAAAATGAGAGTCTATGTGAGTAGGAAAAGTTTAGCATAATTTATAACCGTGCCGTGACACTGCAATCTCTACTTGTAGTTGGCCGGCAATCCGAAGGGAGTGTTCTGGTGCGGTTACGGCCATGTGTGGGCGGTCTTGAACGACGATCTCGCTCTGATACTCGGGCGTGTGAAACCCAACCTCTACGAGACGATCCTCATGCATCGCAGCTTCTTCAGTATTCTCAAGCATCGCATCAACGACATCGGCCTCACGGAGATCTTCAAGCGAGGTGACTTCTTAGGATTCTGCACAATACTAGACTATGCTCTTAAATTAATTTACAAAGAATTAAGTGTCGTGATCCACAACTAAATATTTTGTATATTTATATCAGAGGAAAACTTTTAGTATGTACAGGTTGTTCAATTTATGCTTACAATGCCGTTAGGGCGTAACTAAGCAGCACCATCCAGACCTTCCACCTGAATTCACACTTTGCCAACCTAAACTTTCCAAAGTGAATCCGCTAACTTGAATGTGCCACCTAGTTGTAGCTGATTTTCATTTTGTTGTGTTGGTTCTAGCGTAGTACATCATTTTCGTTGCCATCTTCACCACCATAATCATTGTAAAGAAGATTTGAAAAAACTGTACTTGGGCCTGGTTGTATGTCCCGATAAAGTTAGAGGTAGGATTTATCGGTTGAAACCTGGGCAACAAACAGCCAATGAAACACTGCCATCTAAATTGCTGTTTTAAAAACCACTTGTCCGATTGTCTTAAAAATTTTACTGGTTAAACGGATAAATCTGTGTCTCCATGATTTAAAGAAAAATAAAATGTTTTTACTCTTGTTGCAGAGGGTCAAACTGGAGCAGGTACTAATGGGTATTTTTGCACCCCTACCGTAAAACAAAACAAAACCAGAAATTACATTTTTTGCCATGGGAACACAGATTTACTAGTATTTATCTATAGTACAGCCTAATGCTCAAAATAAGTTCCGTCCGCAAGTAGATATTTATCGATATCAGTCCTCAACGTCACAAGACCATGAGCTAATAATCTTATGGATGGAATCCAGGACCCTTACCTAATATCGCCAATATTTCAGTAGCACCGTGTTACTGTAGCACGATCGGCTAGTTGCCATGGCGACAATGTTAGCTCTTATGGCTAAAACTTTTAAAACAAAAGTTGTGCTACAGTAACACGGTGCTACTGAAATCTGGCGATATTAGGTAAGGGTCCAGTAGACTCTGAGCACTTGCGTTCATAAATCTGGAAATTCTTTTGATCATGAGGCTGTTAATCTGAGAAATTTTGAACACAATCGGTCAAGCAATTTAGAAAAAGTATGTGCTGTAAAAACATTGATTTCATCAAGCATTAGTCTCTTAACTAGAAAGTTCCCTCCGCGATGATGACATTGAACTGTCGTGAGCTGTAACACATAACCTCCACGTTCCAGGCGACCGAGTGCAGATAGTGGCTGTGCCGGCGACCTCCAAGCTGATGGTGCAGTGGGTCGCCTCCCACGTTTCTCCAGACTACGACGGCTCAGACGTCGACAGTGTCAATCTCATGCCCTAGCCAATCAGAGCTCACTGTCTGCACGGTTTGTACATGCTTCCTCGACATCGTCGTCATGTTTTGGGATGTTACCAATAATCTCTTTGAAGAAGAAGAGTAATGTTGACTATTAGTTACTTTAAAACTAATTTAATTCTCTGACGATGTCTATCTATGTTTAATCTGTAATTACTATTTTTGTATTCTACTAACATAAATGAATGTTTCATACCATACACAACCGTCTGATTTATTGCTACTTTAAAGCACACACCTATTAGGGAGAGTAACCAAATAGATCTTCTAAAGAGTATCGAGACACATTTATATAAAAATAAATACTGTAGACTCATTTTTTGGGTCTGACCAGTCGATACAGCGTGTATATGCCGAGCAGAGCAAATGTTGCCTTCGCCACCTGCCAAACATAAAACTATTACAAATCTCATGCAATTAGTAAATCATTATGCGATTCTACTTTTTCAGGAGCTTGGGTTATCGTAAATCACTGACTAAACTATACTGTATTTAAAAGCACTCCTTTTACAGAGCAGACTACAAAGTGAAAATGGTGAAGCAATTACCGTATTAACTCGTGTATAAGACGCAATTATATGTCAATATTTTGATTCTGAAAACAGCCCTGCGTCTTATACACGCATACCAAGCTTTTTTCCCAGTAAATCCAAGGTGGATGTTTGTAAACAGAGCTGTGGTAGACTGCCACATGTTGTCTATCTCTGCCTTTCCCTCTCACTCTGTCTGGACTACTCATACTGTGTCTAGACACAACACTATTAACATATTAAATGTGTGCAACAAAATGTTTTCTCTTGCATTTAGATCAGGAGACAAAATATATGTTTACGTCTGAAAAATATTACTCTGACAGACATAAAATAGACTAAACACTGTTGAATGGCGATCTTAATGGAAGGGGAGGAGAGGAGTTGGATTTGTTTTGGAATGCAGAGGAAAGGCAGGTGCGCGCCTGTTAGAGCAAACAACAGCTGCTGGGAAGAGACTCCCCTCCCCCCCTTTCTCAGAAGCAGGAAATTACTGTTTGTTTACAACAAGTTGGCAGTGATTTTCATTCAAATAGCTCAGCTGGAAAACCAACATTTAGATGGATATCATGTATACAAACACACAATGTTTTTCATCATTTTACTGCGTCTTATACACGCATGCTAAGTGTTTTCTTAAAATTGACTACTCAAAACAAGGGTGCGTCTTATACACGAGTGCGTCTTATACACGAGTTAATACGGTACTTAAAATTTAGTTACATTACAACTTACAAGTTTACTTTTTTAGCCATAACAAACAAAGCAGATTTTTATACAAATGTGCCCCTGAGGTGGGATTCTATAACTCCATTGCGACCGCTTAGCAATTATTTCAATGTTAATCCTTATGGAAGAAATTGCTAAGCGGTCGCAATGGAGTTATAGAATCCCACCTCTGATCTTATTTTCTCAAATATAGTGTGAAAAAGAAAAGGCTCATCGCAGGCTTGTGACTTAAGTCATTATATCCTCAACTGCATGATGTCAAAACAAAAATGAAAATTAGAAACAAAACATTCAGTGATACGTAGAGCCAAGATTATATGGTTTTATTTTTGCTCTGATTTCGTTTTAAAAAACCTAAATTTCGTTTTTTGGTGGTTTTATGAATTAAGGATTTCGCGATTTGGCGGTACCATTAAAACACAGAAAACTGAACTGAAAATTTTATATTTATTTCATGTTTTTAGTCACTCATTCATTATTCATGAGGTGTTCTGGTCATACCAGTATTTTGTTGTCGCACACATAAAAACTTTCACTCTTAAACTCAATCGCCCTTGAGTGTACATTTATGCTCGTCTTCCCCATAATTAAATATTTTTCACAAGATACAATATGCAAGTGATTCGGCGTGTGCCGTGATGAGAACTGAGTGTTGGGGACGGGGTGGGGTCTTGCGCCAGCATGCAAGGCAAGCCCTTCATGCGCGCGCACAAACAGGGGGGTGGGGATTGCCAATGCACAAGGTTGGGAACAGCCGTCACAGCCAGCTGCTTGTGAGGGTAGTACAAGTACGCACGTAAGAAGTTGCAATCTCTTTTTTTTTAGCTAAGCAAGGAATGTTTGGGATCGGTACAATTCTTGGAAGCAACAAGTGCTTCACTGGCTACACATTTTATTTAAAAAATCAAATTTCGCGGAAATTTCGTGAAAAATCACAGAATTCGCGGTAATTTTGTGTTTCAAGGTGAATTTCGCGATAAAACCACAATTCGTTTTATTTCGCGATTGGATGATGACAGTTTTGGGGTTTAAATTCCATGAATCATGGACAAATGAAAGAAAAATATGTATATTTAGCATTTCGTTTTATCGCGCTTCACCATATAATCTTGGCTCTAGTGATACGGAGTCTTTCTCAGTCCATACAAAATAATAATAATAAATTAATAATTATGTGTGTAAATGTCTGATGTTTCCGTATGCAAGAATTCACATGAATGTTTGTGAACAACTGCAATTTACATCAAGGCAGAGATGGAGTAACCCAAACTCCTGTTGGAATATGATGGTAACTTACATTAGCCCGCCCCTTGATCGTGGAGCTGTTGAAATGCTTGGACAGCCCTGTGAGTGGCGGCTCCCCCTTCCTCGTCCAGTCCTCCACCTCTTCCAGTGGGCTCGGCTCCAGGGGTTTCCCTGGCGGCCTGTCGCCTGGCGCTTGGCCGGACCCTGCGCCCGGGACGTCTGGGGGTGGCGGCTTGCTTGGCACTGCGGGCCGAGCCTGGGTATCCGCTAGCTTACGCGGCGTGACTATCGGAGACTTCATGAGGTGCGTGGGTCTGGTGAGTCGCGGCGCGGGATCCAAGAAGTTGCTGACACCTCGCTCCAGAACTTGGGCCTTCACGGAGATCTTCTTCTCATTACTGACAGGTTTAAGACGCTTCTCGGCTTCCGCTTGAGTGCTGTGTTCGAGAACTGTGGACGGCTTGATTTGTGAGGGAGGCTCCAACATTGTGAGGAGTTTAGCCGGTTCAGGGACAAACTCGAATGGTTTTGCTGCTGTCTCATTCGGTTTCGATGTCGTCGAGCTGGTTTGTTTTGTCCACTGGATCTCAGTTGGCTGCTCGAGATCTGTGATCCTCGTAGTTGGCCGCCTTCCATCTTCTTTCAATGGGATCAGAACTTGCTTAACTCCAACTTTTGGTTTAGAGCTGCGAAGTTTTAACACTTTCCCGAATTTCCCTTTCACTTCTAATTTTGGTTTACTGACATCTTTGTTAATGTTTGGTTTTACCTCCAAATCTTTGTGCACTTGATTCAACTTCCCTTCATTATTTTCAATTGTTTTTTGTTGTGTTTTATTTGGAATATTTTCTTGAGGAATAGATTTTTTTAGAGTTATCTTTACAGTGTTAGCCTTGTTCTGTTCTTTCAATTGTAGACTTTCCTTTTGTGCGGCACTCTTCACTCTTGACTCTTCTTTGATCAACAATTTTTTTGATTCATCATCTTTCTTGTTGGCAACTTGATTTTCCTGGTCAGCCAGCTTCTCAACCTTTATGTCCTTTGCTTCGAGATCTTCCTCAACTTTTAAACCCCCAACTCTGTCCATTAATTTGTTTGTCTTGTCTGGTGCTTCACCAGTTTTCTTGGCAGTCTTTGCGACTGCAATATTATCTTTCTTATCAACTGACTTTTCTTGTTCTTTCAATGGCAGTGTTCCCTTCAAATCTTTGCCCTCGGAAGCTTTTTCAATCTTAGGAGTTACTTTATGAGACTCGAGTTTCTTCTCATCTGCAGGTAATGGTATTTTATGTTCTGACTTGGACAATAGAGGCTTGATATTTGTTCCCGAAGATGGTAATTTGTTTTCCGATTTGGACAGAACAGGTTTATTGGTTTTCTTGATGCCACCCACGAGTTTTGTTTTATCTTCCGACTTGCGCAGACTTGTTGGTTTACTTGATACAAGATGTGTAGTTGTTGCTTTCTTCTTGGCTCCTGTCACCGGGACATTATTTTTTGATATGGAAGTTTTCGGAATTTTCTGCCGCTCCTCATCCTGTTTATGGAGTTCCGACATCAGAACTATCTGTGGTGGAGAAACGTAATCATGGATCTTCTCTTTGACAATCTGATTAGAAGGTTCTTTCTTTAACTGTGCCTTCATTGCTTCCTGCTCCTTCACAGTTGAAGCAATGTTCCTATTCTCACCTTCCTTTATTGATTTCCCGGGTTTCAACTGAGCTGCATTTGCATCGGCAAATCGTAAAACAATGGACTCTGCTTTCACATCTTGTTTGGGCACCAAAGGTGAAATGCTGACCTCTACTTTCTCGTCTTGTTTCTGCACCAACGGTGTTGGCGGAATTGATCCTTTCAGTGTACTTGAAACTCCCACCGTCTCCAACTTTCTTGCATTCACCGATGAGTCTTGGTGGCTTGGCTTTTCACTCCCTCCTCTGGGAAAAGCCGCTGCACTTTGCTGCTCTGTCCCCTTGTCTAGCGCTCTGACTGTAGTTGACTCTCCGTCACGATGAAGGTTGTTATCGTCTTGTGACACGATCTCTACTCTTATCGTGGCTTGGACTGCGTGATTGGGAAAGTCGAGTGTTGGGATCTGCACAGTCAGCATTGGTTTGCTGTCTGTTTTGGGCTTTGCGTCGAGATCTTCAATGTCCGGTGGTTTCCGAGACCCTCCTCGCCCTCCGTCCGATGCTCCTCCTGCACTCCCGGCGGAACGCGATCCACCCCCCGATGGAAGAACCTTTCCTCCCGATGATACAGATTTTGCTCCCTTAATGTTGTTCCTGCTTGACGACCTTGGAGAAAGCTTTATAACGTCTTGTTTTTTTAATTCCTCTGATTTTATAATTTTCTTTGAATTTGTTATGTTGATTGGCTCGTTTGTTTCTGTGGTTTCTAAATCAACTTTTGAAATGGGTGGGTCGTGTGAAGTAAAACATTGCGGTGTTAATATTTCTCCCCAAATGCTCTCAGCTCTGGGTTCATTGCTTGAATCAAGAGAGTCGGTTAAAGTGGGATAAAATTCAGTAGAGTAGCTTATAGGCTGGGCAGTTCTGGTGTTACTGGTGTTACCTCGCCCTCCGTCTGATGCCCCTCCTGCACTCCCGGCGGAATGCGATCCACCCCCCGATGGAAGAACCTTTCCTCCCGATGATACAGATTTTGCTCCCTTAATGTTGTTCCTGCTTGACGACCTTGGAGAAAGCATTATAATGTCTTGTTTTTTTAATTCCTCTGATTTTATTATTTTCTTTGAACTTGTTATGTTGTTAGGCTCGTTTGTTTCTGTGGTTTCTACATCACCTTTTGAAATGGGTGGGTCGTGTGAAGTAAAACATTGCGGAGTTAATATTTCTCCCCACATGCTCTCAGCTCTGGGTTCATTGCTTGAATCAAGAGAGTCGGTTAAAGTGGGATAAAATTCAGTAGAGTAGCTTATAGGCTGGGTAGTTCTGGTGTTACTATGTGTCATTTGTTTGTTTAATTTCTTTGGTTCTTTCAATTTTGGTATTTTGCTTTTTTTACCAGCTGGCTTTTGATTTGTTTCTTCAGAGATATGAAGTTTTGGTATCTTAGGAGTTACATTATGTGAAATCTTTGAATCTCCAATGTCCTTGCTTGGTATTTGATTAAAAGCTTCTGAAACCTGAGAGTTCATATACTCAAATATCTTGGATGCAAAATTCTTTGTTTCCTCTGTAACTTCATCACTAACCAGGTTCAGTTTGATCTCTTCTGAAACTTGGGTGTTTGACATCTTCGGGTTAAAGCTCTTCTTTTCCTGTGCAAGTTCAACAAACTCTTCAACATATGGCTTTTCTTCCAACACTTCTGATATTTTGGCTCTTGATGTCTTGGATGTTACATCCTCTACAATCTTTGAACTCGCAGCAAATGATTCTACAGCTGGCTTCTCTTGCGATGCTTCTGAAACCTGATCGTTCAGAATCTCCAATATCTTGGAAGCAAACTTCTTCCCTTCAGCAGTAGACATGTCAACATCCAGGTCCAGTTTGATCTTTTCTGAAACCTGGAAGAGTGGCATTTCTGGATTGAACATATTCTTTTTCTGTTCAAGTTCAACAAATTCTTTGACAGCTGGCTTCTCTTTCAACACATCTGTCATTTTGGAGTTTGTTGTTATAAATGTTAAATCCTCTCCAATCTTTGAACTCACAGCAAATGATTCTACAATTGGTTTTTCTTTTGCCACTTCTGATGGTTTGGCACTTAATGGCTTGGCCGTTATGCCCTCTACAATCTTTGAACTCACGGTAAATGATTCTACAATTGGCTTTTCTATCGCCACTTCTGATGGTTTGGCACTTAATGGCTTGGCCGTTATGCCCTCCACAATCTTTGAACTCACAGTAAATGATTCTACAATTGGCTTTTCTATCGCCACTTCTGATGGTTTGGCACTTAATGGCTTGGCCGTTATGCCCTCTACAATCTTTGAACTCACGGTAAATGATTCTACACTTGGCTTTTCTTTCGCCACTTCTGATAGTTTGGCACTTAATGGCTTGGCCATTATGTCCTCTACAGTCTTTGAACTCGTAGCAAATGATTCTATGAATGGCTTCTCTTTCGACACTTCAGACATTTTGGTGTTTATTAAATCCGCTACAAACTTTGAACTCTCAACAAATGATTCTACAACTGGCTTCTCTTTTGACGCTTCAGAAACCTGAGTGTTCCTAAGCTCAAATATCTTTGATGCAAAATTCTTTGTTTCCTCTGTAACTTCATCAGCAGACATATCAACATCCAGATTCAGTTTAATATCTTCTGAAACTTGGGTGTTTGACATCTTCGGGTTTAAACTCGTCTTTCTCTGTGCAGGTTCAACAAACGTTTTGACAGCTGGCTTTTCTTCCAACTCTTGGGACATTTTGCTGTTTGATTTCTGGGATGTTAAATCTTCTATAATCTTTGAACTCACAGCAAATGATTCTACAACTGGCTTTTCTTCCAACACTTCTGACATTTTGATGTTTGATTTCTGGGATAACATCCCAGAAATAGGTTCTACAATCTTTGCAAATGATTCTACGACTGGCTTCTCTTTTGACACTTCTGATATTTTGGTGTTTATTAAATTCTCTACAAACTTTGAACTCACATCTAATGATTCTACAGCTGGCTTTTCTTTTGATATTTTGGTGTTTATTAAATTTTCTACAAACTTTGAACTCGCAGCAAATGATTCTATAGCTGGCTTTTCTTTTGACACTTCTGACATTTTGGCATTTGATGTCTTGGGCATTAAATCCTCTACAATCTTTGCAGATGATTCAATGATCATCTCTTTTTTCAACACTTCTGACATTTGGGCGTGTGAATTCTTGGATGATACATCTGCATTCTTCATAGGTTCAACCCGCTCTGCCAATGCTTGCTTTTTTGTCAATGATTCTGTGAACGAAGTGTTGGATATCTTGGATGTTAAATCCTTCATCCTTGAAGCGTCAACAATATCATTAGCTCGTGTTTGTTTCAATGTTTCTGCACTTTGTGTTTCAGGTATCTTTGCAGCTAAATTCTTGGTTTGTTCTTTAGCATCAACACAAATTGTGTCTATCTTTTGTTTCAAAGGCTCATCAACATGATCAGTCACATCAGTTTTATGCTGAGGAGTGTCAGAAATGTGCAGTTGATTTGCTAAGACGTCATATTTAGAAACCAAAGAAGGCACTTGGTTCGTTGGTAAGAGTGCTATCACTTCCGGAACCCCTACAATCTCGGGTGCATAAGTCTTTTTTTCTGTTCCTAAGATTCCGGGCTTCTTTGACATCTCTAAGGCTGTCAACTTAGCTGTCCCTCTAGGTTCCTCTACCTTCACATGTTTTATTTCCCCAATACTCTCTTCTGTCTCGACGGCTATGATCGGCACTCGCGACTCGATGTTGCTCTCCGTGTCAATGCTTGTGTCGGCTAGAGGAATCAGTTTCTCTTGCTTGTTGGACGTTGGCTCGTCAACGACGGTCATCGGCTTGGAAGATACTTCACTATCAGTGATTGCTATCGGCTGTTGCGTTGTCAGCTTGCAACCACTCTTAGCAGATTCATCCAACTGTTTGTTGCTCGTACTCAGCTGAGGTTCCTTGACCTTGGCAGCCGGCACAGTATTCTCTGCTGCTACCTGCTTTGTGTTTGTCCTAGGTCTCTCCCGCACCGACAAGCCAACTGTTCGATACATCAAACCCGGTCGGAAGTCGACGTCTGTGCTGCGTCTTGCCAGTGGAATCAACCGGTTGACCTTGTGAGCGTTCTTGTACGTAACTACTTTCTCAAGTATGTCTGGGTTGTGTTTCGGTTCTCGAGCCGTCATCGGCAGCTTGATGCTCTGGCGAGGCCTCAAGATGTCATCAAAGTGGTATGATTTTTCGGGGGGTTTTGTCTTCATAGCTGGCAATCTGTATGGTTTTCCTGCAGTCACAGGCTTTTTTGCATTTTTATCTGACTCTTGTTTTGGGTTTAGCTTGGACTGTACTTGAGCACCTTCTGGTTTTGACCCTACTGTTGGTTTTGTTTCTTTACCAGACATTTGCTTTAAAACATGCTTTGAGTGCCCTTTAGCACTTTCCTTATTTGCCACTGTTGGATGTTTCATATCGTTATCTGACTTTTTCTTGCTACTTGGCTTGGTTAATTCTACTCCAACAAGGTCTGGTAATGTAACTATAGTGGGTTTTATTTCTTCTAGCTGAGCGATGTGCTTGCATGGGCTTACTTCCGACGATAACATCTCCACATCGGGTAATTCTCGAACAGCATTCTGGGATATTGACGACTCATTTACTTGGTCACTGGGCTTCTTTGGTGCAATCACAGAAACTTCTTCCTTCTGAGCTTCCACACCTGTTGTAATGTCCCTGCTTGGACATGTCTTGTCGTCGACATGGGTCTCGACGAGGTCAGCTGTTGGCGGCTTTCGATCGACTTCGGCTTGCTCGAGCAACTCTTGCTTGAGTTGCTCGCCGAGAATTTCCTTTACCAAATGCTGTCGCAGTTCGAGAGTTGACTGCAAACTCGATTTCTGTTTCCTCGCGGCTCCTGTACTCGACTGTGGGATGAGCTGATCTGTAACTGGAGTATCTGGCATGTTAACAAGTGGTTCAGAATTGCTGGGTTGATAATTTAGGTCACCTTTTGAGTCGTCATGCACATGTAGACAGTCAGTATGGTCAATATTTTTATGAGTTTCCTCCAGAAGAATTTGGCTTTGAAGATCTATTTCTTGTGATGATTCTTCTTGATTCAAGGCTTTTGGTGTTGACTTGGCTGTATTTTCAGTCTCTTTTTCAGCATTTGTCTCAGCTGGATTGAAACATTCTTCGTTTGATTGACTTTTGTTGGACTCATCTCCTTTAGTTACGATGGAATCCGATTTCACTTGTGATACACTGTGCAGCGTGTCAGGTGAATTTTTGATAAAACCAGTTACTGATTTTACATCATCATTTTTTGCTGGCATTAATTTATGTTTATGTTGTTGAATGGGCGGTTGAAGAGTTTGAGTTTTGTTTGATGGCTTCGAGTGGGGACCATCTTTATCTATCCTTGACCCCTCGCCATCAGTTTGTTTCTTTGGAATGTCATTTTTGGGGAGATTCACTTCTTCAATGAAATTCATTTCGTCAGCTACATGGGAACAACTTGGGCCCTGTTTTAATTTAGGGGGCATGAAATTTTTTGGTAAAGAAAATTCATCTAGATATTGTGACTTTTCTTCTGGTTTGTTTTCCAATTGTGGGAACAGTCTTTTTGGTATCGTGTTTTTGGGAAGACGAATATCATCGAAGTTATCTTCAGGAAGGCGCAAAGGAACAATATCAGAAATAGAAGGTTTTTGCTGTGCTGTTTCGCTTTTAGCCTTCATGTCTCTCTTTGTTTTGCTATCACCATTGTCTTCCTTGTTCGCTTTCACAGCGGGCTTTGGTGGGGTAAACCCTTCGTCGGGTGTTGACATGGTCAACAGCCTGTGTCTTTCAGAAGGCGGCAATTCTCGCACCAAGTGTCTGTGAGTGTTTAAAAGAGCCGAGGACCTTGGAACTTTTACCTCAGTCGGTGGCAATTGGTCACAAACCAAGTGTTTGTGAGTATTTAAAAGAGCTGAGGATCTAGGAACTTTTACCTTAGCTGGTGGCAATTCTCTCGCTAAGTGTCTGTGAGTATTTAGATGAGCCGAGGACCTTGGAACATTTACCTGAGTTTGAAGTTTCCCTTTTAACACTGGAGTGCTTACTGTCACTTTAGGACTTGGTGACCATTTTGGAATAAATACTGGCTTATTTTCTATTGGTGTTTTCTTTGACTTCAGTGATTTTGTGACTGGCGAAGTGTAGAGCTTTAGGGACTTCGGTGTTCTTGTTTGAGCATTACTGGAACTTCGTATCTCATCAGCCATAATAAACCTGGATCCAAGTAGGAGGTATTAACAATTTGCTGCAGTAGTTACCTACTACACATCTAACCACAAAAGAGGGGAGTAGAGCACATAAAAAGCTCCATGTCCTTGGGTAAGAAATAATATTGTATTTGAACGTTAGTTAGTCAAGGAAGTAAAAAGCTCAACCATTCAGGTTTAGGTACCAAACTTCAAAGTGGGTTTTTGACAAGTTAAAAGCTGCTTTCAAACGTGTAGAACCAACAAATGGACCCTCTTTCATGTAGATATTTGGGGTAAAATTATAATAAAACGAAGAAGTTGATATACCGGGAATGTATATTATAGGAAGCCTTCTGGAGACGCCGGTACTAAATATAAAAACACACAATTAAAATACGGGGTAAAATTATGATAGACCGTTGCCACTTAAAATAGGTACCTACAGTGTAGTCAACCTAAATTTGAATGTTCCATTAGGTCTGTTCGTTTAATTTGCCAAATCTGCCACAAACTGCCAAAACCTACAACTTTCTACACATCATCCCACGGAGGTGTTGCGTGGCAGTTTGCTGCAGGTTTTGGCAGGGTAAACAAACAGACCTTTTGTCTCTTCTGTGGAAGGAGGTAGGAACATAGGTAGGTACCTACTTTAAAGTGGCATCGGTTTGTTGTAAATTTACCAATATTCCCTTCTCTTGGTACAGAGATTAATTAGGATATTCTAGAATTAAAACGGACTGAGCTTATCCGTAAATTCCTATTTTACCTACCTGAAATTCAGTACTGTAGTAGGGCATTGTACCTACTACATATACTAGGTAGGTTAGGACATAAACAAATTTGTAGATTTACTAAACATCAATAAGGAAGGAAATGTTTGAAATCAGTGTCAAATTGATTTGAGTTTTGTTGACACTTTATTCACTTCAAAAATATTCTGTCATTAGATATAAAATTGTGTACAGATTGTTAAAAAACAAATTTGATGTTACAGTATTTTCTCTGCCTCTAGAATGGATTGAAATTAGTATCACCACCCACTAGAATGCTAATATTTTGAGCTGTCAGTCTTCTTTATACCTTGACTGGATTATTTAGTTGAATTCGAGCCAGCTTTAGGGCAAGGCTCCACAGCGGTAATGGCTGTGCGATATGCAGACCACAGCTGTGGATTGTTTACACAGACAGTTCCTCCACCTCGGATGAATTGGCCGGACTGCGCAGATGAAAAGTAACGTTAGAACATGATACCAGATTGTAAAGTGTAGTTGTGTGTGGAGTTGGGAGGTTTCCTCACCTCGCGGTTAATATCACCGACACAGACCCAAGGCTTTGCTCTGTCTTCTGCTGTCGCCCATTTGGAATGATCCAAGTGAGTTGTGAAGTTAACGTTTGCAGATGTCAAACCCACCATTTCAACGTTTTCTACTCTGAAATTGAAATAGCAAGCAGTCAATAAATTTATTTATTTATTTATTAGTTAAACTCTTACAAGCGAGATGGTAGTAGTGTACCTTCTCTGTGGCAAGGAAGACATGAATTATAAATTTGTATCCAACTTCTACCATGGACTTTGTAGTAGTTTAAAAAATTTATGCTCTAGTAACACATTTGATCTCCATTTAAAATTGAACGTTTTCAATTTGTGCATATTAATGATAAATAATAACTAGGTACATACGAGAATTGATGTTTGCAATTAGATGGTAATTTTCCTTGTCCATTTAGCCACGATTCAACCAGTAGATTGGCTTGTAGAGAAGTAGCAACCCAATCAGCATAAAGATCTTCACAACAATAATAAACAAAAGTTAAAAGTTAAATTTCATATAAGTTTTGTGGAAATTAAGGTCGTCGGTTTAAAAGACAATCGACCTTTCTGAAACTTTCCGGTCTTGGCGAAGGAGAGAAACTTCCGTCCTGCCCTGGAGGTGAGCTCCACCTGGTGGAACCATGGAGCAACTTTGACCCTTTTGCTTCTGGCGGCAGCATACAAGTTGGGCAACACGCCGGCCATGTTTGCAGGAGCATTCGATGCGAAGATCGAGGGCTCGTTGTAAGTCAACTGTACACCTGGAAATAGGAGAAATCGTGGTCTTATGTGAGCTTCTTTTACTGTGAATATCTTCAAGAATTACAAATTCAAATAATTAGTTACATTATACAATTTTACTGCTTTGTTGACTGTATCAGATTTGAAAGGAAACAAAATGAACAGATTCCCGTTTGGATAAACCATGATTTCAGAATAAATGTAATTTAACATCAGAGGTTGATGTCCATTTCCTAATTTTGTGTATCATACTTGCAAATTATGTAATAAAGCTCGTTTAATTAATTGCATAAATTACATATTAAATGAAGTCAACAAATACAGTTTTATAATTATTGAAATACTGCTTGAAGACTGGTGTCATACTTACAAATACGATTGAATAAAAGCAGAATTGTGTACTGGATTTTGAGCTCTCCTCAATAATTATTGAAATTGACTCTTAGTACATTAGAAGATCAAAAATAATTCATGAATTTGAACAACGTACCAACCAGATCCATCTGTCTAGCATCGAGACTGATGCACATGAAACTCTGTCCATAATGATGCCCTGTGCTAGGATAAGAATATCCGGCGCTCGACGGCTGTGGGGGGAAATGTGGGACGCTGTGAACCAACCAGAAGCCACCGTCGTTCTTGGAAAACACTCCTCCTTTCGTGTGTCCGAGATTCATGACAACATCGCCCACTGGTGGCTGATCATTGTACAGTGCCCATAGCATCGAAGACGCAGTTGCATTGTTGTAGAGAGGGGATAACGTCCGACCGGGGATTGAACTTGAGTCTTCGATGGAAACCGTCGACAACTTCCAGCCCTGCTCTACGTTGTCGGAAGTTATGTAAGCGTAGGCCACACCGTTTTTAATCAAAGTGTTAGCACTGCTTGCTAGTTTTGGTAGCTTATACAGGACATACCTATTATAGAACAAATAATAAATATATTATTAATTTCAGAAAAAGTTTTGTATTTTAAAATATTTTTTAAAGTTTTACCATTCACAATTCTTACCAATCAACTTCTTTTGACTTCTCATCAATACATTGCAGTGACTGTGTAGCTGCAAACGATGCCAATAAAATCACTATTAAATGTAATATACTCATTTTTGAAACAGAAATTAACTTTGGTTGTTTAAACTGATGTAAATTACTTTTGGCATAATTTTGTTCCTCAATCTATATTGAACGTTATCACAGATGGAGTAGTGTATTGACTTGAAATTGATAATTTTGCTTGAGGTCAAAGATCATAAGAGGTTTCATATTATCTCTCCAATGAAAGAAGATACTAAATTTTCATATGTTTAAATGGTTCACAGCAATGAATTAATGAATTAATTATATGATTGAAATCCTACGTTATTCCTAATTACAATATATAATTGGATTTATTGCTTGCAAATTTGGTATGTTTTTTATTCTAAGAAAAGAATATTTTAAATTTTAAATTATATTATTCTTATTTATTATTTAATCATCATTAAAATGAAATATCAAAAGGAAAAAAAATGTGTTATTGTCCTGTGAAAATAGTGAAGCGGCGCCAGTGCTGCTGCTGACTGTGGTTCAGGTTCTCACTAGACTTGTTGCTTCTTTCTGTGTTGTTGCTTCAAAATTGGTTTGGCCGGCAAATTGCTGTCAACTTTATTTTGTAATTATGTCTGCAATGGAGGTTGAAGAAAAAAATGGATTTACTTCGTCACATAACACTGAGTTAACTCAAGAAGAAGCTGACTTATATGATCGGCAAATTCGACTCTGGGGAGTAGAATCTCAAAAGCGGTATGTATGGATGAGCATAACCTCAATCATATAAATAGGTACCTAGGTACAGGAGTAATGTCATTGGATTACTATAGTACCTACCTAGGCACCTAGGTACCTACTTATAACTCCATGGCTAGAGAAGTATAGACACTAATTTATTTATTTCTGACAGACTTCGATGTGCTCGAGTTCTTATCATTGGTCTTCAGGGCTATGGATGTGAAATAGCCAAGAACATTATCCTTTCTGGCGTTAAATCGGTCACACTGCTCGATGATGGAGTGTTGACAACCGAAGATGCTTGCGCTCAGTTTCTGGCTCCACGAGATCAAATTGGTAAAAATGTGAGTTTGTCTTGATACTTGTACCTTCAGTGAAATTTCATTTTGATTAGGGTTTCATAATGAAGTTACTTATGAGATTCTGATTCATTTTGCAGCGAGCTGAAGCTTCCTTGGCACGTGCCCAACAGTTGAACCCAATGGTTCAAGTTACTGCAGATACCGAAAATGTTGCTGCGAAACCAGATTCTTTCTTCCGAGGGTTTGATGTCGTCTGCGCCACCAAATGTCCAACAGAGCAATTGATCCGCGTGGATGAACTTTGCCGCAAAGCACAAGTTCTATTTTTCTGCGGAGATGTGTGCGGAATGTTTGGCTACATATTCGCTGACTTGGGCAGCCATGTTTATGAAGAGTAAGAACATTAAACTTGAGCAAGGCAGTGGTGACGTGTTTGTTCCGATGAAAGTGCTGGTGGCGTTTCGGAAGCTTTACTACTTCCATCTTCTGGCGGCGACTGCGAAGATGTGGCTGGCAGCGCGGTCTTATATTCGTTTTCGGGTTGGTCTTGTTTCCCATTGGTGGAGCGAGGACGCCCAATCGCAGAGCTGGAATTGGCGATGGTTTTCGTTCCTCACTTTGTCAGTTGGTGGCGCGCCTGGCTGCGAGTAAGTCGTGCAGGCGGGAGCGCTCCTGTAAGTGCTCGCGGCGGCAGCTCGGTGTTCTGCTGCCTTCCTGCGCGGCTCGCTCCGCTGCTCGGCGCCGGCTGCTGGGATGGTGACTACCTACATGCAGCGTGCTCGGCTTCTCGTGCACTGCCCCGGCGGTGGACTCGGCAATGGAACGGCCCTTATCAGGGCACCAGCACTTTCATCGGAACAAACCGTCACCACTGCCTTGCTATCACCCGATGGTTCCAAAAACGTCCACGACATCAACAATTAACTTTGTTTAAAATTCTTTCATGTTAAGGCAAATTGGATTTTTGCCTGGGGTAGTAACCACCCAGAAAAAACACTCCGTGTAAAAAAGGCAGCCAAGTCTCTTTACTTTAAAAAAATTCAACACCGAAAAGGAGTGATATCAAAAAAGGAGCCAAGTCAATGACATTTCCAAATATTTAATCGTATTTTTGAAATAAAAGAATAAACACCGAGAAATACTTTACAAAAGGACTTGGCGCATCGTTTTTTTAAAGACATAATTCTATCCTAAAAGTGGAAAGAAATTTACAAGTAGGTACATTTTCCTCTTTCTATTAGATTTAGAATCTATGAATCAAGCTACTTTTAGTAATGGCTATTTTATAGTTTTGTCAATGGCGAGAAGAAAGATTTCATGCTGTAATAGATAAGTAATATAAGGATGGAAGAATTAAATAACAATTGGAAGTGGGCTCATACATATTCTTGCAGTACTGTTAATATGGTGATATTAGAAGGGTATCTTTTCATAATTTGATCTTAACTGAAGGAATTCATGAAACGTTGTCAAATAATTACTAACTATCTATGGAACACTATTATATATTTTTAAAGTATAAAGATATTTTTTTTAATAGAAATACAATGTGACTGTGTACTTTGTGAAATGTATTGTTATAAAATGTGGATTAATTGAAATGTATTTCATGATGAGAAGGTATAACGCATGAGACTTAATTATGTTGACCACGAAACAATATTACGAAGATAACTATTGTGTATTTATAGAAAACATAGACAACAAGTTTCATCGCGTATATATTCAAATAGAAAATATAGGTATGTATAATATGTAATTGAAGGATGTTTCCCTATTATTCTAAAAATTCTTAATGACTGTTGTATATAAATGACTTATGCTTATGAATAGAAAAATGTCTTTAAAAAAACGATGCGCCAAGTCCTTTTGTAAAGTATTTCTCGGTGTTTATTCTTTTATTTCAAAAATACGATTAAATATTTGGAAATGTCATTGACTTGGCTCCTTTTTTGATATCACTCCTTTTCGGTGTTGAATTTTTTTAAAGTAAAGAGACTTGGCTGCCTTTTTTACACGGAGTGTTTTTTCTGGGATATCACTTCTTTTGTTAGTTTATTCATACAGCTTGTAGCACATGTCCGAGCAGGGACTAATTTCTTTAAAAAAATACGCCTCAACCGATTTGGTTACTATGAAAAGTTGCGTTTGGTATAAGATGAAAATGATTATCCAAGAAGAATAGCTTAAGTTTCGTTATAATCGATCCAGCCGTTTTCGATACATGACGTCACTTCCGGTTTTGAAATAGCGGCCGAATTCCGGTATAGGTAATAAGAAAACAATCTAGTTTTATCTAGTTGATACCTTCATGAACGACCATCTGAATTCCTAATCCCTATATTTCCGTAAAATCGGTCATGCCGTTTGTAATATATGACGTCACTTCCGGTTTCATTTAGTGGTTCCTGCCGCCATTTCCGGTACCATTAATTTATTTATTCATTTTTCACAATTGATTTTTCAAATAAATAGCAGAATGAATACGCAGGAGCTAGTTCAGTTGCAATCGGTACAGGCGTTTTAGATATATGACGTCACTTCCGGTTTCAGGAATGGCGGCCGAGAACACTGTTACCTTGAATATATAAATTGTATTGTCTATGTTACAATGTAAGTTAATTATGTATGTATTTTAAGTATAATTTGTTGAAATAAGTTAAATATTGCGTATTTATGACGTCACTTCCGGTTTAGAAAATAAGAAAATAATATTTTTTTTATTGATACTTCATATAGATGACCATCTAAATCGAATGGCGCTAATTTCGTTCTAATCGTCCAGACGTTTTTGAGTTATGACGTCACTTCCGGTTTAAAAATGGCGGCACAAAAAATCACAAGAGGCAAGGTATCATCAGACGCCAAAAGTGCATATGTGGTAAAAGTTTCAGGTCGATCGGTTTAGCTGTTTAGGCTGTGGCCCTGTCAACAATGTTTCCTGATATCTGAATCATCATCATCATCATCATCATCAGATAGCTTTAAGAAGGGGTATAATTTCACTGTTTTCATGGCCCTCTAGCTCGCAAATGGCAAAACCTGTTGTTCCCAAATTTGGTATATGGGGTGGGGTGGGCCATAGCTCGAAATTAAGACATTTCACAACAATGTGAGATTTTCCAATTTTAAGATCCAGTAGGCCGAAAATGCCATGTTGTTGCTTACAGTAAAAGTGTTTGGTCTGCTCCTCAGTTTATTAGGCATTTACGGTATGTTGAGTGAGTGTGAGTGTATAGTACGACTTGGCTGGGTGGAGCGACCGCTCCACTAGATTAGTGGACTGTTGTAGGAGTGATTTTGAAGTTATTCCTGATTTATTTATAACCTACCATGAATTTCTGTCACAATTAATTTTTAATGAGACCGAAGATACCTACATTTAAACAAAAAATGTTACCTATCTGGTGGATTTTTGAAGTAACAAGTATGTATTCTATTCAAGGATTCACCTAGTAGGTAGTTTAATATGGTGCAGGGGGAGCTATAAGAATAGTAAAATTAAAAAGCGAGCGCTACAATCGGAACTTGTTTATCTGATCACAAATAATACGGGGATATAGTGAGCATGTTCTGAATGTGTCCTTTCAGTTTTAAGATAAATTCAGCAATAGATTAACTGCCTCAAGCTTAGTTCAGTGTTGTTGCTGTTTGCAGACAAACCTCGACCTTCAAGCCAGTCGCAAAGAATATCGGATCTGGAGAGGCGACAAAACCAGCTGATTCTTCGATAAAGATAAATGTCACATCGACCAAGACGGCCAACTTTATACCACTGAAGGAGGCTTTGAATGCATCTGCCAAGAAGACATCCGTCTCCAAGCGGCAGAAGCAAGTGGAGCCTTCGTTTTATCTCATGAAAGGTAACCTGGACACAAGAGTAGGGTTTGATTACTAGCTAGGTACCAATAATAAGTGACATTACCTTGTCTAATAGCAATCTATTTTCATAGGCAACTAAAAACTGAAAATAAAAACTAAAAGCCTCAACTAAAAAATTATAAAATGTGGTCCTCATAGTGCCAAAAATTTCGTTTGAAAGGGTTCAAACAAAAAATCTCCCTGCGGACAATCTGGGGTTGCTGAAATCACTGGAATCAAGTACTACCAGGTTGATCAAAACACAATATTTTTACGAAAATATCACAAAAACAATGATTAGAGGTACCTTCCAAAAACACGATTTTTTCATGAAATGATGATTTAAAATTTTCCCCTATACATTTATTTTTAATATGCCTAAAAATTAAGAGAATTTTTCTGGGGGTTCTTCGAAACTTCCTTTTCTCTATGTATTTTTTTTAATAAGTAGCACTAGGTAGGTTTATACTATGGGCTGCTCGAAATACGTAGGTAACCCTGCAAACAGCAAGCACTTTTTTAATTTCTACCAAAAAATTATTTGGAAATTCAAAGGGCCAAATTCATATGTTTAAAACTCATAAAAATGCATCAAATCCACTTGATGATCACAATTTTGCTCTGGGGCTATGCGCCCCATACCCGCATCTTTGGATTGCTCTTACCCCAGCGTCCCTTGGTCTTAATTGAGAGATTTGGCGCTGGGATTTTAAACTGCAACTCAAAACGTCTCAAAATTGATTTTGAAGGGCCAAAAAAACTTTAAAAGACGCTCGGTTGGGAAAGGCTTTTTGGGCATTCCCCACACACCTTATTGGAGTGAAAAAGTGTGAAGAATTAAAAAAAACTTTGAATTTGTAAACGAAATACACTTCCGAACGTCTCAAAATCGATTTCAAACTGTCAAACAACCAAAAAACGCCCTGCGGGAAAAGGTGGAGGGGGGGGGGGGGGCACACCTCCCTTCATCCGTGTCAATTTTTTTCCCTCGACAACCATGCAACCGGCAACCATGTCGCCCCCCCCCCCCCCCCCCCTCCCAATGATCTCTCCTGCGCACGCCATGTCTATTTTTACTTTTTAAGGGTCTACATTTCAAAGCTGTTGAAAATTTCTTCCCTCTCAAAACATGGATTGAAAACTGATTCCCGCATCTCTTTGTGTAGGTAGTGACTTGTTTTTCCTTTTTATTCTCCGAACTACAGGGATGGCACCAGGGATGGGCGTGTGTCCATTCAGAAATTAATCAATTTTTAATTTTATTATAACATCAGATTTTTTATTTCAAGCACTTTTTTAACCCGAAAACTGGTAAATTTAGCATCCAAAATTCTTAAAAATCCAAAAACTGTACTGAAGTGTATATATTTCCCTTAAACCAAATATATTCGTCAGCAAATAAGTATGCTCCCCCCAACCCTCCCTCAAATAAGTATCTGTTGCTTGCTTCTCTCTCACCCTTCTAAAAATCCCTAGTGCTGTAGCCATGCCAAGTGGAGATGGTATGGTTTTGCAACCCCCTCAAAGCCAAATTTACATTTAGTACCTACCTATAGGTTTTCTTTCTGTTTTTTTTTAAACTTTGTTATGTTTTAGAAAGCAAATGAAGATGAAGAAGGCCAACTGATTGATTTATCCTTTTATTGGCAGTGTTGCTACGTTTCCGTACAGAACATGGCCGCAACCCCTCTCCAGGCAGCCGCACGGAGGACTTGGCAACACTGCAAGATCTCCGCGAGAAGGAGCTGACAGCGTTGCAGGTGGCGCCCGATGTCGTGTCGGACGAATTGCTCTCCGTCGTGTTCGCGGAGGTTGCGCCCGTGTGCGCCATCCTCGGGGGTGTCACTGTCCAGGAGATCATCAAGGCAGTCTCGAAGAAAGAAGAGCCACACAGGAACTTCTTCTTCTTCAATCCGATGAACTGTGCCGGGTTTGTCCAGAGCATCGGTTGTTAGCTGTCTTCTCCCTTCAACCGGGTAATATCCTGGCAGTTGTGGGGGTGCATCATTCTCATTCATTGCTTGCCACTGGTATATTCTTTACGTGTAATGTTCATGATTTTGAACTCTGATTCTAGGAATACATTTTGAGGCTATTTCATAATAAACTCTCAAGAGTTAGATTCTGAATGTCTACGTATTATTATTAATAAGCAAGAAGTGTAACATTATCAATCCTATTCGTATTTCTTTAATAAAATGATGATACTATAATCAGTACAAGAGATGTTTTTACTTGATTTGTAGCATTTCGCAACATGTCCTTTTTAGTTTTTTTAAACAACTGTTTAAAAAGCATTCAGGCTTAAGTTATGAGTCTAATACAGACATGTAGGATAGTACAGATAGGTGTAGGTCTATTGATGAACAGAAAAATTTGGTAAGCAACAAATTGCAATTTTGAACTTCCATTGTTCTATTTTTCTATAATTAACAGCACCTTATTCAATATTGCATTCGCGTCTCTCTGCCCTTCATTTCCAGATGGGACCTTCTCTGTCTCATCTTCGGTCTTCTCTTCAGAAATCTCTATGGCTTCCATCATTGCTTTCATGACGGCGAGAAAGGATTCTCCAGGCTGGGACATGAAATACGGCGGAACGTCGTGTTCTCGCAGAAGCCGTTCGTACGCAGCTTTGTCCACGGCGTTCTGCACACTGCGCTCGGCAAAGTGTTCCATCTGCTCGGGATGTTGTTTAGCTTCTGGTGGAGGCGGTCGGGGAGGCCGGTAGCGGCGACGGAAGAGGTCTTGGAGCGAGGCGAACGAGTCGCCGAGAGCTTGGCGAAGCAAGTGGCGCTCGATTGATCTCTGACTCGAGGTTCGGGGATCTTCCATCGGGTGCTGAGTGTAGGCTGAAGTCTTCTCCCGTCCAACTGCTCGATACCTTTGTTAGAGAAAATGAAGTAGGTAATCGGCATGATTCATCATGCATGATTTTATTTAATAGAATATCACATTTCATACTGGTTTGTGGACCCATTTTTCAGATGTTAGGTATGGAAAACAAAAACAGTTGGAGAAAAACAGTGGTGAAATTACTGGCTTACTGGATATTTATCAGGGGACCTATTTTCGAGATCATTGGAGTCAAATTCCATACGGATTCACGGCCTCCTGACGTCTGAATGTACAAAATAATAAACTTATTTGGCAGATTGAATGTTATTTTGTTCGGACTGACATCACTTTGAAGTCATGCTTGATACGAGCACTTGAACAATTTCGAAAATAGGGGTCCAGAGCATCGTATAATAACACTATTTCTTTCATATTCACTTCTATTTCTTGAATCTGGAATCTGGGTTGATACTTGATATAGGTAGGTGTTCAGATTATGATTTAGTGAATGTCAAAATGAAAGTCTTTTTTCCTGTTCCCACTTTCACCATTCTTTGCCTCCCAAATGGTAAAGAAGTTTATGCAGTGTACGTTCGGGAAGATAGGCTGAGTTGACGGTCTAGCGTGGCCAGAGATGGGCCGAGTTGACGGTCTAGCGTGGCCAGAGATAGGCCGGCCTAGAAACTGTAGCAACTCAGCCTCTTGCCAACTGTATAGCTTTAAACTGCTTTTCCATATTGGAGCTAAAAGTGCCAAAAAGTGAACTGAATTGTTCTGAAATATGAACTGTTCAGGTAAGCCATGGATACAGGTTTCTGTATGAAAGTGCAATGAATGATGATGTAATCAGCACTGTTAATTTCACAGTCCAGCTAGTTGATCCAGGGTGCCTATTCTCGAATCGAAACCGCATACGAAAATGATCGACTAACTTCTCGAAATCAAGTGAAATCTTTTGTTTTTTGTAATTATGAAAGTAGACAAATCCATTGTGCAGTGGTTCATTTCCGCATTGCGAACTTTTTCAACAAACCCAGAAGTGAACAGCTATTTGGCCTGGTTCTAGAGGAATGGCGGAACTTACTTGAGAAGACCTCTCTTGATGTCCTCGGTGGGATATTGCATCTCCTGGACCACTCTCAGAGTGAATACTTCGGACATTGTTATTTCCTCTCCTCGCCCATCGTTCTTCTGCGCCTTGTCGCCAGCCGGTTCTCTCGTGATCGCCTTCTTGATCGGCAGCGGGTGGTACCATGTCGGGGGATCCCCGTACGTCGAACGCAGGTCTTTCTTTCGCAAGTTGTGCGGCAAGACGTGTTTGGACTTGTATTCCATCAGCCATTTCTCCGACTCTGTCTTTAGAACGGGAGCTAAGATCGTGTGGTATTGTAGACGGGTTTTCATTTCTGTTTCGTTCTCAATCGTACTACTGTCCGATGAATCTGAATTATTCTGTATTTCATCGGTGACTACGGCAGCTCCGACTATCTCTCGTGCCGCTTCAATATCACTGTAAAGTTCCGCGCCATCAATAAATTCACACCCAGTTAAATCTCTTCGTAGCATAAAGTGTCTCGGTTTGCGAGTAACTTTGGTTAGACAGAACTGGTCTTGCTCAGAAACAATTTTTTCGGAATTAATTGATTCCTTCATGCCATATGCGCTGTCTTTAGCTAGGTCATCCGAATTATGGATAACAGTGAATATTTCATAACTTTTGTAACTTAGCTCTTCAGATAGAGATGTTGATGATACATGGTCAGGGGCTTGTTTTGCTTTGAATTCGGACGAGCCGTCGTAATGGATCTTGAACTTGTGACCGTGGCTGTCGGTTGTCTGGCTTAGGACTGCGCTGGTGCCGGATGTGGTGAAACCGGTCAGGTCTACGATGGTCCTAGAAGTCGCTGCGCAGTTGTTGCAGACGCTACTGGACAGAGTTATGATGTCGGGTTCTACCTAAGAGTATAACAGAAATAGGTCAGTTTTGATGTCTCAAGAATGTACCAAAATACAATCACAACTCATCAAGTCATCACCATAATCCATTAAACAGTGAGTTCCTTAAAAAAATATGAACCTAGTTCAGATTTTAGATGCTAATTATAAAAATAAAATACTAACTGTTTTACAAAATATTGTTTCCAGTCCACAGTTTCGGGAGAAAATAAATACCTCAAGGCTACAGGCCTCCAAATTATTAATTTGATTTTGAATTTTCACCTAAAGCTCTGGTGAGCTGTTTTAAAACTAAAAATTTAGTTCTATAATTTTGGTGGGAAATAGCAATTTCAAATAGTTCCAATAGTGATGGTACTTTTATACTGCCTTTTATACTTTTTTGTGCATTTATACTTTTGTATCTGGCCTGTCATCCATAAAGTACCTAATGGACATGAAACCTGATTCGAGTAATTTTCCGCCATAACAAGTTTGAATTTTTACTTTGCCATTTGTTAAATTTACAACTTAAACTCAAGCTTTAACCTACTAAAATGGGTATTTGGGCATTCTTTACAAGCACAAAAGATATATATAATGCCAAATCATGAAAAAATTCCAACAAATATTCCAAACTGAATTGGCCAGTCGGTTGCGAATCAGAAGGCCCTAGATTATTATGATGTGGAACATCTCCTCACATGATTTATAATTGTAAACAGGAATCGATAAAATAAAAATAAAATTCTAAATATATTTCATATATTGAAAATATTCCAACAATACTTCAATATTGATTTTTTGGTCTCTAATGTCGTATTCTTAAGGTGGCTGGATCGATCGATTTTCTGAAGTATTGGAGAGCTTTCACTAATTTATTAAGTGTAAAAAAATGACGTTTATAAATTCTTTTAGCACATAATTTACTTGTATAATATACTGGGTAGTTGTAATAGACAACATTTAAATGGTATTTATACGTTATCTTATTATTTAGAGCAGTATTACTGCCCCAAAGAAGTTAGTTTTGATTTGGATATTGAAGAATTATCTAAAATTTTAACAATACGGTACAATATGGCAACATCGTACTTTGAAAATTTTGATTTGTGTGGAGTCATGATGGCTGAGGCTGCTGAGCTTACACCTAGAGTTTACTTTCATGAAAAGTCAAGCTATCTTTAGTAGGCATTTAGTGCCTTCTAACTACCTTGAGCACTCCCGTGTTGCCAAAAGTATTTTGACTTGATTCGCAATTTGAATTGAATCGCCGTAACTTTTTATTTAGCACACGATGATATTGGTTTATATTTTTTTAATGAAAGTAAATAGAACAAAGATTCTTTCTTATATAGGTTTTTTGAAAATCTATCGAGCCAATTAATTAGAATCTTCATTTGTAGCAAATTTTTGAAACCTGCCATAAGATAACATGGGGAAAATACTGCTTTCTTATTCGCCTATCTCTAAAACTAGACACGGGAAGTATTTTATTTTTTGAAGTGTTGTGTAGGGGATACCAATGAGTGAGTACAGCAAAATTGAACACTATCTGAAAAAATGGTCGATCGACCCAGCCACCTTAAGCAGAAACTCACTAACTCACATTTTATGAAAATTGAATTAGAAAGAAGCGTCCATCCCCAAAAGTCAATTCTATAGTCTGGCAAAACAATGAACTCCTAACTGTATTTACAACCCACAGAGCTCAATTTTAAATTTCACTTACTCCACAAAAATTTATTTCACAAAAATGAACTTAGTAGGTAATTTTTTTAGTGTGTGTTGAACAATCTTTACTAACTAATATACATTTAGTATCAATTATCTCGGACCAACAAAATGTGAGTTTGTGACTTTCTGCTGTAACACTTTCTGCCGATGATATCATTGCCTAGATTTTATAATGTATTACCTTTAATTTGGTGAACCCATCTATGTTTGCTGTGTAGAGACCTTCCGGTGATATTGTGATGTTCATATTCTGGGGCATTTCAATGAGTGCACTTCGTTCTCGATTCTGATACGAGACTGTTGAATAGTTTGGGTGCTCTGCACATGAGACCAGATTCACCGAGACAAATCCATCGTCCTTGAAGAGATCGTCGAAACTGTCATTGGCTTCAGGTTCATGTTTCATCGAATTTTCCTCGTTCTCTGTTGATGGCGATACGCTCATGTGTTGCGATACCTTTTCTTTAACGTCGCTGATGCTACTGTAGAGAGATTGATGAGACTTGCTGGGAGGAGACTGGACGAAGACGTCAAGTGGTTTTGGTGCCTGCTCGATGAGATATCTAATGTTGGCCTTCTCCTCCTCCGTCCACTCGAGCGTCAGCGGCTCGTCGTCGATCGTGAACGAAGTGGTGATGCGTGTGCCGTCGGGATATGCGACGATCAGCTTTCCGTCGGGCTGAAGCAGCACGTGGGTTCCGTCCCCGCGGCGGGTGAATACCTCGCCCAGGAAGAAGTCGGTCGCAGTACGCAGCAGGAACTTGTCGAACTTGTAGTTGATTTCTCCGTCTACTACGCGGTACTGCTGTCCCGACGGTAATATAGCATGGTAATCGGTGATCTCCATTATGGGAGAGAGCGGAGGAAGTGGTAAAGGCAGTCTTGGTGGTCTTGGGTCAATCACTTCGTAACAAATATTAACTCCATCCTGTTCTGATTGGTTGTCAGGCTTCACTTCAATCAAAAACGAATCTCTTTTGTGAACTGGTTTCCAGAATTTTTTACAAAGCACCACAGTACTGTCGGAATATAATATTTCTACTGAACCGTTGGTCATGAACTTTAAGACTGTTCCATTGCTTAAGAATATGCGATAGTCCTCATCTCTGATTTTATCACATTGCGGACCCTTTTGCAAATACTTTTGTTTTATATGGAACGGATCGTGCTCGGATGAACCCACCACTGTTTCTATTATCAAACCAGATGGCCAAGAGGCTGCTAGTTTGTAGTTCCAAGTGGGCTCTGGTGGGGGAGGTGGTGGTGGGGATGCATCGCCGTGGAGTTCTTCATTTGGAGTTTCTGGCTCATCCTCTACTTGAGGTTGCTTTTCTGCACTTGATAATTTCTTTTTAGATTTAGATTTTTTGTCTGGAGTCTTCTTTCCAGAGCCTTTTTGCTCTTTCTTGTCTCCTTCAATTAAACTTTTTTGAGAACTTTTTTTGCGTTTATTTCCAACTGCCTTGTCCACAATTTCTTCTCTCACTGTCAACTCTTCATGTGGTTCTGGAACTACGATTTCGGGTTTCTTGTAGACTTTTTCAAATGCGAGAATTGTTCCGAATGTTGATGTGATGTGGAAGATCACTGGGAGTTGTACAGCTGGCAAGACCGGCCCGGCAATGCTGTGAAATGTCATTGAATGTCCGAGATGTACGTGCTCAATTGCGCACACCTGTTCGCTGTACGAGCGCTGAGCGCACCTGGCTCTCACTGTCGTTCCATCGTCAGAGAAGAAGTACGTCGTCGTCCCTGACGTCTGGACTCGGAGGGTACCGAGGTCGTAACCTATGAACGAGAACGGCTCCCCTTCTTTCCACGACCGCAAGGATAAACGTTTCACAATGGGCAACTTCACTTCTAGCTCTGGAGGCAGTGCATTCTTTGAATCTTTACTTTTTGAACTCTTTCCTTTTATGGACGAGTTTTCTTTTTTACCCTTTTCTCCCTTATCCTTTGATTTCGATGCCTTTGTTTTATCACTCGATTTGGTATCTTTGCTCTTGCCTTTTGATTTTGGTTCTTTCTTTCCATCCTTGTCTTTTTTCTTGCCTTTCTTCCCTTTCTGATCTTCTGCTGGCAATGCTTCAGCATTTTTAGCCAGCAATAAATCATGTTTAATACTTCCTTGCAGAATATAGTCTTCTCCTTGAATGAAGTTATTTTGCAATGGTGGGCCTGTTGATTCAGTTTTGTTATCGTTAAGCTCTGATTTTTCTGCCAATAATTGTTCTGAATCGTCTTTAGAGACATTCTCTTTAGCCCACTCGACTTCTTCCTCGATGACATATTCCTGAAAGTCTCGAAATGCAACAGGAGTTCTCAGAGAGGCCATCCACTCTTGCTGCTTCAATCCTTCCTTGTCCATTGCATCGTGGAAGTTCAACAGCAATACGTCGGTGGGAGGAAAATATTTCCACTCGAAACAATTGTATGTTTCATACGCCTTCGATAGAACTTGTAGCATGATGTTGACTTTGAACTCCTCAACTCCCACAATATCCGACATTGCTTCATTCATTGCGTTAGCGCCGTTTGGCGTTATCAAGCCGACAATGTCTGGGCAAGAAAACATCTCCTTGATGCATTCCAAGTCGTGTGTAAAGATTTCTTTCTCCTTTAGGATTTCAGCTGCTTCTATCTCCTCGAAAGTACCACAAGCGACCACTGTGACAAGGTCATCATTTGCAATGTTCTCCTTCTGCTGACATTGTGCCAAAATATGTAAAACATTATTTTTCCTCAGGCATACTCCAGTTTCTTTTGATTTGTACAAGCATTCTATCTTATTACATCCCATTAGATGTAGATATTTGTACAGAATATTCACTGACACTTTACTCTGTCCCATACATTGCCGTAGCATGTGAAGATGAAATTCAAACTTCAAACTTTCTGATTCATCGTGTGGTTTGTAATGGTTCCAGAGCGCAGCCATGTGGCTTCCTTTGAGAATATTTCTATTGATGTTGCAGAGATTTACCTCTGGCAACATGATGTGGTATGTTTTCTGCGTAATTTTATCCCCGAACATCAGCACGAGAGGATCTCTGCGTACAACTAACTCCGACGGCACCTGGAACAGTCCGTACTCCTCATTGAGTTGTTTGATACGACTATTCACGTCTGACAGCATCGTCCTGATCTTCACATCGTCTGGATTGATTAAGTGGGCTACACTAGGCTCGGATCGATTTATACTTGTTGACGCTCGATTCATGGAAATGTCGATCTGCTCGACCATGCAGTGAAGAACAAAACTCGCTACTGTACACTCGGATGGCAAGAGTTGTACCATCGTGTTGTAAATATCATACCCAGACAAATTTGTTGATACATTTTCTTCGTTGATCGGCAATACTTTCATACCTCGGATGTATTTGATGTGCAGCCGAGAGGTTTCTTCGATATCGTAAAGTAGCTTGGAGATCTCGTCGTACAACATTTGTGAGTGAAAATAACAGTCGGACATGGTGTGCGCTTTGCTCTTGTCAGGTGTAGAGTATGTGAATATAGCCACATTTTGCAGGAACTTTTGCTTAAGAGGATCATTCTCGACAACAAGTCGATCATACTCCACCCAGAAGGACATGATGTCCTGGGCCAGAGTTTCGGTTTCTGCTTCAGTTTTACTAAAAAGTGGTTCCAGATTGAATTTATGCTTATCACACAAGCTCACAATCATACTTTCTCTCTTCTCATGCTCCTTTTTAGGCCGAGGAATAAAACTCGACACTTTATCTGTTTCTAAATCTTGATCGCTTATGTCCGTGGTCTGGGCTCGAATGACTGCTTGAACTGGCACACCTATTTTCATCATTTCAAGGACGAGTTGCCAGTCGAAAAACTCACTGAGGACTACATAAAGTTCGGCACCATTTGGCGGAGAATCATCGATGTCTTCGATGTCAAGCCATTCTTCACCTTGTTTTCTCATCTTTGAGTCAATCTTGTCGAGCAGTTCATCAGGGATTACTTCACTATTTTGTGCTTTACTAGCACCTTTTTTCTTATCCCCTTTGCCCTTATTTTCTTTTTTACTTCCTTCACTTTTACCCTTTCCCTTCTTTCCCTCTTTATCCTTTCCTTTTTTACCTTTCTTCTCTGAACCACCTTTTGACATTCCCTCTGCCTCCTGTGCTCTCTCAGCAAGCACTGTTTCAATATCATCCCGCAACAACTGTTCATTATGTTTTACTGCTCTCACCTGTAACAGCTTTCTGCGGCTAATATCGTCTTCTTTCAGTCTGATGATCATGTACTTGAGATACTTGGCTAACATCTCTACTGAGAGCTCTCCGCTTTTCAGCTGCTGATTGGCAGCGGTGCAGACACCTCGTAGTGGATGTGTTTTTTCTTGCACCGTCTGTCTCAGCTGCTTCATTGTGTCCGACTTGCAAATACTCTTGACAGCGTGACGGAAACCTAACTCGGCATATTGCCTAAACCACTCGATTGAGGTAGTGTTGGACAGGTCAGTTTCCACAAGAAATACAACGTTGCATTTATATGTTCCATCATTGATTGATGCATTAATAAGATTATCTTCCCAATAAGATGATATGTCATCATCAATAAGTTTACTGTCCTTGCCTTTACTCTGTTTTGTACCTTTAGATTTTTCACTCCCTATGCTTTTTGTTTTAGCGGACGATTTATCTTTTTTTGCCATTTCTCGAGAAAAAAATCATAGCTTCTCACTGCCAATTGACATACTTGTAAAGTGATTATTTTCTCAAGGTAGCTAGATAAAAAATGAAGGATAAGTCTCTTATTATATTATTATAAGCATTTATTTGTAAATGAGAACTCCAAATGTACAAATGTCAAATATAATAGGTATGTACGATATAAAAATTAGATAGCCTATTGGGTAGTAATAATAGCAAACATAATTTGCTAATTAAATGACTAATCAGCAGTATGTAGGTACCTTATACACAATAGTACCATTGGTGTGGGGTCCTATATCTAAGTGCATGCAAAACCAGTTACACATCCATTTAATGGAACACATTAATGTTTAATTATTTTTTGTAAAAAAGGATAGAATTGCATAGAACAAAACACTTCATTCTCTCCCAAACAGTAATTTAAATTTCCTATAATCTCTAACTAAAGAGGTAAAAACTTCATTAATCTTGCCATTGATATATTTTTTATAAGTATAATAACCCCAATAGATAAACAAACGTGAACTTCACATTGTAAGAAACATAAAAACAAAACATTAAAGCATGTGCAAATATAAAATATCTTAGAAAATTATATTTATTTATTGCAATTACTAATCACAATGTGATGTGTTTCACACGGTGTTTGATAAATATATAAAATTGAATGACTAAAAAACACTTCACATATTAAAAATCAAAGACACTTTTGGACTAGTACTGAAAATACTTTCCACATTATACCTACACTTTAAGGTTGGTATAGGTACCATTATCTAAAAGCCAGATAGATCTTAAAGAATCATGGATGCAATTATTTATCACAGACAATAATTTGAATTACTGGGAAATATCAAAGTCTGAATTAAGTTTGGATAATGCATCTTCTACAAAGCTCTGAAGGCAGCGAATTGCTTGCAGCATCGCAGCAACTAGAATTGACAAAGACAAAGACAACAATTGGCTTGGAACGATTTCGAGTCTTGGGGTAGCCGAGGATGAGTTGTTTGCTGACGAAGCGATGATGACAACGGAATGTAGGCCCGGAGGCAGTTCCACATCAATCGTCCGCACGGAATCCGATTCGAAGTTCACATTGTCGTAACCTTGAGAAACCTCGGCGCGACTTAGTACGGTTACTGTAGTGTGCTCATTCCTGGAACACCTGTCGATGGTAAACGTACCGAATGTAAATAATGTATGCTGAAGTATGCTGGGCAATTAAATAATTTGTAACTAAAGAGTATTACGTTGCACTATAGTTTTGCGGGGTTTGCACAAATATCTATTCATTTATAAAAATATTCGTGTCAAAACCTTAACTGAATAATTACCTAGAATCAAATTAAAAATCTTTGTTAAAATTTTGAAACCTGCGGGATTTGGCTCAGAGGGTAGAACACAAAGAATCAGCAATATTATAATTTGTTTATTACAAAGAAAATAAATGTTCATTGATGTGAAAAGAGCAATCAAAAATTATGAAAACAATATTACGTTCGATACGTCGGCAGTAGTGATGATGTCGTCTGGTTTGTTTACTTCCGCGTAAACAAGTGGATGGCGTTGACTCTTGCGTAGTGTGTCCCGTGAACTCCAGTCCACCAGCAGAATGAAATGACTGGATATGTCACCTCCTTCAGCTGCGATGCGATGATGTTGTCTAATAACCCCTTGGTTACCAGGACGTCCAGCAGTCCGTGCACAAGGAGTGACCTCCTCGAGCAGTTGGATCAAGTTGGCTCAGGCTGATGACGTTCGTGGCTGCAGACTCGTCGGTTTCTCCCGGAGTTGCAATTCACTAACTTTTATACTTTAACATTTACTGACTTTAATGTTGAAACTGTTCAGTTGATCACTTGTAACTTGAAATTGTCTTAATGCGATATTATTTGCCTCAGCATTAGGCTTGAAGTTTGAATTTACTGGGTTGACGTTTATAAAAAAATGTTATTTTAATGTTTACCTTCGATCACATCGGCACTGTCTCGCTGAAATTATACTATGTTGCGTGCACAAGGCTTCACGGTTCGCGAGGCAGGTCTCACTGCTCTGAGAAAACTCCGACTGATGAAGTTTGGCTGGTAGCTTGACGTTTTATACCCTCTCACCTCGGTTTACCGCCAAAGAATATGATTGGTTGGTTTCGTACACGTGGTAGCTATTTTTAGGCATTCTGTCATTTCTAAAGCCCGCGAAACGACTTTCTTTCTGCACGTAGGCCCATGCTTTTCTTGGAATCACTGAAAACTAGTCTGGCTGACTGGTTTTGTAGCGTTATCACAATGACTGGTCCACTTGTTATTACGTGGTGACATCACAATTTAGGTAAGGTCACATACTTTTTATATGGATTCACTCACTTTCTTGATATAATTGCACATTGTTAAACTTATTTGATTGCTCGTTATATTTTTGTCTATATTTTGATTGCTGTTGAATTTTAAGATTGTAAGTTTACATAATGATTCTAATTAATTACTTTGTGTTCAGTTAACCTTGACTCTAAGAATGCCATGCTACAAGCTTGTTCATTCTTTAAACCTATTTCAAGCAAACATTATTATTTTTTAAAGTTAATTTTCTAACCTAGATAGGCCAACTTGTTACAATTTATTGAGGTGAGGTGGTGATTTCTGAAATAATCTGTATTTGCAAACATTCCTGATCTAGGGTTGCCAACTTTACAAGCTTGGGGTAAACAAAGATCACACAATCACAAATATTTTGGGGAAAACACGTACACCGTACGTACGAAAACACGGCATCTTATGAAAGCAATTGGGGGTCCGGAGGGCGTTTCAGGCGGGTCAGGGTTGCACAGGCACGAGAAATTTTTGAATATCAAATGTGCTTTTGGGCCTTTTTCATGCCTTCTGGACTACAATCTTCGGTGATTTGATATTTGGAAATTTTGATAATTTTATTTATTCACTGAATATTGTATTAGGTACTTATTAGTGTAAGTTCCATATTTTCAACAATTCTGGACATTATGCTGTCCAGAATGAGGTAATTCTGGCATCGGGACAATGTTGTAAAATTCAGGAGAATCCGGACGTTGGCAAACCTATTCTAATCTTCTGTTATCAATTTTAATTTTTTATTTCAGCTAAGTTTCTCTCCAAAATGTGAAAAGATTTTATGACCAGGGGTGGGATTACATAAAATGAGAACTACCATGTCACGGTGACAAGCTTCTCATCTCAATGTTATTCACGTCCATCTAGGGTCTTGTCACCGTGATAAGTAAGTTATCATTTTATGTGATCGCACCCCTGGAGGTCTATTCTAGAACGTTTTCCCAATTCCATTCTGATGGAATCCGGGTCACGGCCATTAGGATGAACATGAAATCCATAAGGATTCCATGGATGCATGGAATCGAATTCCAGCAAAGTTGGAAAAAGGATCTAGAATAGGGCCCCAGTGAGAGTGAAGGGAAGTGAGCCAAATAACATCCTTCTAGCAGCCAAGTGGTTTTATTCACCTGCATTCTGTAGGCCTCGTCTCGCTCGAATCCTCCGAGTTGATCGTGCATCAAGTAACCGAAGCGGCGTCGACCGTAGTGAACGCAGCGAAGTTGCGTACCTCGGGGTGCAGCACGACTTGCGGCTGGTGGATGCTCATGGTGCGGAACTCGCCCACGAACGTCAGGATGTAGCACGCAAATGCGATGGCCGTCGCCCACTCATTGGCCGTGCTCACGATGTGGAGCTCCCAACCTCCGTCGTCCGGGTGCCATTTGCGGGGGTTGGTACCTACAACAGTTCATAGACATATATAAGTGTAGATGCCTATGATCAGTTAGATGCACGTTGGAAAATTTCCAAAGCAAACCTATATTTTTTTTTCTTTTTGTAAAAATTAATGATAAGTTATTTATCCAATTGGACTTGGAGGACTGTAACTAAAATGTATGTGTAATCTCAGCAGAAATGTGCAAAAAACAGCAGAATATTTTTTTGGGGACGTCTTTTTAATACATAGGTATTGTAGAAGCAACAATTCATTACTTTTTTAAAGTACTTTTTTTTGTACATTCAAACAAATAATAAACAGTACCTCAAAAGAAAAGTATTGTCTGATAAAGGTTTGATGGCATCATCCCATGAAGTCTGTGCTAATGCATTATGTAACTCTAGTAGGTGAGCTCTGATTTCATTGATAATAACAAGGATTGATTGTCAAGGAACCTGACCCAGCCAATCCATTTTGTGCAAAGTACCGTTTTTAATTGGTTTGAGTGTACTCTATCTGATGTATTTTAAATGGTTTGTAATTACTAAAAATTCTAAAAATTTTGCCAATAATACAATACAAACAACACTGTCTTAAGCCCCATTTACACGGTGCAATTTCTTGAACAACTTCTGTGCCACAGAGGTTCTGCTCGTGCGCAGTATCACTTTTGAGATGATAAAGGGAATCTGCACATGTGCAGAACTTTTGTGACACAGAAGTTGTTCAAGAAATTGCACCGTGTAAATGGGGCTTTAGTCCAAAAATTAGCAAAACTATGATGTACAACGCATTTCCCTCAATACCATTAGTTCATGGTCCCTGTGGGTTGGTTCCTTATCGCTTAACTACGTCCCATTTGGAGGACTACTCGAAGGTCACAGTCCGACCTGATAAAAGAAACTTCCTACTAACCGTGAAAGTAGATGAATCGAGCGACTACGCCTGTAATGGAGGCCACAGTGGATGTGACTGTGCTGAGTAGTGCGATTCCGATGCGAAGGTGAGCGATCATCATTCCGTGAGCAATCGGGTGCATGTAGTATGATACGATTGCCTAGAAGAATTAAGCGATCATTACTATGGTACTCTTTTGAAACTTTCCCTTTTTGTGTGTTTTTGAAGGCACTGGTCAGGTTACACAGTTCATTCAATCAATCTTAAATTTTGCTGTAGGTACACTCCTGGACACTGAAATTGGCCCGCGGTCAATGTTCAAGCGGCACTACGGCTAGTATTTATTTATTTATTTAAAGTAATTTTTCGGCCCTAAACTCACACTAGCCATTCGGTCTTTGTGCCAAAAAATTACATTAAAATAAATGTTAATAAATAATGTAAATTTTATCTTCTCTAGTTGCCTAGCTAGTACATTTCCAGAGGACTGTTTGAGCAAAATTAAAATATGAAAATTAAATACCTGCAACCATATGTACACAGTTCCTATGCCAAAACTGAGGAATGCGCCGAAGAAATGTACAGCCATTACACTGGTCTCTTGAAAGTTTGCAACGATTGTTATTCCAATACATGTGGTGCAGCCAACCCAAATGCTCCATCGGTTATATTTGAGTACTGACGATGAGAGTGCGAAGCAATGGTGATATTCTTTAACCTGACGATATCGTATATAGATAACGATTAACACTGTCAACAATAAGAACAATGATAAGTATTCAAAGCTTGTGGAGTCCTGTCCAAAACACATTATTTTGTTAAGGACACCCCCCCCCCCCCCCCCCCCCCCCCACAGTTATGAATTAAATTGCATGGCTCAGTCATATTCCATTCTACTAACAATGAAATACTTGACTGCACCAACCAACTATTGCAATGGTCTGTGGTAATATCCTGCTTCATCAGACAGGAGGGCAATTTTCAAGATCGGTTGATTAGTTTTGCTGGAATTATGGCCTCCTGATGACAGACTAAACAAAATAATAAATTAAAATGGCAGACTGAATGCTATTTCATTCAGACTAAGTCACTGTGACGTCACACTTGATTATATGAGCACTCATAATATGCTAGTTAGTAGGTACCTACCACACGTTCACGGAGTTTCCAATAAAGGGATATTATGCAGACGATGTTTCTTCGGTTGACGCTCCTTGTGTTGATGTTGGCCCCCAAAAGGGCCGTTTTACACGACGTTTCGACAGACGAAGCTCTGTCATCTTCAGGTGAAGACTGGGTCACCTGAAGATCACAGAGCTACGTCTGTTGGCCCCCAAAAGGGCCGTTTTACACGACGTTTCGACAGACGTAGCTCTGTCATCTTCAGGTGAAGACTGGGTCACCTGAAGGTCACCTGAAGATGACAGAGCTATGTCTGTCGAAACGTCGTGTAAAACTGCCCTTTTGGGGGCCAACATCAACTCAAGGAGCGTCAACCGAAGAAACATCGTCTGCATCTGACAACAGCTCCCAGACCCTAAGTCAACTCAAAGGGATATTGATACTAGTTATTAGCATGTGAAGTATTAGGTACTTACATAAAAAAGCACCCAAATTCATAAACTCTGCAAACACACAACTTTCTGGTGCATATGTTCCCGTATCACTGATGTAGGGAAAATCAGGTGGGACATGATGTTCCAGTACTGCCATAATGTACCTGTAAAGCACAGATGACGCTTACTTAGCGGACATGTGAGGGTTTACAAAACAATTGTGGCAGAGTGTAATAAAATGTAGGTACTTACGTTATTATAAACGTACACGGAAATATAATAAATACTGCCAATGGTAAAAAATGTAGGTTTTTCATAATGAATAGAAAATGACGTTTAGAGGTTATGTACAAACAAAGGTCTGCTTCACAACCCTCCTTTACTTTGCTAATGGCACCGTAGCACAAATATGATATTTCTCTACTTATTGTGCTCAATAATTTTAAAACATCGCGTTGAATTAACACTGTTATAGCCTGCTGCTATTACGAATGACATTTTCCTTCTTGTATCTTGACACGGCACCAACAAAACCGGCGAACTTGCGAAGCAAAAGAAACAGCTGATCAGCGTCACAGCTGACCTCGAGAAATACAATGGCTGACGTCAACTCAACTTGTTGAATTTTCCATGCTACTAAATTACCAAATTTTAGTTAGTTAATCATGATGTCTACATATTTTGATGAGGTAAGAGTAGTGAGTACATAAAGTTATATATGAAAAATGTATTTGTAAAATGCAGGAATATTTATAAAGCCTAACAACATTCCTCATAAAGCCAAGTGAACTGCTTCAGTTCAGTTCAGACATCTTTACATTTCAAAAACTGTGGTTTGCCACAAAAAGAAGCAGCTTTTTATGCAATATGCATACTTGAACATGGGCCAGAGATTTTAAACCAGGACCGGAACTAGTATACGTTCCATGCTTGTAGATGAAGGAGCATGTCCCTTCGGATAGACGCACAGTTCTGTCGTGGTGGTTGGAACTAATATTTGGATAAAGCCCCAGAGGACTTCCCATCAGGAAACATTTACTTGCTAAACTTTAAACTCATTGACTTTATTTTCTAGGAGCATCCACGAAATCTCATTCCCACACTTTGTCGACAGTTCTATGACCTTGGCTGGGTCACTGGAACAGGCGGCGGCATCAGTATAAAGCTTGGGTAAGTTAGTTGCGTCCAAACAAATCTTTAAGAGGCAAATGGAAGCGAACGGGAATCGCACGGTTCGTCAGAGTGTTTTTTTGAAATTATGTCTTCCCACTATATAATTTTAAAAAATCAGATAGTAACGAGGTAGGTAACGACCCACAATAGACTAAATAATGCCACATACTGGAGTACTTTATGACCTCTGGTACAATCTCAAAGTGTTATACGATATTTTTAGTAAAATAATCGTATTTAACACTTTGAGGTCGCACCAGAGGTCATAAAGTACTCCAGTATGTGGCATTATTTAGTCTATTGTGGGTCGTTACCTACCTCGTAAAATAAGTAAAATAATCGTATTTAACACTTTGAGGTCGCACCAGAGGTCATAATGAACTCCAGTGTGGTATCTGATTTTTTTAAATTATTTAGTGGGAATCTTGACAAAATTTCAAAAAAATGCTCTGACGTACCGTGCGATTCCCGTTCACTTCCGTTTGCCTCTTAAGTAGGACGTCAAACTGCCGAAACTTAAAAAAAAATGATTTCCATTTTATTAGGAATGAAATCTATATTGCACCATCAGGAGTACAAAAGGAGAGGATGCTGCCCGAAGATCTCTTTATCCAGGATATTGATGGTGTCGATATAGAACTACCACCTAAAGAAAAAAAACTGAAGAAAAGTCAATGCACTCCATTATTTATGTGTGCTTACACTGGTATGTATATTTAAACTAGGAAAACGCTTGGTGTAATGCGTTGATGAGTGAGGCCGGATATGCGCAACACTCCAACCGAACACAATCCACTCAATATACATACAATTACTGACTACTACATCACTACTGATTTTCATTGCAACTTTCAAGCTATAAACTTTGAAACAATTGAATAAGCTATGAAGTTGGTAATTTTCGATCAAACTGTTTGAGATGGGTTTGGAACTCATAAAATGTCAATAAGTTTTACTACTTGACTGATTAGGTTTAAAATGTGTAATATTATAGATACGTAAAGTTGGTCTTGATCACCATACAAAATTTGAACGTAATCGTAACATGTTGATTTTCAACCAATCAAAAGATATTATTGAAACGTAAACCAATTGGGGGATTTGGCTAAAACTTTGTAAGATTTGAGACATCAAAATTTTTGAAAATTTCCTATCCGTGTCCAGGGTTGGGTAAGTTACCAAAAATAAAGTAACTTTAGAAAGTTACGTTACTTTCTCCAAAAAAGTAACTAGTTAAAGTTAAAGTTACTGAGAAAATATAGGTAACTGAAAGTTACTTTTTCAGTGAAAGTTACTATGAAAGTTACTCTAATAAAAATTGATAATTTTGAGGGAAAACTGACAACGGGATGGCAGTAACCACGTGACATTATGTTGACTGGTGATGTATCAATGCGCGGGGGGGGGGGGGGGGGGGGGGGTTAAGCAATAGATGACCATTTCATTTCGCATGTAGAGCAAGCTAAGACAAAAGGAGGGGAGGGGGAGGGGGAGGGGGAGGGGAAGGGTTGGTTAGGGTCGCGCGTACTCAGGTAGGCAGGAAATGAAATGATTTGATGCGTGCTAAATTTAGATACAGGTAAAATGTTTGGTTTACAATGTCAAGTTTTCTCTCAGGAGAGAAGGTTTAACGTGTTCTAAAGTAACTTTCTTGGTAACTTTTAAAAATCAAAAAGTTACCGTAGAAAAAGGAACTTGGGCGTAATTCAGTTACCAGGTTTAAAAAGTATTGAGTTACCATAAAAGTTACTGAAAAAGTAACGCGTTACCGGTAACGCGTTACTTTTGTTAAGTTACTACACAACCCTGTCCGTGTCCTGGGAGAGATGCACCCCAGCCATACATTGGTAGGTTGGAGACGAGGTTTATCTTGACTGCATTCCCTCCACCAGTACCCCACCTATCTCTCCATCTCTCAATAATCCATTCCTCAACTCACGAGAATGATGCAATTACAAACAATTGACCAATGTAGATCTGACCAAACTACGACGTCATAAAACAAAAGTCAATGTTTGGTCACAACCAAAGAGCTTGTATACACAACAAATTGTATACATGATATTATTAGAATAATGTTGAATTCGTACAGAATTTAACAGTTTTACAATCAACAATTTGCCGTTAATAATAGTATTGCTTTAAGCTATCTACTTGAATATTGTTCAGTCTTAATTAACTTCTCATAAGAGAGGAAGGGCCTTTTTAAGTTGACGAAACTATCCAGTGACAGACGCCATTAAAAAGTAAAACGCTTTGGCAGCATACCTGGCAAAATATTATTTGTTTCGTTGTAGCATCTGTAATAATTGTCCAGCAAATCATCAAACATGATTTATATGATTTAAATATATTGATTGTACTATTTCAAGTGATAAATTAAACTAGATTAAACACGTGTGAGCTATTTCTTTGATCTTTCTAAATTTCATTTGTTTGAATGAAAAATTGTTTTTTCTAACAACCCTGGAGTTACCATGGTAATACTTTTGTCTTTCATAAGGCAACGCCCACCTACATTGGTCAATTGTTGGTTGGGATTGTTGAGATTTAGGAAATATGAATATTAAATTCAGTTTAACCTAACTAAAAACAATGCAGCTGGTGATTAAGTGGCAGCTTAGAAAAAGTGCAAATATTTAAACTTTTTTTTTGTTGATATCCGGGTATATTAAAATTGTACTTGAATGTAGAATGTACTATTTTCACATATTATTTATTCAGTGTTTTATGTAGTCCGCGGACCGCAGCTAAATTAAACATTTGGTCAATTTGACTGTTGAATATCTGTAGCTGTTAGCTATTTTCCGCATCGTGCCACATTTTAAATGAAATTTCAGAATAAAATGTGAAATTCAATCAATAGATCAGAAAAAAACATACTGATGTAATAATCAAAATCTACCCATATTAAAAAATATTCTCAAATGGAAAAGTAATAGAATGTATCTTCCGGTTTCAGCTCGCTTCGCAGGAGCAGTTATTCACACTCACTCGAAGGCAGCTGTAATGGCAACGTTGCTGTACCCGGGCAAAGAGTTCCGAGTTACACACTTAGAAATGATCAAAGGAATCCGGAATCAACAAGTTGGCCGCAACTACAACTACGATGAAGAGTTGGTTGTGCCGATTATTGAGAACACCCCTTGGGAGGCAGATTTGAAAGACAGGATGGCTCAAGTTATTGTCGAGTATCCTCAAACGACGGCGGTGCTAGTTCGTCGGCATGGCGTGTACGTGTGGGGGGACACTTGGCAGAGTGCCAAGACACAGTGCGAGTGCTACGACTATTTATTCGATGTTGCCGTTCAAATGAAACTTCACGGCTTAGACCCACTTGCCAAGCCCGTTGATTATGAGTTGAAATATCAGAATGAAAATCTCGAGAAGAAGGTGATGTTTCCATTTGTTTGAAATTGTGATTATTGAATCAATATTTTGTTTAAACTTTTGTTATCAAGCCAATCGCATGACTCCCTGAATTGTACCATTGATATGAATAATTTCCAATTTTTGTAAACTTTACAAGATATTTAATATATGTAACATAATTATAAGTTTATCTACAATTGTGGAGAAATAACATCACCATGTCCTCAATCGGCATGGGTTCCAAAGAGTTCATCAACAGCACTAGCGAAGTTAGAGCAAACTTTGAATGGAAGTGGATCAATCTTGTCTTCATCTCCGGCCCGATATTTGCCGGTTTGCACAAGGATCCCTTTCATCCCGAGTGCTTGAGCACCGGCTATGTCGTCACGAACATCCTGGAACAAAATATTCATCCAAAAACTCGTTCTACTTTGCAGGCTTTCAATTCATCTGATCTGAAATAACAGTGTGACTGACGTCTCCGATCATAATGGCTTGCTCGGGCGGAATGTTGTCCAACGCTGCTGTGAAGAAGTTGGCCGACGGCTTGCCAACCACTTCGCTCGCGCACTCTGCCGCAAACTCCAATGCCTTGACAAACCCGCCAGGTCCAAGCGCCATTCCATCCGGGCGCTTGTAATAACGCCCCTTGTGGATTGCAATCAGCCGAGTCCCCTTTTTACTCAATACCCTAAAAAATTTGTTGTTCACATGTACCTACCTATTTGTTTTTTTGAAGTCCTAGATTTCTGATTTATTATTTTAATTAAAATACATTGTGCCATATCTACGCACCTGAATGCATTGTTTAGTTCTACATAGTTGAATTTCTCAGGGGCAAGGCCAACAACTACAGAATCATATTCGGCACATTTATTCACGGTTATGTCTGAGAAATCTTCCAGGGCATTGTCGTCCACTAAAAGAAGTGGGTTCAGTTTGCATGAAAGTAACAAGTCGCGAGCTGCCCAGAGTGAACTGAATATCTCATTTTCTTGTATGTCAAATCCAAGATTGGTTAATCTTTCATACAGATATCGCCTTGATTCCTTGGTAGTGTTTGTCACAAATTTGACAGGAACCTTGGACTGTCTTAACCTAAAATCGTGAACAAGCAATAGAAAAACAAATTTGACAGTATCCATTATGGTGTAATATTGCCATTATTCAAAAGAATGATTACCTTTCCAAAGCTTTTATTGCACCTGGTAAAGCAATGTCATCAATATGCAGTGTTCCACTTAAATCAATCAAAATAACTTTTACATGATTTAAAAGAGATGCCATTTTGGAAACAGCCTTCTTAACCTGAATTCAAGGTCACGATATCTCAAATTAGCATGGCTGTGGAGGCACTAGGCGGGAATTTAGAAATGTTATTTCTAAATTTCTGGAGTTACCTAGTTCTTTTATTTATTTCACGAATTTATTTGAATACCAACACATTTTCAAGAAGAATTTATTAAGGATTGGATATGCTGAGGAAATTAAGTAAGAAGGTATAATGAAGTTTCGTTACAACCACTACACTCTGTACACTTGTCGTTCGATCCTCCTCCTCCTGTGAGCTGCCTGTTATCTGAGTAAAAATTATAGTTCCTCACTTGCCGTCCCGGGAAGGGGCCTCCACCGTCACCTTGGCTATTCAAATGCGCGACGGTGGTGGCCCCTTCCTGGGACGGCAAGTGAGGAACTATAACTTTTACTCAGATAACAGGCAGCTCACAGGAGGAGGAGGAACGAACGACGAGTGTACAGCCGGCTGTGGTTACAACCTTTATTGTCGAGTCACACGATCCTATTCCTAAGATTTGTGTTTCTTCCCAGGCTTGACCGAGGACACTTCTTCTTCTTTTCTCTTGGTTTGAGCAGTCTGCGAGGGAACACTGAATCCAGGGATCTGGAAGAATTAAACATCTCTCGTCAGATACTTCTTGCGTAAACTACGTACGGTGAATACACATAGCCAATGAGGTTCACTGCACATTTCATGCTTTCAGCTAGAGTATTGAGGGTCTGTCCCAAGGAACGTGAATTCTACTACATGCTTATCACTTATCAGCGATTATGCCTGAGGCTCTACCCAGCAAACACAGCACTGCACGCTTTGTACATTAATTGTGCCTTCCCGACGCATCATGTGCAAGGAAAGTGTTGGGCATTGTACGGTTGATACAAGAAAGATATCTGTTCGTCTACACACATAAATTGCACCTTCAGAGAGTGTACCTTTTGTATGCTGGGCCTGTACCCGCGTACAACACTGGAATTTATTTGCACACGCGACAATACCGGGCCAGTGTCTACCGACGTGTATGTTTCTTGCATACCAAAAGCTGCACGCGCAACAATACCGGGCCAGTGTCTACCGACGTGTATGTTTCTTGCATACCAGAAGCTGCACGCGCAACAATACCGGGCCAGTGTCTACCGACGTGCATGTTTCTTGTATATAAAAACTACACGCGCAACAATGCCGGGCCAGTGTCTACCGACGTGTATGTTTCTTGCATACCAGAAGCTGCACGCGCAACAATACCGGGCCAGTGTCTACCGACGTGCATGTTTCTTGTATACCAAAAACTACACGCGCAACAATGCCGGGCCAGTGTCTACCGACGTGTATGTTTCTTGCATACCAGAAGCTGCACGCGCAACAATACCGGGCCAGTGTCTACCGACGTGTATGTTTCTTGTATTCCAGAAGCTGTACGCGCAACAATGCCGGGCCAGTGTTGACCGACGTGCATGTTTCTTGTATACCGAAAAACTACACGCGCAACGACACCGGGCCAGTGTTGACCGACGTGTATGTTTCTTGTATACAGAAATACTGCAAGCGCAACAATACCGGGCCGGTGTTGATCCGACGTGCATGATTATTGTATACACACAAGGAGTGCACTCAACAATGCTGGGCTGGTATCAACAGGAGTGCATGTTTCTTGCGTTGCGAAACAACTCTATCGGAAACATGCAAAACCATTGCTGGCCCAGTGTTGTACAACGCTGTTATTCGTTCCACTTTCTTGCCTACCCAATCTGTATAGTCACGCTATGGATGTGTTTAGATAATTTAAAGCGAAAATATAAATAAAGAAAACATGAATATATCTATGCGAAATCAATTCTAATCTATATCAGTTGTATTATTTCACATCCTAATACATGTCCGTGTGTTTTTTTCAGTTTATACTCGCAATAAGTCTTCAAAATGAGCATTTTAAATATAAAGTGCACGAAAAGTGCACGCAATGGTGCCGGCGTGGTACAAATATTGTATACGGTCATCCACAAGAAATCAAGTATTTCAATGTTACTTAAATATAAAATTAATTATATAAGTATGAATTGGACTTTCATGACGTATATAATAATTTCATATATCAATATTTTAACGGGATGTTTTAATTATGAACACATTTTATTTGTTATGCTTATTATATTAATTTCTTTGCACTGTACAAATTAATAACATAAAAAAATTATTTGATGTTAAAATTGATGAGGAAATTGAAAATACTATGATATTTAATGCATTCTTTTAAACAAATTGAATTGCGCGGTATTGTAGTGCCCCAGCAGTAGGTACCCGTTTTGTATCAGAATTGTGTCGTACGATCGCTCGCGCTCGCTCGCCGGTCAAATGTCTTATTTCACCCTCGAAGCTCCATCGTCACCGTGGAGGAGTGGTTACATCGGGAGCGCGCCAAATCGACGACCGGAGTTCGAATCCAGTGTATGTCTCATAAAATTGTCTTTCATGTACTAATTGCAATGTCTTCTATCACACAGTACAAACTACCTCCTTGTATAAAACTAGATAATTTTTTCGATTTTGAATACTATAATATTTGTTTTAAATACGGCAACATGAACTAGTAGCGATCCCCGTAGCTAATTTTGGAACTAGCGTTTTATATGCGAAAGAGCAAGTGCAAGAAAGATGCCGTTTTATTGGCGCAAATTTTGTGCACGCAATCCGCACGGACGATGCACGCCTGGTGTTGGGAGTGTGCCTTTCATGGCTGCAAGATTAGTGCAAGTAAGTTAACGGCGAGGTATCTTTTCATGGCAGTTGGTTTTGTGCAAGAAAGATGCTGGTCCGCAACTGAGTTGGTGCACGCTGTACATGATGGAAAATGTGCATATTTTCGGGACATGATTTTGCCGGCCCAGTAACTTCTGTACAACACAAATACAACACCGCATGAAGGTACAAAAATGATACAAGGCGTGCACTCTTGTGTTTGCTGGGTAGTGACGGCGATCTATACTCAAGTAGAGTAGCGGTGAATTATTCAGTTCATTATATCAGTTGGCCATGTAAACAAACACAGGGTGAATAGTTGACCGCTACTTGTGCATAGATCGCCGCCGATGACGTCACTAGAGCCTCGGGGTATAATCGCATACATCTGCTGATAAGCATACCTAGTAGAATTCACCTTCCTTGGGTCTGTCTCAGATTAAAAAAGGAAAGATAACTTCCTACATATAAAATGAATTAAATGAGGAAATTTAAAGCCACTTTTTTTTAGATACTTATTAAACATTTTACATTGTAGGTAGTACCTAGTCTATTATATAGATTGTGTAATTTTTGAAAATGATTCGACACTTAAAGTTCTATACTTAAAGTATAGTCTGGTCCTGACAAATGATTGTTTTTTTCCTATATCCCCGTGGTTTATTTTCACATACAAAGTATTTTTCAAAAACAGACTTCCCAAAAACTGAGGTGTGGTTTCTGACCTTAATTATGTACGAAAATGGGTTGAAATTGGGATGAAAAACGTACTATTCTTAGTAATTTCCTTCAAGGGACCAGAATTTTTAAAACATACTAAAGAAACAATTTAACATGTGTTCTTATGAGGGAATGCCAGGACCTTTTGAAAAAAATGTATAAGGGTGAAAAACGTATTAAGGAGAAATGTACTAAAGAGGTTCCACTGTATTTCATTACAGCCCACATTCATTCAAATTCTTGCGAGAACTGATGACGACCAAAAGCACTATTTGACAGATTGCAATGTTTTGAACGAACCGTCGAGAAAAATGTGTCAGACGCCTCGTTCAGGAGGCCGTGATACACTTCTTCCTGACACAGGAAGAACGACACATTTCGTCTTGCGTTACACATTGCGTCTGACATATTTCAAAACATTGCAATCTGTCAAATGCTGCTTTTGGTGAATAGACATCTCGTTTTCACAAGAAGTGAATGAATGTGTGCTGTACGTAATGAAATATGCCATTTGTATTTGATTGTTGACACTGAGGTAGGCATCAATTTCTGTTATTTCGCGATGTACTAATTATAACTTTTACTGAACTCGTTACGATTGACATGTAATGATGTAAGTGACTTGCCCGCACGCGCACTGGGTGCATACTCACGTAAGTGACCATCTTTTACTGTTAATAGCGCATACTCTAGGACTTTAAGACGGCTGGGTAGTGAGTTTGACTTTGAAGAGTTTTTTAATCGATTTTTATCAATATCTTTTACCAATGTAATTGTTAACAAAATAAGGCTTTGCACGCGTATTCAGAACAGTCAATGAAAATAATTCCATAGCTTGTAATGGTTTATTAGATTTACTTTGTCCTACAGACGTTTAGTGCACGAAAATTAGTAAAATTATGGCACTAAACATCTTTTGGACAAAATAAACCTAATAACTTATTCCAAACTATGAAATTATTTTCATTGAACGCTTCTGAATACTCATACAAAGCCCTATTTTGTTAACAATTATTTTGGTAAAAGATATTGATAAAAATCGATTAAAAAACTCTTCAAGGCCACGCTCACTACTCAGCCCTCTTAAGCATCGAATAGCATCTTCTCACTCGCAGCAAGGTTGCGATGACGTATGAGATCAGTGGTTGAACTGTATAATGTGCAAGATGCTTACTGGAGGCGAGACGAGCAGCAAGAGCACGCGCTCGTGCTGCAGGTTGCTTCGGTCGAGGCTCAGCTGCACGGTGACGGGATCGAAGGCGTGGAACACGGCGTCGCCACATCGCTGCGTCTGGTCCTGGAGCATCATTCACACAATTACACTTTCAAGTCACACGGTCAATTGCCAGCTCTTCGATATTGCTTTCAAACCATTGTTCAAACCTTTGTATTGTTTTCAGATTATTGGAAAATATTATGGATCATATCAAGAATTTCATTTTTTTCATTTCTCATTCCTTAGAATTTCTAGAAAAAAGGTTAATCTCAATGTAATAATAAATTTTAAGAGATATGTGCACTGCAGTATACCTACTGCCATAACCTAGTACAAAAATGTAAAAATATTTTTGTTTAATCTCATCAGGCCACGAGGCGTGGCCAGCTGGTCTCCAGTAGTCCTGCGGCCCTAGTGTTGGTGGGAACACCCACCCCCTGACCCATTAAATTGGAACCAGCGGATAGATTATTATTTAATCTCATCAGGGCATATTCACAAAATTACATAATTTTATTTAGTTTCACAAAACTTCAAATTTTACAAGTACTAAACTATTTTTTTTGTACTTTTTTAAGTAAGGTTTGTGAAAAGAGTTCATATGAATTTTGAAATATTAAATAATTCTACCAAACTTAGAATGGATTCCATTAATCAAGGACAGTCCTCATACCACAGTGTACTTCACTGAATGAATCACAAACCTGTTCATCGTAAATGAATTCCGGGTCGGTGGGTTTCCGAGCCGTGGTGTACATCGTTCCCTCCAGGCCGTACTTGGGTATCAGGATCTGCAGCGCATTGCGACGCACGTAGAGCACGTAGCCAGCCTCGTCCTCCACTTTGTTGCGGAAGAACAACTGGGAAACAGCAATGAACATTATGATTATTATTATGTGAAAAAGAAATTGAAAATTAATCATAGAATATGGAAATAAAATAAATATAATAATAAAGTACACACACGGTCAGAAAAATTGATGGTAAATGGCTAAGTTGGAGTCTGATTTACTGTCAATATTTGTTAAATGGAAAAATAATAATTATGTACGTATTTTTTTTTTAAGATGGCCGACGTGGCCAGTCGACAGAAAATGCTCGTGCTGCAGATGATCGAAAATTTCAAAGTGAGGGAACTGCAGCGAGTGCTCGAAAAGGCTGGGATCAGCAAGGATGGGAAGAAAGAAGAATTAGTGGAAAGACTTACTTGTGCAACTACAGCAGTATTTGAACTCTGCGAGAGTGTGGGTCTGGTGTTCAGCAACGAGACATTGGATGCGGCCGCTGTCAAGGTGGGTGGTAATTCTACTATCGACCTATTGAAGGATATTATTGCGGAGAAAGAAAAACGGCTCGTGGCCCAAAATGAGGTAAATACCTTATTAAAGGAGAAGATCAAATTTATGACTAAAGAAACTGTTGCGGCAAATGGAAAAGGGGCGTCGCCTAATGTTTACTTTAATAGTACGCAAAGGAGCCGCCCCACGGCTGCTGAAACTACCGTGGCAGGAGCTAAGCCAGATTCGGCGGAAATTTCAAACAGGCTGGCCAGTCGTGACAGAGGCTACCTACCCCTACCACCCCTACCTCCACTGCTACCCCTCTCTCCGCGTGTTGCCGAGCGGGTTTGCGATTATGAGGCCAGGGGGAGGGGTAAATCAGATGAGAGTGCCCTGGCGAAGGAAACCACAATAACAACAAATGAGGGTCCCTCACGTTTTGATGACACTACACTGATCCATGATGGATTTACGGAGGTGAACACCAGGAGGAGACCCCGTCAAAAGTTCACGCTCGGTACGGCGCCTGCTCCTGAGGGGTCAAAGAAACTAGCAGTTGCAGCGAGAAGGAGCTATCTACATGTTTGGCGGTTGAACGTAGAAGTCACGTGTGATGACGTCATCGCATATGTCAAAGATAATCTAAATGACTCTTCGGACTCGATTACTTGTGAAAAACTAAATGCTAGGGGGGAGTACAGCTCATTCAAAGTGGGACTAAGCGAAACTCTATATGACAGACTAAGTCGTCCGGACTTCTGGCCAGCGGGCGCGGCCATTAAACGTTTTTTTCAATCACGAGCCAAACCTCCACTGACCACGTAAGACACACATCTATTGGTCATATTAGACGGGAGTCTTGCATTCCGGCAATATTCCATGATCATACTAACATGATTCGCAGCGCGGAGAAGAAGACAAGAAGAATCCCTAGTCCTGCTTGGAAGCAAATTGTTTGCTTGCAAGGCAATTTATTAAAAGTGGCTCAGCTAAATGTCAGAAGCATTAGAGGACAAGAGAAGTGTATCAAATTGCAAACATTTATAGAACAACATGAACCTGATATCTTCATTTTGACAGAAACGTGGCTTAGTGATAATGTTCATGATGGTGAAGTGTGCCCGAAGGACTATAATGTATTCCGCAGAGACAGAAAAGGCGGGAAACATGGTGGGGGGGTCATAGTAGGTGTTAAAGCTTTGTATCCAAGTTGCATTGATTGGACAGATGATGCTAATGAAATGATCTGCATCAAGTTAGGGACGGGAAATCATCCAGTGTATATTCTTGGGGCCTATCGTCCTCCAGACAATGACTTCTCAATCATGAATAGTTTAAATATGAAGCTGGAATCCCTTAAATCCCAGGTTGTCGATTGCGATCAAATCATCGTTGGGGGTGATTTCAACCTACCAAACGCAAATTGGTCACTTCTCCCTGATTCTGCGAGCAACATGCAAATAATTATAAATAATTTGCTAGATGACCATAATTTGATACAGACTGTAAACCAGCCCACCCGTATCTCCACCGGTACAGCCTCTCTTCTTGACGTTTTTCTGATTAGCCCTCCAGAAATGCTAGTGGACTGTGATGTTGTTGATGGCATTAGCGATCACAAGGGGGTCATTCTGACAATCAAATATAATCCGGGAGTTAAAACGAAATCTCCATTGGCCAGAAAAATCTGGCTTTACAAGAAAGCCGACGCAAAGGGCTTCAAGCATCACCTCATATCGAATTTTGTGGAATGGGAATCTTCATCTGGCAGTGTGGCGGAGCGATGGTCAAGATTCAAAGAAATTCTCTTCGCAGCTAGAGATTTATTCATTCCAAGTAAAGTAATCAAGAGTAATTCAGACTTTCCGTACTACGACTCGGCAGTCAGACGTCTGAAGAAAAAGTGCAGAAAAGAGTACATCCACAGGAAATTAAATCGCTCTTACTTCAAAGAACTGACGACAAAGCTTAATGCTGCAAAGCTCGAAGCCTACAATCGATACATAATGAAGATATGTGATGGTAAATCAAACCAATCTTGGAAGAAGTTCTACTCACACCTGAAACAATTGAAAGTATGCAGCAACGAAGTACCGTCACTGATTAAACCTGATGGGGAATCTGCAACAATGGACAGGGAAAAGGCGAACATACTCAATGCGACTTACAATCAAACTTTTGGGGCTTGCACACTAAAGGTCCAGCCTCTTCCTTATTCACCAGGGGGCAACAGAGATAACTATTCACCTTTTGTCATTGAACGCAGTGATATTTCCAAGGCCATTTCCCGCTTAAAACCCCACACAGCCCCGGGACCTGATGACATAACAAGTCAACTTCTCAAGCTCGCTGTTGGCCCAGTAACATCCTACTTGATGATATTCTTCCAAATAATCATAAACAATACTTACCTCCCTCAGGAATGGAAAACTGCTACTGTTATCCCAGTATTCAAGGGAGGCAAGAAAGACATCCCAAGCAACTATCGGCCAATAAGTTTAACGTCAATTCCCTGCAAGCTTTTTGAACAATTGATTGGAAACTACTTGCGGAAGCTGTGGGAATCTTCTGACTTCCTATCAAATTTCCAATTTGGGTTCCGAGGAAGTTATTCCTGTGATGCCAGCCTAGCTGGTTTAACTCAGACCATTATCAATGCAATTGATAACGGGGGGCAGGTAGATGCACTGTTATTAGATATGTCCAAGGCTTTCGATGTCGTACCACATGACAAACTCTTGATGAAACTTACAAAGCTGCCCGGTATTGATCTGAGGGTGGTAAAATGGATAAGTGAGTACCTTTATGACAGAACCCAGCGAGTCCGAGTAGGAAATGAGATGTCAGAATCAACCCCTGTAAACTCAGGCGTGCCACAGGGCAGTGTGCTCGGGCCTTTGCTGTTTCTTGTTTACATCAATGACATTTCAAGTAAAATAAGATGCAGCATCAGACTCTACGCAGACGATTGTATCCTGTACCAAGTGATCAAGTCAATTTCCGATTGTAACATACTTCAAGAAAGTTTGGATGCTACTTGTATATGGATACAGGAAAATGGAATGAAATTGAATGTAGAAAAGACTCAGCGTATCTCCTTCAAGCTCTCCCCTTCAGGAACAATTGACTTTCCCTATTCCATAGGAAAAAATGAATTAAGAAAATCTAAATCCTGCAAGTATCTGGGAGTGACCTGTGATTCCAAACTTTCGTGGGACAGTCATATCAGGATGGTAGTTTCCAAAACGATGAAAACTCTTCATTATGTTATGCGAAATCTGAAGAAAGGGTCAGTCCAAGCTCGGGAAAGGGCATACATGACTCTTGTTCGTCCTCTATTGGAATATTGTAGCTCCATTTGGAATCCTCATCTCGGTATCCATACTGATTTACTGGATAAAGTCCAAAGGAAGGCCATACGACTAGTTTGCCGTAACTTTGACCGATACTCAAGCAACGCTCTTCTCCAGAAGCATATGAATTGGGAGCAATTGGCTTCAAGAAGGGAAAAAGCACTTCTCATTGTGATGTACAGGGTTCTCACAAACCAAGCAGCATGGAGTGAGCTCCAGAGTGGTATTCCTGTTCCTGGTAGAGTAGTGAGTAGATTGGACCACCCTTTCAAGCTCTGTATCCCAAGGTACTACTCGACTACTGGATTACATTCACTGCTGGGAAAGGGAATACGGCTCTGGAATGAACTGAAAATCGTAGAGCTCCCTGACTCATTAAGCAAGTTCAAGTCGTTACTCGACGCCGCACATTCTAAGGAGAGGGAAAGGAATCTAAATGGATTTCACACAGAACTCGTAGCTTTCAACGACCTACAACGCTCTGAGATTATTGAGCAGCTACACCGGAGGAAAATTTCATGTACCGGGGATAAAGTTATCTTAACTAAGAAACTTGCTGATGCCATGCTTATTGAAAAGAAGAATATTAAATCATTTAAATTCATTCTGCTTAGGGTAAATGATAGCTAGTGGCATTTAATTACGTGACTTGTAGATATCTTTTATTAATACTCTAAATACCTCAATAATTTATGAAACATTTTATTCTGTGACGTGTAATTGTTATAATTACAATGTATACATTGACAATGTAAATTATTGAACTGTATTGTGATTGTATTGTTGCCACCGAACATGTTCTAAGCAATAAATAAATATTATTATTATTATTATTATTATTATTATGTGGTTGGTTGGTTCTTATAAACAAACCCTCCAACCCCACATGCTCGAAATCTCCATTTACACCCATGTTTTCATCTTGTTTATCAAGATTTGAAAAGACTTAGAATTTTGCAAGGAAGTTATTTGACTGTGGGTGTACCTACAACAGAGCAAAAGAATTAGTGGAGATCGCATTTGCAATTACCAGGCTAGCATAGGTAAAATGAAAACTGTCATATTTGAACAGTTGTAACACGATTCTCATATCTTCCTTCTGAGCTAGAATTGAACTTTCAGATATTATTCCTTGAGATATAAAAGTTGGGTGTGACTACGATCCCGACAGCCGGGACTTTCAAGTTAAAAAAAAAGTCCCGACCGTAGGTTTTACTGGGCAGCCTAAGGAATAAAACTCTCTATGGGTAGACAAATTCGAACTGGGCAACTTAAAAAAAATAACTCTATGGTTAGGCAGAATTAAAACTTGTGAAAATTACAAATAAAAAAAAATGTGCTCCCGGCCGGATTCGAACCGACGACCTCTTGCACCGTGGTCCAGTACGCTATCCATAGCGCCATCTGGACGGTCATACTGAAAGCCGTTCTTAACCAGTATATAAATAAACAAGGCCAGTCGGGACTATTTTTTTAACGTGAAAATCCCGGCTGTCGGGATTTTAGTCACTACCATAAAAGTTATCTAATTAGTAATTACTCAATCAGTTTACACACCTAAAAACCAACATTACCTTGTTACATTATGAAATCATCCGAAGATATTACTAAAACAGGAATTGAGTTACGTACGGTCATTTGAGAAAATAATCTACATTTAAAACAAATGCTAAGATTTTTTGGAGGTAACCTGCGAAATAAAAACGCGCACCCCGACTGGGAATCGAACCCAGATCCTTCGGGTTACCGGCCCTATGCTTTACCATTAAGCTATCGGGACGCATTCTTAATCAGCAGGTTGGGTTGCCATACAACTCTTGCGAGTCCGAGTATCTGACCTATACACAATACAAAATTATACAATTTTGTATATTGTATATTTCTATACACAATTTGTATACACTATACAAATGCTAAGATGGAAAGTGATGTTCTACTGACATGCGTGTGCAGCGCGACCGAGGCACGACCAGCGTACTGCGCCATGCGGTTGCGGTAGTTGAGATTGTTGCAGAGCGCCTGGGACTTGCGCTTGTCGAGGAGGTCGGGGTAGGTGGCGTCTGCGCCGATGCTGACGGCTAGCAGGCGGTGCACGATGATGTCCGCATACCTGGTCACCACAACATCCAATCAAATCAATGCAATAAGTGTGGGCCAACGACAACGGTGTTCCTAAATGTGAGGATAACCTTGAGTTTGCAGATTGATGTAGGACACTTGAATATGACAGATTTGAGATTAATTAATCTTTAGGGCTGTACAAGTCTCGAAATGTCGAGACGAGATCAAGATTGAGCGCCATCTCGAGCTCAATCGAGTGTTTAAATTTCCCTCTCGAATTTTTGAGTCTCGAGTACCTATATCGGCTGAGCCACTGAGATTGCATGCGCAAGCGCCATTAGGCGCTCTACCTGCTGCGCAGTGAGTACTGAACTGGTTACTGAACGCGCTCAGTTGTCGCCGCCATTGCAGCGTCATTTATAGTAGTGTTGTTTTATTAATTTCTTATAGTTTTCTTTGTATTTTCCGATCTGACAAAATGGAAATGGATAGTGACAACCGTGAGCCAACATCGGATCAAGCTGACAATGTTGCTATTGTGTGGAAATACTTGGTTAAAGGGGACCTTAAAACACACGCAAAAATTATTCCCACCCTTAGGTTAAAAATAAACAATCTCGCTTGAATATTCTCGATCTCCAGGACAAAAAATCTCGCTCGATCTCACCCGATTTTTTAAAATAAGTCTTGATCTCGCTCGAACAATGGCGTGCATGCGTCATGTTATGTTACAAGTTATCGTGTTATCAAGGACACACCTGCACGCTTTTTTGGTATCTGATGTTTCATACAGCGCTACAGTAAAACCTCGTTAAGTCGAAATTGAAGGGACCCAAAAAATAGCACTTCGACTCATGATTTTTCGATTTATAAGTATTTTCATAGAATGATGTTTTCCAGACGTGTAGTAAAGATAAGCCTCGTAAACCTACCCCCTCCCCCTGCGCAAGGGTCTATACCCACTTGAAGACAGCTGTTTAGTGAAGGGTCAATGCCTCCAATGGTTTAAAGGACTCTTATTATTTACGCAATTATATGTAATCTGCAGACTGGATACTAAACAAATTAATCACACACTTAATTTTTGACAATAAATCGATTTCACAATTATTATTTATTCAACTACCTATAGGTGTGGTGTTATCGAAAAAATAAATAATGGAACAGAAACGGAAAGATAATTGTTCGCTGTCATTTATGAATCATCAAAAGATTGAGAAAAAAATTAAATAGGTGGAAGATTTCTTGAAAAAGTCACTGATTTCAGTTTGTTTTTCAGTCAACAGAATATTTATTTTATGTGGACATCCATATTAAAAGTAAACATAAGATTAAATATTACGCAGAATAATAATTCAATGACCAATGTTTATGCCGGCAGTCAGTTGTTGACTATTTACAGCCCTTTTCAGAGTGACTTTTTGCTCTAATTCTTAGAAACAGGGATTCAACCCTTCACCCGTGTCTGTTTTTTTGTTGAGAGACCCACTTGTCTTTGAGATAGAGCAGGTAGTGCCAGCTGGGGTGCCGCGGGAAAGGGAGGGAAGTCAGGCGGACACTCTGCTCCAAAAATAGAGGACATTTTTGATAGAAATAATCCTGTATTCTCCGAAAATTGTATTATACAAAATAAATACTTCGATTTATAAACTGAAATCACATGTTATATTTCAACTTGGGGCCAAATATTACTTCGAATTACGACTTACGCAAATTTCGGTTTATAATTTATTTTAACATGTAACAGATTATACTGTGGACGGGACTTGAGTTTACTTCGATTTATGATGGATTTCGGCTAATGGTTGTTCGATTTAAGGAGGTTTTACTGTATAGATATAGATCTAAAATCGAAGACACATGCAATGTTCGAGGTGGAAGCGTCATGTGTACCGGCTAAGAGATGAAGATATGTTCCATTTTATTTCATTTCAGTTGTGTTGAATGTCGCACTGTTCTGCAACTGGGCTAATGGCGAAGGATGAATGATTATGTGATGATAAAGTTCGTTCACTGTAAGAATAATGATCCGCAATGGCGGCCGTGTAATACTATAGTCTAGTGAATGTATACCTACACATGTAAATATCAAATATCAATATATATAGGTAATAAATAATACAAAAATAGGTATGTATAATATGACTGAAGATAAAAATAAATCAATTTTATTGTTTTTTTATAATATTTTCTACTAATAATAAATGTGTATTTGACATAATTTATACAATTTCAATAATACAAAGAAGAAAGACTTGCCATTGACAGGGCAGTGTTCACGTAAACGACCAGTGAACGACGAAAACGACAGAAATACTATTCTAACAGTGAACGAACTTTAGAGGACCTTGTTGCTGAGCTTTGCTTATAGCTATGTCTATATTAAAATTTGATTATTAAAAAAAAAAAAAAAATTACAAAAAGGATTTCTCACATTTTCTTAAAATATTCTAGAATAAAGTAAAGAGCTACATGAAACATGATCATGACATATGTCGCCGTGTCTTACCTCCGAATGGGCGAAGTGAAGTGAGTGTACAGCGGCACGGCCAGCCCGTAGTGCACGTAATCCTCCGCCTGCAGCATGCCGCTGGGGAAGTAGACCGCTTGCATCATGCAGCGGGTCGCCAGGATACGCAGCATCGTGTTGAAGTATGCGTTGTCCGGCCGAACGGCTTCGTCCAGTGATCGAGCCAGTTCTTTGCCGCACGAAGTGTCCATCGAGAAGCCCTGTTAATGCGTAGTTTGATCATGTGAACAAACTATCATGCTATAGTTGAGCGAGCGACTCTTTTGACTTGTTTTTTTATTTGTCTGCTACCTGGAGCAATAGAAGTTGCACCGTTTTACCAATCTGAAATTTTGCACACATGTTCAGACCACCTTTTCTGTTTACATACCCTAATTTTTTGAAATCCGTTCACTGGTTAAAATTTAAATGAATATCTCCTGATAGGTTGAAAAATGAAAATGGTCTTCGATACTGAACAAACTTATATGACCATATGACGTGGTCATTAAGACCAACATTTTCTCTTATTTTACAAATTCTCAGCCCAATCAGTAAAGAAAGTATGCACTTATTGACATTTTTAATATCTGTCAGAAATGATGCCTAGGTGCAAATAGAAATTAATGATTTTCCACTGCAACTGAATCTGATTTGCTTAACGTACCAGAGTGTTTAGACGGTTATTCTCAAGTTTCAATGAAAAACAAATACTATTATGTTGGTTGATTGAGTGGAACATATTTTAATTCAATATGGATGTAGATATTTTCTAAGCGTTGTGTACGCGATTCCTGTTGGAGAATTCGCACGTACTGGTGCTCACTCATCAACGCATTACACTGAGCGTTTTCCTAGTTAGGTGAATATGTAATCAAGTCCTCTAATGTTAAGTAGTGCACACATCCATGTAGTATGCATGTACTGACCAGCTTGGCCCCTGCCTTGATGAGCGGCTCGAAGTTGGTCTGCGGCGGCGTGGGATGTCTCCGGAGCAGCGCACAGTCCGGGAACTCGGACAGGATCTTGGTCGCCACGGAGATGTTGGCCAGCAGCATGAACTCCTCCACCATGGAGTTGGTCTCGCGGAGCTGCTTGGCCGTCACTTCCAGCGGGTCGCGAGTCTCTTCGTCCACTTGGAAGCGGATCTCCGGCGAAGCCAGCACCAGCGCTCTGAAACACAACGGCACATTCACAGCGCATAGCTCGCAGAGGACCTGTTGCCTACATGGTTACTATGTCAAATACACAATGGCAGATAATGGAACACTGAATCAGTAACATAAGATAATTGTTGGAAGCACCACCATATTCAGCACTTCTTTGATCCCTCCCGTTCTCTTTGATAGGATTATTTTGATAGAAAATAAAAAAACGAATACTAATGTTCATTGACAAAATAAAAAAATAAAGGGGTGATATAAAAAGAAGAAGAGAAAAAAGTTAGATAGTCAGTAACCCAGTTTAATTTTGAATTCATGTTGGAACTTTTGGATACCTATTTACGTAATTTATAAGTTATGGACTGCAGTGCGTTAATCAAAAGTTGAAACAACACTCTGCCCATTGAAGGGCAGGAGAAGGGAAGGAAGAGAGTGCTTAAAAAGGTTTTGTTTGACAGTTGGAAATTTGGAAAGACAAGAAATAGTATCAGCTATTAGCATCTCCTCTAGCCAATAGCAGTCAAATTATCTTTTTGTACATATTTTAAAAATATTGCTATATTAATTCTGGTGTTTTCACCATCCACTATGAAAGACTGTAAGAAGGACAAAGTCTAACCCATTCTCGATCCTCCTCTTCTTGAGTATCTTGGCGAGAGTGTTGAGGCCGCGCAACGACTTGGCGATGGTGTCTTGCTGCGTGGGGTCGTCGATGCGCAGCTGCGCCTCCTCGTACGTCATGGCGGCGCGCGACCTGATCACGGACTTGTGGAACTCAGTCGACACGATGTTTGCGTCTCGGTCCAACTGCCAGACGCAGGAGAAAGCGAAGCGGTCCTCGTTGCCGCGCAGGGAGCACAAGTTGGAGCTCAGAAGCTCTGAGGAAAACAAGATTATTATTAATTACTTCGACAAGAGAAGCCCAGAGGAAAGGAAACCGGGAAACTGGCATGTCAGCTACTGCTGTCCAAAGATTATACTAATGGTGTAACATTTACAGTATGGGGCTTCACCCGATTTCTCTTATGATTACTTACATTACAAATAATTCTACTCAATTAATATTAAATAATGAAATTAAATAAATTTGTCTTAATTAGTATAAGAGTATGTGGTTTATTGAATTAATACTCTTTCACTAAAATTGTCGTTCACAAGCGAGGGGAATGGAACTATCATATATGAAGAATTGATGAAGACAGAATTGTCAGAATAACGATAGACAAGAGGCTTCAAGGACAAAGGAATGTGGAGAGGCAAAGAAAGAGGTAGAAGGACAGTTTGTAAATCTGGTGAAGAACAGGCGCGTGTGCCGATTTAGAAGAATAAGAAGAATACTAAATTAGTTTAGTGAAATAGTACATAATAGAAAAAAGAATATTAAAAGAATATCCGAGTCATATGTAGAAAAAAAATAAAAAAATCCACAAATCTCTTTTGGAAAATAGCCCAAAAAATCCAACTTGTAACCCAACAGTTTGTAAACTAAGACGAGCTGTAACAAATACCCACCTGGCACCATGTCGATGCGGTGGTCCACCAGATAGACGGTGGTCGCCCGCTGCGCAGCCTCCAGGTCCAGGGCGGTCCCGGGCCGGATGAAGTGAGTCACGTCGGCAATGTGAACGCCCACCTGTAAGCAAACACTAAATCACTAAACCTAATTATACCACACTCTGGAGTATATTATGACCTTTGGAACACATCAAAAATGTTTAATACGACGTATAGTGAAGAAGTCCCCAATAAATACCTATCAGCAATCACATTCCAAACAATGATTTGAATCCACAGGAATAAAGAACATTAACATACAGAGAGCTGTACTGTTTTTAGCAGATTTCATTGTTTCGGTTAGCAAATGTCTTTACCTCATATCCATCCTCGGTTTGGAAGCAGTGAAGAGCGTCATCGATGTCCGTGCAACCCGGAGGATCGACGGAGCAGATGTCAAGGTGTCTCAAGTCGTGCCGCTCCGCAACATCCTGCAACAAATACACACACCTTGGAGTCAAACAGTAGGCCGTGGAATTGCAACTGTTTCACCACCACCACGCAGCAAAAACACCAGCTGACACATCATGCAGAGCTCGAGTCAAGACCGGGGCAAGTCCTCGGATAAAATCCTTAACAGGCTGCTCTCTAAGTATGCTCGCTATTTTACATGCATACATACTACAGATGATAGGTTAAAATCACTGATATATAACACATGGATTGCGTATCAATGCTATGCGAGTATAGTCAACATTTTCAAAGTCGCCGCCGTGATAACTGTGTAAAAGGCTGTTATAAATTGATGACCTTGAAAAGGAACATTTTAGGAACATTTTTCTAATGTATTTTGGACTGGGACTAATGCTGAAGGCATGCACAATCCACGCAACGACGTGGAAGTGCAAGGAGATCAGTGGTCAAATAGGAATTAGATACACTACACAGCAAAATAAATCAACCCTGTGTAAATCTACGTCTAGACGTAAGAATAACCAACTACCTAGGTATAATGTTACGTCCAGTCTCACCATTGGCAACAAGTCAGAATAATGTTACGTCCAGACTTGTCCATTGGTTGATAAATGAAAAAATGAAGTCAAACCAAGCCCACACTAGGTCTGTTTGTTTACCCTGCCAAATCTGCCAAACGGTGTTCGTTTTGGAAATTTGGTAACTTGTGGTAGCTCACAGCCTGTTCGATTTGACGTTTGTGGCAGGTTGTTGTTGCCAAAACCTCCCACTTCCTACACATGCTTCTGAGGAGGTGTGAGTTGTGGCAAAATGGCGTCATTTATTTATATCGAGTTGAGTGTAAATGGCATTGATTTCCAACTATGCGTCGATGAATACATGGCGATCAAGCTGAGAGGTAAATACACATTTCTTTTATAAAATAGGGCCTTATTATTGTGTAGTTTTTGTAAATCTTATTGCGCAATTGAAGGTTGTGCCAAATCTACCATAAAAGCGTTCGTTTTGTGGGGCAACTTATTGTAACTCTGCCCACTTTTAGCTCTACCACAGGCTACAACAAGCTGCCATTTGGCAGGTTGTGTGAGTGTAAACGAACAAGCCTAATTGAAGTGTAAGGGGAAAACAATTGAATATTATTTAACTGTCACTCTACACAAAATGCACGTATATTCAAATTGTTTTCAATGTTTAAAAAATAATAAAAGAGTCTATTAAATAGTGAATATCAGATATTAAATAAGTTGTAAGTCGTACAAGTAGGGGGCAAGACCCCCGACCCCCCTAAACCCTTGAAAAAACTAGTTCAGTCTGGACGTAGCATTTGACTTAGGTACCTACCTATTGTTATCTAGACGTACGAATATACATTCCGATAAATCAAAGAGATAGCACAATGCTAAGAAAGAGAATCAGACACTGTGTTGGGAATCTTATTAAGATCACTTCTGCCTTTATTTTGGTAATTTAGTCCTAAATTGCAGTAGAAGGTACAGCATAGGTTATTACCTTCCTAACACGTACCCCTCGATTTATAGCACGAGTACGGAATAGAATCGGTAGGTGAGAAATTTTATAAGTGAGAGATCAAAAAGTACCAGTTAGGTAGATTCTGATCTGTCATATTCCAATGAAGTCGGTCTCTTGTTTCGAAATGTGACGTGGATAATGAAAACTCCCAATGAAGTGTATGTTGTGAGAACAATCATTGTGTTTCCCAGGCTGAGGATGTCAAAACAATCTCGGACAAGTCAGAACATGGAAACATTGCCCGAATCTAAGCTGGAGGAAGGTAGGCGCTGTTGGCCCTTAATATCTTATGAGTGGAAACAAATAACACATTTTAAACTAGGGAACAGACAAAACAAGATACTTCATGCATCTAACATACCTACTGTCAAGTAGAGCTTTACTATGAGTGTAGTGAGTGCATACTTGTTGCTGTTGATATCAGTTACCTAGTTATTAATGTATTGTTTAAAAATTTATAGTAAAGAATATAGGGTACCTACTGTCAATGTCATGGTAAAACATGGTTTAAATTTGTTTTTAAAATCAAATTTTTATACTTATAAAAAAGAAAAAATGTAGTGAGATTTTGAGACAGATCAATCATAAAGGTTGTTCTGGCAGATGTGATGACAGTGCCGGAGGTCGAGAAGGAAGAGAAAAAGCGCCGAGTAGGCAGCGCAGACTTGCGCGTCTTCTATCAGCAGTTCACAACGTTCCTGCAGTACGTCCGAGGAATACAAAATCTCACCTACCTCACCTATCAATACCCATGGTAAGTCATACAATCACAGAACTCTACAAATAGACCTCTGTTGATCACCGGAAGCCTTCACTGGGTAATAAATGAAGATGTATTTATGATATGATTTATGATATGACTCTTGACTGGAATGTGTCGGTAACAAATATTGTACTTAATTCCGTTTTTAAATACCGTCACATGCAAGGGCGTATCCAGGATTAAATTTCGGGGGGGGGGGGGGGGGGGGGCCGACATTACTAATATTTTGAAAAATGACCCCCGAGAAAATTTTGGATCAAGGTCATTCATTAAGGTGCAATTTTAAATCGCAGAGTATAGCTATTTTGGAAAATTATAAATTACAAAATATCAAAAATTCGACATTTTTTGGCATTTTAATTTTAACTCAATTTTAACCACTTTGGAACGTTTTTGACATGATCTGTCCATTTATAAGTATTTTTTCCCATATTATTTTAAATGTGCTTATTTTCTTAGATGAAACCCTGATTTCGGGGGGGGGGGGGGGGGGGGGGCATGGCCCCCTCGGCCCCTCCCCCCTAAATACGCCCTTGGTCACATGGATTCAAATTAGTACGAAGATATTACTTTCTCGCCACCGGCAGCAGTAATCGAAACGGACATATTCTTAATGTGACTCATTTGAACAAAATACTCAAAGTCGAGTGGCAGGAGAGAGGAACAAAGAGAGTGCACGAAGAAGGCGGTGGTTTCAACAAATGACCGGTTTGATCAGCAGTAAACTGGTCCAGCAACTGGAGCAAGCGGTCAACGAGCTGACCTGCACTCAAGGCGAGATCCGAGCGGCTCTCAACAGCATCGAGACAACCAAGCTGCAGATGAAAGCGGTGAAGAAGGAAGCGGCCATCGCAGCGCAGAGACTCAGTAAGATCAAGGAGGAGGGTAAGAAACACTCAATAACAGATTTATTATTTAGTCAATGAATTCGCGTTTTCGAGCAAAGGGGGCACACTCTAGTGAGAGAAAGTATAAGTGCTATAGATGGAATCGTTTTCGTTTCGGCCGCCAATTTTATTGATGTTATCAATGTCATTTTGATCAAAAAGGCAGTATTTATTATCTTCGGAAATGAACCACAATTATGGTAAGAAATCTGGCGGAAATGATAAAATGAAGTAATAACAAAGTAATAACGTAAACAACACAACTCCCAAGTTATTACACCTTCACTGACACTTCAATTCCGCCATGACACCAAACAACGTCAACAAACCAATGCGCGCCACTACGCATGACACTTAGTGTCATAGTGGTTATAACCGACTGGAAAGTGCTGCCATCTGGACAGCCTGAAAATGCGAATAGCTGCTCGAAAGTGTACGTACTTTCGGTGGGATAGGACCTGCTCTGAGAGCAGAATATTTTTCCGATTCTTAATTTTCCGGAAAATACATCTGTAAAGATAAGTGAGTTTGCAGTTTCCTCCAGGCTCGACGACATAACTTAAATCCAACTGCTCTGTGGCAATTATATTCACGACAGTTTCAACACGTGATGGCATCTACTTGCAGAGACTCGAGACCTGGAGTTGGCGGTGAGCAGCTACAACAAGGCGATGTTCACTCGGTGGGAGGCACTCAAGAACACTCGCAAGATGGACGTCCTGATAACTCTGCTCAACGACACCAAGGTCGGTAGGAAACAAAACGATTCAATAACTAATGACTTCATATCGGTCTGAAACCATTTCAGATCCATGTTGATTTCAAAGAATAGGAGATCAGGAGAGTCAGGAGTATCTACCTTCCATACATGATCTCATTACAAATAAGTCCTGCAGTGCGATTGTGTAACTATTTCCGAGTTAGACGAGTACGTGTCTAACATTAATTTTCCTAACGACGTACATCTAAGTCATAGTTGGAGTGCGAGTTTGTAAGGAAATAGTTGTACGTCGTTAGCAAGCAGGGAAACACGTCACTTCCGGCAAAAGTGAATAAAATATTCTAAATAGATTTGTTTTTGATTATAAAACTTACCGAATTACATCTCAATAATATTTAAAACTTCCTACTGTAATAACAAGTAAATATTATAATGTTTTATTCCCTTGAATATTAAAATAAACATCGTGTGACCTCAACAACTTTGTTTGACACTTGAGTCACATGGACCGTGGAAGAAAACAAATTAAATTATTTCAACTTGTCACCTGGCTATTTTGTACTTATGTTTTGACGTAATTAATAAACACACGCTTGTCAAATGAATAAAAACTAATAAACTAAACATGTCAATTATCTGATTATATCGCAAATATGAATGTCAAATAGTTAGATGCTGCGTGTCTATCGCTAGAAGCTGGTAGATGTAGTCCGCCTAACTTTGGCTAGAGATATCGGTACTCTATCTCTAAAGTGAGCTACACACTCAGCATTTAGGAGATAGACGACTACAAGTTTGAGATGTTCTTGTCTAACTCGGAAGTGAAGCTTACACAATCGCGCTGCTGACTTAATTGTCTGTAGACAACAGTGTGACGCCATCGCAACAGGTGTCAGAGGACTTCCTACGGTCGGATATTAACTACGTGCATGCAAAGTTAAAGAACTTTTGACCTAAAGCCAGTCAGTAATTAAGTAATCAGTAATCAGTATCAGTAATTAAGTTCTTCCACATTGTCAATTCTCTAGCATTATAAAATGCTCGGGTAATACTGGAATTAATGTCATATGGTTACCAACCAAGTATCAGATTCACGGCCTCCTTCGAAAGTTCTGTTTCACGCCGTATTTCAGGTCTGTCCACAAACTGACAGGTATTGAAGTTACACATTTTGTCACAGGTCAAGAGCGCTGCTTTCCACCCATGCGAGAGCCTATCAGCTAGGGTGGAAAGTGGCGCTCGGCAAAGTGTGTAACTTCAATCTGGCTGTTTGTGGAGACGTCGGGAACGTGGAGTGAAACGGAACTTATAAAGAAGGATCAGATTGATCCGAGGAATGGAATGCACTGTACAGAGAGCCTAGAGCAGTGAAAAGTGTCGAAACCTGTGTGACTTTGTCTGAATCACATGTCGCCAGAACAAGGAGTGTGCGATGCGCAACCTCTCCGCGCTCGTCTCAGACCGCCTGGAAACTCTGGCCGAGCCCGTCGTCAAGAAGAGCAAGACATTCAGGCAAGTACAGTCATGTAAAACTCAACATCATCAAGAAGAACAAGCCAATCAGGCAAGTACATTCAGGTAAAACTCAACATCAAGAAGAATAAACCATTCAGGCAAGTACAGCCGTGTAAAACTCAATATCATCAAGAAGAACAAGCCATTCAGGCAAGTACAGCCGTGTAAAACTCAATATCATCAAGAAGAACAAGCCATTCAGGCAAGTACAGTCATGTAAAACTCAACATCATCAAAAAGAACAAGCCATTCAGGCAAGTACAGTAGTGTAAAACTTAGTTTAAGGTAAAACTAAACATCAAGAAGAACAAACCATTCAGGCAAGTACAGCCGTGTAAAACTCAACATCATCAAGAAGAACAAGTCATTCAGGCAAGTACAGCCGTGTAAAACTCAACATTGATTCATTGCTTACTTTTGAATGTTTCCTGTTTCCAAGAATTTCAACATGTTTGATTCTAAAGTGGCAAATTAGCAAATTTCTTGACGCTAGCTATCAACACCTAAATCGTGCCAACAAGATGTCTCCACTCAACAAAGAATGATGTCACATGCAAGCTATGACTTGTTTCTCATTCACAACTTGTGCAGGAAGCGGAAGAGTTCGGACCAAGCGGCGAAGCGGATCAACTTGTTTGAGGGGAATCTCTGGCGACCGACTGTCAACACCGGACCAGCGACCACAGCAGAGACCACCATTGTGACCTTGGAGCCCAGCATAAGGTCAGCAACAGACAATCGCTTTTGTACCAAGAATTTCAGACATAAGAGTTCATTTACCTACTTCTCTAGGTACTGATTTGTTGAAAATCTTAAAGTTAGGGGTGTGCGAATAGTGATTTTTGACTTCGAATACGAATATCGAATAATTGACAAAAATATTTCGAATATCGAATCGAATATCGAATAGTGGAACCTACATTAACATACATATTATCAATAAAAAAATAAAAAAATGGACACCAAACTTTTTTCATATGACCAGAATGAAAGATGGCATATAAATGAATGTACTGATTATGATGTAATATGCCAGGATTATATTGTTGTCATTAATCATCACAAAAAATGAAATTAACATGAACAAATGGAGTATGAGGAAGGTCTACCTGGAGGAACAATAACCTACAAATAATATCCCTCGAAATCAAAATGTCGGCCATGACAATTTTCGGTAGAAGTTTTATACTTTGCAGCAGTTGGCAGCATTGAATAACACTCCCATATGAGAAATGGCGGGATTATTTTGAATTAAAAGACATGAACTATTCGAAAATTTTCGAATATTCGAATTTTCGAAGTATTCGAAATTTCGAATACTTTTTTTTCGAATACCAAATCGAATATTCGAACCAAATATTTTCGAAGTATTCGAAATTTTCGAATATTCGCACACCCCTACTGAAAGTGTATTTTGCAAAATTGTTTTTTTTTTACTTAGTAAATGTACACTTAAACCAATAAAAATTGGTACTCGAAAAGAAAAAGTTTTGCTGCTGGTAAGGTTCCTTGACAATCAATCCTTGTTATTATCAATGAAATAAGAGCTCACCTACTAGAGGTATAGATGATGCATTAACACAGCCTTCATGGGATGATGCCATCAAACCCTAATCAGCCTTGATCCTTTTCTTCTCGAGTACCGATTTTTATTGGTTTGAGTGTACCTAGTGGTGTGTAAAAATTACATAAAAAAATGTAAAAACATTGGAAACTGTAGGCTGAACCGACCTATTTGAAATTTCGACCTATTTCGAAAAACTGAACAATTGGATAAATTGAGGAATTCGAAAAGATTTATGTGATTGTGTACAAATCCCAAAATTATGCAGCCATTTATCCTATTAGCTAAAATTAATTTTTTTTATTAAAGATTCAGGATTAGAATAATTAAAATCTTCTGATAGGGATATTTCATCCTGTAAGTAGTAGTTTATTTCTAGGTAATGTCAAAATAAACTACTACAGGATGATACAGGATGACATTGTCAATGATATGTCAATGACAATGATATTTGCCGATGTTGGTATTCGAAGTGAAAAAACTATTTTCAAGCCCACCCCTAAAGAATGCTTCCCCAAGCCTGTAGCGAGCCGAGACCTGCTAACTAACACCATTCCGCGCAGGCCGAGCATCTCGACCGGCCTCGACGCCGAGTGGCAGCTGAGTTCCACCAGCAGCTTCAGCCTGCCCACCTCCAGCTGCTAACTAACACCATTCCGCGCAGGCCGAGCATCTCGACCGGCCTCGACGCCGAGTGGCAGCTGAGTTCCACCAGCAGCTTCAGCCTGCCCACCTCCAGCTGCTAACTTACACCATTCCGCGCAGGCCGAGCATCTCGACCGGCCTCGACGCCGAGTGGCAGCTGAGTTCCACCAGCAGCTTCAGCCTGCCCACCTCCAGCTGCTAACTAACACCATTCCGCGCAGGCCGAGCATCTCGACCGGCCTCGACGCCGAGTGGCAGCTGAGTTCCACCAGCAGCTTCAGCCTGCCCACCTCCAGCTGCTAACTAACACCATTCCGCGCAGGCCGAGCATCTCGACCGGCCTCGATGCCGAGTGGCAGCTGAGTTCCACCAGCAGCTTCAGCCTGCCCACCTCCAGCTGCTAACTAACACCATTCCGCGCAGGTCGAGCATCTCGACCGGCCTCGATGCCGAGTGGCAGCTGAGTTCCACCAGCAGCTTCAGCCTGCCCACCTCCAGCACCTCCATATCGCCGCAAGTCAGCAGTACCAACCTCTCAACGAGCCGCATGCAGGTGGAGTTCGCCTCCGAGATGACGGCGGTGCTGCAGGTTGGTACCCCTGGCCGCAGGGAGTTGCGAGGAGTCTCGTTAAAGCTCGAGACAGGGTTGCAAGGAGCAGTCGTGAATATGACAGGAATGTTCGGATGTACTGTGTTAGGCCGTGAAAGACTACATTTTGTTTTACAATGGTATTATGTACCTAGGACACTGTAATTTACATTTTTAAAGGTATTTGAGAGTAAAACCGACTAACAAAGGATTAAATTGGTCATTTAAACTCATTAAAACTCATTTAAAGACTGTAATGAGTTCAATTTCTATGTGACATGTAGTCAAAGTTTAATACGGAGCTAATAAGTGTGTATTTGTGAATATTGAAGGTGATGGAAGGTGTAATAATAACTGTAATGTAGAATAACATATATTCTAACTAAAAACATCATAAAAATATAATTACAGTGTCATAAGTATATGAATATTAGTGTAAAACGAAAAGTACAGTCTTTCATGGCCTTACTTCACATTAGGAACTGTTCAGACATGGGGGGAGAAAATCACAATAAGAAAACTAGGTATATGAAATATAGTAATTATAATTTACAAACACAAGTCGCCATGCAGTGGGAAATTTTTGAGTTAGAGTTTGGTGATTGGTTATTAGTGATTTGAATAGTCTTTATCTCAGGAGCTCAGAATTACTACATAATTGAAACTGTTTTCTTTTAAAATGGTATTTAACGTTGCACTGTTCTGCAACAATGCTAATTTGGAATGGATGATTTGATAATGTTGGGGAGATAATGATTATGCGGAAGGATGGTGGGAAGAGGCCCACTACTAGGGAACCTTCCCAACGGTGCCCTCGACTACGGGGAATTACAAAAATAAACTCAGTCGAGGAAGAAGGAGTGCAAGTCCACTGCTTGAGACAACCTCCAGATAGTTAGGTAATGATTATTAATTATCCTAAATAATTCTAAGGGACAAAAGGAAGTGAGGGGAATTCAATTCTAAAACACATCTGTTTCCCTCCCTACAGGCACTATTTGACTTCGACCAATCCCAGCAGAGCTCCATAACATCGCACCAATCATCCAGCTCCAACAGCAGCTCAAGGACCAACCGACCACGAAGAGAGTTTGATTAACTGAATCCGATCATCAGCTGGTGTCCGAGCAACAGTGAACAAACAAATCAACTTCCAAGAAATAAATGAAAGTCTGTACCTATTCATCCCCACATTGCTTTACATTAACTGGCATTCTTGTCGTACCAGCACTGAACCCATTCAAATCACCAACCTTTCAGAGCACAGGGTTCCCGATTGGTATGATGCATTGTTAATGTTCACAGGCTGCTAGTAAAATTAAAAAAAATTTGCAGCTCTACATCCTTTTCACACAAAAACAAAACTCCCCTGTTAGATTTTGACACAGACACATTTCTAACATTTCAATTTAGTTTTTGAACTGTTCACATAAATGTTTAAATATAATAAGTATAATAAATAAGCGTAACAAGAATGCCGTGTATATGTACCGAACCCGCAGCTTACCTTGTCTGTGATGAGCCACGGAAGTGTCGGCAAGCAAGCGAGGACGGAGTTGGAGAACTTGCTGTGCGGGACGTCGTGTTCCAAGAGGAGCACTTCGTTCTCGGTGGCCTTGTCTCCAATCTGTCCCAGTGCGCGCACGAAGTGACCCTAGAACACCAACTTCACTTTAAGAAGACTGTCGATACAATTAGCAATAAGTGAAAATGCGTACTGGAATCATTCTCCCTTCACCATTTTTTAAGCGAGCATTCTTTTAACTCTTTTCTTAAGAAAGTTCCTCTGCCCATCTGAACTTTTTGTAGGTAGGTATAAATTAAGACAACTTTTCTGATTGGATGTCTATTTTTTAACAAAATCCTATTCATGGTTGAAAAGACCAACAATTTTCAGGCATTTACACATTTTCAGCAAATAAGTCAAGAACTTAGGTAGGTAGTTATCCACCATTTTAAGCTAAGAGTGATTTTGGTATTTTAGTTTATGTATAGCTTAAGATTTAGTTAATTACATCTTTCCTACATCAAAGATAATAATAATACAATCAATAATATAAAATATAAAACAGCAGCTTACAACCTCAAATTCATAGTTGATAAATAAATCAAAAGATGACATATTAGCAGGTAATACAGACACAGTTTAATTAAACTTTATTCCATTTCAAATTCAAAAAGGGAAATGGGAATTGCATAAGTCTACCACCAGATATCACCACCAGCGCCACAATACAAGCTTGCTATTGGTTGCAAGCTGGTTGGTTGGAGGCGGGAAACAAATTCAAATGAGGCAAGGTCTGCCAACTTAACGGAAAAGTACTAACATGTTACAACTTACAACAGATGTAAATAACTTTTTAAATGTATTTTGTCAACCCAGGCTATTAAATAAATGATTTTATGGCAACAAGTGATTAATTATTTATTTATGGCTGATTTAAAGATCTAGTGGTTGTCCCAACACTAGAGTGATATTATTCACCAAGCATAATTTTAATGGTATAGTGGTAACTATTCCATCTGTGGGAGAATATAATATGACAAAGCAATCGAGACAGGAACGATACCAAATATTCCTCTTTCTGATTCGTTCCTGGGGCAGCCATAGGAAAAAACTCTTTACGGGAAGACAAATTTGAACTGGGGAGAATTAAAGCTGGGCAACTTAATTCCTGCCAGTGTGCAGTACTCAGAGTTGAGACATGAGGAAGTGTAGCCTACTGACTACTGACCAATGGGTATCGAGAGTTCCGAGGCCAGGAGTCGATGGCGACGATGATCCTCTGCGAGCCGAGGGTCTCCGACTGACGAGTCTCGATGCGGATCTTCGGCACCTTGCGTTCGGCCGGCACAAAGATGTGACGAACATTCTGGAAAAACATAAGCGACATATTGACTTTTGATTCTTGAATTAGGTAGGTAGGACGTGGTGCAACATTTTCATCCACATGCCATTGTTCTACTGCATTTAAACTCACTTCAAGCAAGTAACTGTTATGTAATTTGTAGCGTAGCGTAGGAAATGTAGACTTGAGGTAGAAACTGAATTAATTATGATACATTATTAGCTTTAGGTACATCAGCATGCATTCAAAATCGAGACAAAAGCAAAGTTTCTCTAGTCATACGGCGATGCAAAGAAAGGACGACAGTTCGGTCACTAGTTAGCGCTAGCGTCGAGGGAGGTCACTTTCAAATCAAAGCATGTCTTGCTACACAGACCGTAGTTTCATAAGAATTGAGGATAAGAATTAAAAATTGATGTTGATATTTGGTGATTTACCGAAATAGTGGATAACTATTAGATATTGTAGTGTTATAATGATATTTTGATCATGTAATGGCAGCTGTCAGTATGTTTTTTTGATTCTATGGCTCTCTTGAAGAGCTCACGGCATAATGGAAACAATGAAACAAGTGAGGGTGTCGTCTGGTCTTGACATGGATTTTGATTTAGAAATTGCGATATCTTCTTATTTTCATCATGTTATTTTTATAATACTAGAGTAAAAAATTGGTATACATATTTAAATAGTAAGTACCTAGTACAATCTTCTTATGCCTGTCAAAAATATTTCGCCCGTTTTAGTTTTGAGTTGACCTGTCTCGATGGTAGCGCCATGCAAGCGGGAGAAAGTTTGGCCAATGCCCTATTACAGTAAACCCTCATTATTTCGAACTTCAATAATTCGAATTTAGGGGTAAATTCGAACTAGGTGGATGGTCCCAGTGTTCAGTATAGGCTTTACAATGTTAAATAATTTTGATAAATCGAATTTTAGGTTATTTCGAAATTCGAACTGAATTTTGGTCCCAGCCCATGTTATAACTTGCATACAGTTGTTTTAATTCGAACTTTGCAAAAGGATTGACAAAATAATCGCGAACAAACTTCGAAAAAACAAACTCAAACTACACATTTCCAATGTTTCCAATGGCGTCACGTCACAAAGAGAGTAGTCAAACTGCTCTCTGTTGTGTTGGGGTGGGGGAAGTGTAGGTCTAGTCTCTTTAGTATACAGGTTAGCCTACCCTGGAACACTTTAGGCGGGAATATTCAAACTTCATTCAACATTTTGAAAGCATTTGGCCGCGTATATAGTGCGAGTTAGCTATTGAAGGCAAAAAATAATGAATCAACATCGCGTTATATCAAATCAATAGGTATGTACTAAAAAAAAAAAAAAAAAAAAAAAAAAAATTATTTTTTTAATATTTCGAACTTTTTAAATTCGAACTGGGATTTTTTGGGTCCCCTTGAATTCGAATTAACGAGGGTTTACTGTATTGCTAAATAACTGCATCCTTCCAAGGGGCAGTGGAATCTAAATATTGACAAGCATAAACATAACAGTAACTAATAACTATAAAATGAACAGAAAACAGTTCATGTTTATAATTTGAAGGTCCACATAATTTTGGTCAGATCACTCTAGTAGATATGATCATTTTCCTATAATTTTTTAAAGTAAATAACTTCCAATTAAGAATACCAGGCTAATACAGAAAAGAATATAAGAAACTTGATGACTTGAAAATAAACGTTACTGTGAAGTGTACTCACCCCCTTGACAGGACTCGGCTGCAGAATGCCGCAGTACTGCCTCCACTTCCTGCGGATGATTCCCACGACGCGGCCCGTCGGCTGCTTCTCCACGACCACGGCCGGCTGCTGGCTCACGTCCTGGTCCAGCACATCCCCTAAACACAGCATCCACATCACATTCACCTCATCTGCTTGCATCATAATTGACAGCTGACTAGGGAACATGGACTAGGGAACTATGACTAGGGAACATGGAGACATGGCTGTCACCATGTCTCATTGCACTTGCGTGCGCAACCCCCTTTTACTCGACTTAACAAGTTGCTTTTCAGCTTTCTGTTGAAGTTTTCCACAGACACCTACATTCTCATAATTAGTAATAACTAATTAGTAATTATTTTGATAACGTGACTGCTGGTCAACACTTGGGAAGTAACTACTCGCCCATGTAATGAGTAACTCACCGGGATCCTCGGCCTCGTCTTGCAGAACGATCTCGCTCGGAGCCGACCAATCAGCTTCCGGCAGCAACTCGAGTGCAACGATATCTCCATCCACGGAGCGGTTCAGTCCCTCTGGGCCTTGCACCAACACCTGCCATATTGCTCATATTAGTGCAACTACAAGGACAAATTACTCGGAATAATTTCCAAGCAATCATAGTGAATGTTATTTAGTAGGTACTCTGACATTGATACCAGGAGTCATCAGGAGCTGGTTGAAACCTGATACCTCCATTTGGTTGAAAGTGAAAACTAACCGTACACCTGATCATGACCTTTAACCATGTAAAATAATCATGAACGTTCACCTTAACTTTATTGTCCTTTGTTTTGGTACCACTAATATTACCCGAGGATTCAGTCAAATCAGTCAAGAGTTCATTAACAGTGATTATAAACTTCAATCTTAATAGACAACATCACAAACCTACTTCGCATGCGCGGAAACCATAACATGGCCGTGCATTTGGGGCGTGACTAACCTACAGTCTTCAGCTCCAGAGCAGAATGCTCGCCTCTCATTGGCTGAGGAGCGTAATTCAGAAGGAAATTCACCATTATCTCATTAATTGACGTGGAAACGTTCCAATATTATATTTTATTTGTTATTATTGGATTTGTTTACACCTAAGAACAAGTTGTTCAAATAGTTTTCATTTATTCAATGTCGTACAGACTTGATTTATACCTAATCATATGAGATGTATACAGACTACGCGTAGAGACTGCAGGTTGGATTGAACCAGGTACCCGATAGGCAATGCGCGCCGATATTTCTCCCGCCAGAGGGCTCTGATAGTTTATGATGTTGTCTATTGAATTCTAAAATAATTGACAGAGAAAAAATATGCACTGCATATTGATCACTGCAAAGTGCAAATCAATAGGTTTGATTTTACAGCAGTTTTCAATGTTCATAAATCAGCACCCAACGCGCCACATATTAATTTGCATGCAATGTATAAAGGCTTGCTGATTGACATGTTACACAGCTCTAGTGGTTTCCTAGTACAAAACATAAAGTATTGTTTTTCCTGTCCTAAGATGAAATAGTACCAATCGCTCATCTCAATAGAACAGGACACACTGTCAACAGACAGTGTCAGCAGAGTCAGCAGAGAGCTGAGTGAAGAATTGGCCGACAGCTGTCACGTGAGTGTGACCTTACTTGCCTCTCTGATATTCGGTCATGATTGAAAAAGCGGAGAGTAGGTACATGACTTGACAGTGTGTTCCGTGTTTTACATAAATTCCCTACTTAAGTTGTGTTTAGGTTAGGGGTGTGCGAAGGTGAATTTTTGATTTCGAAGTCGAAGTCGAAGATTTGACCTCCTAAAATTCCGAAGTCGAAGTCGAAGATTTTGATTTCACTCAAAAAAATCAGAATTTGGAACAAAACATTAAAAAAACGTGTTTTACTGTTACTTCATCTACTTCACCTACTTACTGTTACTACTTCATCTTCGTTTTCGTCAGATAAATCCATTATATTTCTAAAATCTCCGAAAATAAACACGGCACATAACCTTTCAAGTAAGCACAGCGTGACAGCAAGCGTCGACGTTAAAACCAAGATGGCCGACCGCAAAAACTTCTCGACTTCGGAAGTACCAACTACACGAAAATATATTATTTACCTCGAAAGTCGCGCCAAGTTTGAAGACGCAAATCGAAGCTTCGAACATTTTCGAAGCTTCGTTTTTTGGAAAAAAAAGGGTTTCGAAGTCGAAGTCGAAGCTTCGACTTCGACTTCAAAGCTTCGATTATTTCGAAGCTTCGCACACCCCTAGTTTAGGTACTAGGTAGTGACTAGTGTGTTCTCAAGTGATGGGAAAATTTCCGGATATATTTTTTGGGGAATATTCCCAGATTTCGAATTTTGGAAGATGTAGGCAATTTTAAACAAGCATTTAGTTCACCAGTTCACAGAGATGGGCACTACCGTATTAACTCGTGTATAAGACGCAATTATATGTCAATATTTTGATTCTGAAAACAGCCATGCGTCTTATACACGCATACCAAGCTTTTTTCCCAGTAAATCCAAGGTGGATGTTTGTAAACAGAGCTGTGGTAGACTACCACATGTTGTCTATCTCTGCCTTTCTCTCTCACTCTGTCTGGACTACTCATACTGTGTCTAGACACAACACTGTTAAATATTAACATATTAAATTTGTGCAACAAAATGTTTTCCCTTGCATTTAGATCAGGAGACAAAATATATGTTTACGTCTGAAAACATTGCTCTGACAGACTTAAAATAGACTAAACACTGTTGAATGGCGATCTTAATGGAAGGGGAGGAGAGGAGTTGGGTTTGTTTTGGAATGCAGAGCAAAGGCAGGTGCGCGCCTCTTAGTGCAAGCAACAGCTGCTGGGAAGAGACTCCCCTCCCCCCTTTCTCAGAAGCAGGAAATTACCGTTTGTTTACAACAAGTTGGCAGTGATTTTCATTCAAATAGCTCAGTTAGCTGGAAAACCAACATTAAGATGGATATCATGTATACAAACACACAATGTTTTTCATCATTTTACTGCGCCTTATACACGCATGCTAAGTGTTTTCTTAAAATAGACTTCTCAAAACATGGGTGCGTCTTATACACGAGTTAATACGGTATCTTAGATGGATGTATCTTAGATCTCTATCTAGATCTCTAGATCTTCTATCTAGATGCATTTGTGGTGACTATCTTTCATCTTCCATCTAGATACTATTTATGTTACTATCTTCCATCTTTTTTCTCCAAAAAGATAGAAGATACTTTTTTCCTATATTTGATTATTTTCTATTTTTAAAATGTCACACCGTGTCACACTACTACTTTTCCCTCTTTGATTTCTGTGTAGAAGCTAAATATTATCTGTCCATTATTTATGACTTGAATGCAACAGCAATAAATGTGAACACAAGACAGGGGATGACTTTTAAATAAGCAACTTTCAAAACCAGACACTTCGGTTTCCGGTTTCATTTGATCATAAAATTGTTAAAAATTATTTTCATATAGGTACCTAGTACAGTTTTTGGCGATTGATCGTATTCGTAATAAACCTCGTATTATTTGCCCTCATTCAACGGTTATACATCTACTATTCTGTTCAAGAAATTATTCATTTTGATTTTTTTATGTTGAGGCAAATCATATAATATTTACAGTCGTTATTGATTTTCTATAATTTTGCTCATTCATAATCTACGATGAATTAATAAAAAAATCAAAGTATCTTTGATCTTGTATCTTGTATCTTTCATAAATGAACTATCTTTTATCTTCTATCTTTTCACATTTTCTAAAACATCTTTTATCTTGTATCTTAGATACTGAAGTTGAGACTATCTTGTACCTTCCATCTAGATACTTTTTTCAAGTATCTTTGCCCATCTCTGCCAGTTCATACGATTGCCCTAAAATATCAAGTACAAATCGCTCATCATGGGTCAAAATGAGCTCAAATTTCTTTCGATTGTGTCAAAATTATAAAATTTAAATAAAAATGGCAGCCTTGCCAAAACAAAAATAAAAAAAAAAATTGAAACACGTAAAAAGCTTAACTTCTCGGTAATAATAATCCATCCCTGGTTCCAATTTAATGGGTCAGGGGGTGGGTATTCCCACCAACACTAGGGCCGCAGGACTCCTGGAAACCGGCTGGCCACGCCTGGCGTTTCCGCCTCTTCTTCCTCCTCTTCTTCTTCCACTTCTAATTGTTCCACAAATTCCTTCCACCATGTTCTGTCCTCCCACTGTCTCTCAGCCTCCAACTCACTCCACCTTCCTCCTCTCTCCAACACATCCTCCTTGATCAATCCAATCCACCTGTCTCTTGGTCGCCCCACTCTCCGAGTTCCCCCTGTAGCCGCTTCAAACACCCGCCTTGGCACTCTATCGGTTCCCATCCTCTTCATGTGGCCGAACCACCTAAGCCTCTCTCTTCCCAGCTTGAACACCAATCTTTCAACCCCAAGCTCTTTTCTTATCTTCCTACTTCGGATCCTATCCATTCTTGTCACCCCCTTCACACTCCTCAAAAACTTCATCTCAGCTGCCTGTAGCTGGTTCATTTCCTTTCCACCTGCTGACCACGTCACTGCCCCGTATGTTAGAATTGGCAGGAAATACATCTTGTACATAATGATCTTGCAGACTTGTGGAAACTTCTCATTCCACAGCAACTTCCTCACTGCTTGATAAAATGCCTCTGCTTTCTTTCTTCTTTCTTGTATTTCTCTGTCTACTTTAGCCTTGTTGGTGAGCAGGCTACCCAGATACTTAAACTCTTCCACCTCCTTCAACCATCCCTCTCCAAGCTTGATCTTAGCATGACCGTGTTTAAGCTTCTTTCTTTCCATGGACATTACTTCGCTCTTCTCTTCACTTATTTTCAAACCCATCTTCTCCGTCTCTTCACTCCACTTATATATCTTTACCTGAACTTCCTCCCTAGTTTCTCCCCACACCACCACATCATCCGCATAAATCAACGTTTGAGTATCGATCCCCTCATTCGGCTCTGCTTTCTTCAACAACTCGTCCATTACTATGATGAACAGTGTTGGTGACAACACACTCCCTTGCCGAAGCCCTTCACTAATACTAAACCATTCCGATCTCCCCACTCCCGACTGCACACAACTCACACTGTTCTGATACATACATTTGATCCGCTCAACCAAGTCCTTGCCTATTCCTCTCTTCACCTCAAGAACACTTTGTTCTCGGTAACAAATATAATTATTTATTTATCTTTCTACAATACAGCAAACTGGTACCTAGATTACCACGAAATATATTTCTAACCTACAGAATTTCAAAAGCGCCTATAATCAAAACGGAGAAAAAATATCGGGACAGCGAATCTCTTACGGATTCTAATTCTAACCCTATCCTGTGTAACTGGAATGTTATTGTGCCACATTTGAATCTATAAGAATCCAAGTTCTGCTACCTAATGTTCTTTTAAATTAAAAATTCATCAGGAATTTATGTATCTTGGGAATTTCCCAGGAATATTCCCATGTGCGGGAATATTCCCACGGTAAAATTCCCGGCTACCCATCACTAGTTCTCACCATCTTCTCCTGTCCTTCAACGTTGACCTTGCCCTCCTGGTAGTTCTCCCTGGATGCCTGGAATGCTCCCTGCAACAGCCGGCCGGACTTGATCCCGGAGTGTATCTCCGCGGGGGTGAGGTGCGGGGGGAAGAGCGGCTCGCGCTCCGGCCCGTCGAGTGTGTACGAGATGTTGCGCAGACGGTCCTGCAAGCCAACGCTGTCGGCAAGTGCGGCCACGTACGCAGACACTGAGACAGAGAGCACGGAAATAGAGACGGTCATTCTTCAGACATCTTTAAAACTAGCTTAGAGCTTCTTTTAGCAGCAACGGCAAAGTGGAAGATCGCTATTGAAATATTTCGTAGTCTTAGAATTACAAGGTTCTTTCTACATGATTTGTGTGCTAGATAGAACCTTCTGAGACGACAATTTCTCAAGGGTCTTGGTTACGAGTACCTTCACATCACACTCAATACCTACATTTCCTGGTCAGATACTTGGGAAATAGGTAAGGTACCTGTTTTACACTTAGGAAAACCATCTTCTGAATGAACAGGTACCTAGTAAAAGCAACTTAGGTTGTTGTTAAAAAAAGGATTATCTACAATTGTGATCAACGACACAAACATTAACTGAAATATGTAGCTACACTGAAATATTGTTAGTAGACAGTTATTCAGCAAATTTTGACTTTTATTAAGCTCACACATTAGCACAAGATTGACAGTTTGAATCAAGAAGAGATCAGCAAAGTTGTTTAACCAAATAAGAATAAAACATCCTGTGGTACACAAGCAAATGTTGAGAATTGTTGTGAACTTGAGTAGGTATACTGTGCAATCTTTACTTGTATTCACCAGCAGCCCCTCTTCTTCCGCTTTTGTCTTATTGCCCACATCATCGGTAAGTAGAATCACTTCTGGTGCCGCCTTGTGAGCAGACAAGTGAGCGGAGTACCAAGCGGCCGCAACACGGATTGCTCTGTCGTTTCGATCGTTGGCGCTCTCCCCCGGTTGTCGCTCCACATAGGTATCTCTATGTACAGAGATGGCTCATAAAGTTCCCTCCCTAACATTGCTAATCAAGGTAATCAGAAGTGAACTTGTGGCTTACTTGTGGTGTTCGTTGACAAACACATAGAAATGACGTTTTGGATTGGCAATAGCATCTCTCAGTCTTTTGTACACAGGGGAGCTTCGATGTTTCACTTCTTCCAGCACTGTTTGTAGAATTATGACATTGCATATGGCATCTTCTTCAAGAACATCCATCTGAAAAGTTTAAACCCAAACTCTTTTCAGTAAGATAGGGGCTCAAAGGAATTTTAATGACAATTGACAACTAAATGCAACAATAACGTTGGCTACGAACCTGATTTAGTACAACACATGTATCCAGCACTAAGTAATGTGGAAATGGATATTTGCTGCTCGTAGATTCTGGACTCTCTTCGAGCACGAAGTCAGCTTTCTTTTGTAAACATTTAGTGCAGATCTCAGAACCACACCAGATGTCATCCCGAAGATAATGTTCCCGGACGATCTAAATTGACAAGAATTGGTATTATAGGTAGGTAGGTACCTAGTACCTACCTAGGTATAGGCAAAATAAGATTGAACAACCTAGTTTGGTTAGAGGTCCAACCAAAGAAAAGAACACATGCAGAAGCCTTTAACCTCACTTTTAGAGTCAAAAGTAAACAAACGGACCAAAATGTACTAAAAATACGAATATATAAATATGCTATTCACCTTTAAAATGTTTCCCCTCTTCGTTTTTCTCAGGAATGTCTTCGTAGTTAACATAGTTAATGTTGAATTAATGAGAATGTACCTAACTGTAAGCAGACGATTATTTTCTTCCTTTATGGGAATGGGAAAGCCTCCATTGCTCTGCTGTGATTGGCTATATTTGCTGGAGGCTTGGCGCTTAAATTCGAAAAGTTATTATGACTTGAAAAGTAGTTTTACATGGTATTACTCATTACGTATTTCATCATGTAGTACGGTTTATTTCGATACGTTAGTACGATATTTAAATTATGACTGCATTGGAAAAAATGCTAGCCCAGCCTCTTCACCAAAAAAAATAAAAAATCTAACATTCAGAACTGAGTGATATCAAAAATGAGCCAGTGAAGTCTACGCTCTACGGTACCTAGCCCATTGAATATTGAAGCCTAAACAGCTGTTTAAGTGAACAGAAATAAAAATATAGGTCTGAAAGAAGATAAATCAAATAGAGGCAAAGTCAAAACGTGTATTCAACAATGCAGACTAACTCTGTGTTAAATAACGATGCTATTACCATGTTATGGAACCAAGTGGAAAATACGCGGAGCGAATTGTAATGATTGAAAACAACAGATAGTTATCCTGTGAGTTTCAATATTTATGTAGTAAATTAATGTTGTTTGAAAATCAAAGAAGCTGTCTCTCGTTCACTTGCAGTTGCGTGCAGTGTTGAATCCAGACATTTTTCTCGGGAGGGGCACTTGAATAGTTGGGGGTGGCATATTTTTGGGGTACCTTTTGGATGTTGGTGTTTCGGGGGGGGGGGGGGGGGGTAGAGTTAATTTATGAATATGCTTGTAGTTGTACAAAGCACAAAGAAATTATTATACGTAATATATTTTGAAAAGTCACAGTGGAAAACAGGGGGTTTGGGGGGCACAGCCCCCGAGAAAATTTTTGATCAAGGTCATTCGTTTAGGTACAATTTTGAATCACATGTATAGCTATTTTGGGGAATTATAAATTGCAAAATATCCAAAAAATGTTCTAAGAGATTTAAGAATAGGTAAATTTATTGAACTTATCAGGATATACATGTCCGGGGCTATGCGCCCCGGAAATTTTTTTGAATTTTAACTCAATTTTAACCGTTTTGGAAGGTTTTAGACATGATCCGTCAATTTTTACGTGTTTTTTTCACATATTATTTTGAAAGTATTTTGAATAGGTATTTGTGCCGGGGGGAGCACATGCATACCTCGGGGGGGGGGGGCAGTGCCCCCCCCGAGGTATGCCTGGATTCAACACTGGTTGCGTGACGTTACTTAAAAAGTCCATCCCAGCTAACGCGGCAATAGAACGACATTGTTTACTTTGATACCATTTTAAAGTACCTTAGGTATATTTTAAATATTGCTTAGAAGTAGATTATTCGTTTGATTTGGATTAATAGGAAGTACTACAATGATAATATTTGAAAGAGACATCATATCAAGATGCGTCAAGCGACGTGCGATGCCAACTAGGGAGTATGAAACGGCATGGCTCTCGACAAACGCAGATGGCGAGGTCTCTGAATGTGTATTCATCGCCAACATTTACTGTTTCGATATAAATGATTTAGAGTAGATAGCAATCACATTTATTGGAGTGAACATGACTCAAGCCAATGATCCTACTCAATCATTAAGGCCCGGTCTTTCAATACTCTGCTAAAGTCTCAATTTGCGCTTAACAGTTAGTTAGTGGTCATTCTAGGAATGTCATTGCTTGTTGCCATGGCAATATAGTCCTAATTGTCTGTATAAAAGTTAGCAAGGCATTGAAAGACCGGCCCTAAATCATTCAAATTAAAATCTTTCAATCAATACTCCGCTAACTTTTAAACGGTTGATTAGGACTGTATTGCTATGGCAACAGCTAATGGCATTCCTAGAATGACTCTGTTAACTTAATTACTGGTTTTAGCAGAGTATTGAAAAACTGGACATAAATGTATGTCTAATTAGCACATAATTATTGTAAAAGTTACCATATTATGGTATGTCAGAAAAATTGCAGGTGGTGAAGATTCCGTATCTCAATTTATTATGCACGTGTATAGTGGTAACAAGGAGATTGGAGGGCCGCGAAGTTACTCCTCACTTCAGCATTTCGCGCCTCTTCCACTGGCTCCAGATCATTCCACGGCTGAACCCTGCCACTGGCGGTAGTCACGAACACTACAATGGTGGCGGCGGCGGCGGCGGCTCCTCTTCCACTGGCGCCAGCTCATTCCACGGCTGAACCCTGCCACTGGCGGTCAACACGAACACTACATTGGTGGCAACGGTGACTCCGAATATCATCCAGAACACTCGGTTCCATTCAGACCACCATTTCTGCAAAACAAATCACGAGATTTGAATCAGGAAACGAGGGGAAGTTGGTATGTTACCTGTTCGTGACTGTCTACGTTTTGAAACCAAATGGACTGCACTATCTGTCATTGAATTGGAAACTTCCACGTTGATATTCTTCAATGAACACGAACTGAACATGGGATGAGTTATAGAAGGAACTATACCTGTAAAGAGTAGTAAGAGTAGTAGAAAGATGTCCCCAACAACTCTACTGTGCAACAAATCAATCACTATACTGTCAAAACAATTCAAATCCATCATTGTCTTTACACGAATGCCTTCATTCCTCCATCAATATTTGTAGGTAGGTAGGTATCTATTATTCAACCTCACTTAGATTAGAATAGATTATTATGGTTTAACGGTGCGTTAACGACGAGGTTATATTGCGCACATTAATTTTTACTTTTAACTTTGTTGATCATAAGTGGAGGACATGGAGAGGGGTCGACCTAACGGGCCCGAACAGGGGGAGTCAGAAACTGGTGGGAAAGCCAATTCAGAATAGGCACAGACCTGTGGGGGGGGGGGGGGGCTTCGGCCGGTGGGACCCGATTTCAGGGGGATCAACATCTCGAGGGGGGGAGGCCGGCCCGAGGGTCCCGCAAATTTGCGGGGAGGGCATGGGACTAGGTCGACCCTGAACTGTACTAAGTTGGGACTAACTCGTAATGTGAGGCGCCCTCTTAAGCCCCACCTGTGCTTCAAGGTAGCAGTCCATTGGAATTCCATCCTCCTTCTATACGTCAGAGGTAGAGGGGTGGAAGTCCATTTACTCGATTTTGCGTTGCACACTTTTGGAATGATGCTCTAACATAACAATTTGCCATTTGACGTCAACAACTACAGTTATATTGAAAGTAGGTATTCTTTTCAATGGCACATGTCAAAATTACAAATATGATTGGATGAAAAGAAATAATGGCTTATGAGCTTACTTCAAGAATAATTGACATGACCTTCCCCCTTCTACATCTGAGGTAGAGTAATGATTTCCGAACGAGACTTACATTAGGCGTCATCGCCGCGATGACGAAGGGGACGACGACGCCCGCCAAGCCGCCGGCGCCGTTGACGAGCGCCATGAGGATGCCGGCGAAGTGCGGACTGAGGTCCAGCACGTTGACTCTGATCCCCGGGTAGAAGGTGCCCATCAGCGCCATGGCGACGGTGAACGTCGCGACCACCGCGTTGGCGTCGCAACCGACGTAGGAGGCGACGACCACGAGGATGCTGGGGCCGGCAGATGCTGCAACATAGTGCGAGGATGTGGAACAGAGATCATGGGACGTTACGATCGGAGGCATCAGAATAAAGCGACACAACGTAACGCCTCAAATTTACGAAAGAACGGTAAACTTGGGTAAACTATGGTATAGTAACGAACGACGAGTGTACAGACGGCAGAGGTAAACGCAGATTTCCCGAATGGGGGGTGGGGGGTTTCATTATAAGAACCAACCAACCACCATTTAAATAACTAGGAAAACGCTCTGAGTAACGCGTTGATGAGCGAGCACGGATACACGCAACACCTCGAACCGAAATTATGTCTATCGAAAATGTCATTAAAAGCCAATAATTCTTGAATTTCGTCACAGACTTGTATAAATATCTCCAAAATTTCCAAAAATATTGGTCCCAATAACCTTGCTAAGTTTTAAGTTGATCGATTAAACCTTTGATTGAACGGTTCATTGTTAAGTTTCAAAAATCACATGATATCCTTCAAACAATATACCTGGGACCACTCATATGATATGATAAACTTTTGAAAATAACTAC